>SCDZ01000045.1:0-493968 GCA_004143845.1 Drosophila lacertosa
AAATAAATAAATAAATAAATAAATAAATAAATAAATAAATAAATAAATAAATAAATAAATAAATAAACAAATAAATAAATAAATAAATAAATAAATAAAAAGAAATCCGACCCATATAACATGTTACTCTAAGGAAGCTTCTTTTTGAGGCTTTTGCTATTATAAGTAAGGAATAGGGAACTAGCACACAGTCATCACTGTCCAACATTTTGCCGACTCTTATCATTAACTGCGTAAGGTAATCAGGATCAATGAGTTCTTAGAAACAAAGGCAAAGTGGACGGACAGACAGGCGGTTGGGCTGACAGGTAAATAAGTCTAAATTGACTCGGCTTTTGATGCCGACCAGGAACATAAATATATATTGTATATACTTTATCGGATCAGAGAAGCCTCCAGCTGCCACTTAAATAAATTTGCACAAAGCAATAATATAATTTTAATTAAGTTAAAGTGGAGTCTTCTGAGCAGGCAGGACATGTCGAGAAATAGAGATTCTAGGGGATTAAGGTAGATACATTGTATGGAATTATAAGGAAAATAAATAAGTAATAAAATTTAAAATAGTTAGTATAAGTATTTTATATTTGATTGAATGTTCATATATAAAATACTAAGATTTTTTAAAATTGTGGCGCTTATCCTCATTGAAGCTCGAGTGGTTTGTTAGGCTTCGCAGTCCTTGGTCCTTCTGAATCTTCCCTCCAATAAATACTTTCTTTAACGCTTAAAAAACCCTTTAAATTAAATCTATATATAACTCAATATTAGCTAATATCCCTTCAAGGGTATTCAATCTTCGTTTAAGTGATAACTGCTCAGCTTTCTTTTCGCTGTTAATTTATTGTTAAGCCCCGACAATATGGTCTGCACACACATATTTAATGCATATTGTGTGTACATATATTCAAATTGGACTCCATTTGCCTTACCGCACTTGCCACGTGTGAAACACAAAAAATAAAAAAAAATAAACAAAAGGAAAAATCAACGACAGTTAAATTTTATTTAAATACCAATTTCATTTGCATAACTTGCGCGATACGCAATACATTAAATTGCATTACATAACATTAATGCCAGATGGCCACTTAGTACAGGAAAATGCAAAAACAAAAAACAAAAAAAAAATAAAAAATAATCAATTTAAATTGCCAATTCGTTTTCTGGTTTACTTAAGGGCCGAGTCAGATGAATTCAGTTAGCCGGGCACTTAACCCCGCTGGTCAGCTGGTCGTTGATAAGCGGCAACAAGGCGCCGTGTGTTGCAAGTGGCCATTTGATCTGTTGCCCCTTTTCGATTGCCAAATCGGCCTAAATGTCTAAAGTAACAGGAAATAAATTCTCAACAGCCTTTTGTGCCGGCTAAAACCACCTGCCACGCCCACTGGCAGCGGTGGGTGTATTTACTGGACTTGTGCTTGACCAGAAGCCGGCAAAATGAAAGCTTAAATGCGGTCACCTGGCTCAGACTCAGTGCAGTCGCCTTTACCCTTGCAAAGGACACTTAAGCTATGTCAACATATTTGTTAGAGTAAGACAACTTTTTATTAAAACGAAAAAAGAAATTAGATTAATTTTTTTTCATTTTATTCTTTTAATAGAAAAAATCAAGCAAGAAATAAAATATTTTTTTATTTATTTTTTTGTTTGAATGCTGAATTAAATTAGATTCGAGTCATGTTTCAATGGAAATTTTTTTTCTTTCATTTTATTCTTATTAATTTTAATAGGAATACTAAAGCAAGAAATTAAATGTTTTTATATTTTTTTGTTTGAGTACTAAGCTTAATACTCAATAAGATAAAATTCAAGATAAGTTTGGTAGGAAAAATTAATTTATTTTATTCATTATTTATTTTTAAATGAATGATTAAGCAATCTAATTTACAACTATAAAATCTTGTTGCACATTATCAATTACTTAAGGAACTAAGCTTATATATAGCCAGAAACTATTACTTTTTATGCCTTAGGATACCTCCTTGAGTATTAGGCTTTTAACACATTTGGCATAAAGCAACTATTTGAAATTTCTTCTGGTTTTTTTTAAAAATAATAATGCAACATAAGGTATTCAAAGTTCACATATGCCAACAATTGATTGCCCATTCTTTTTGTGTAGTTTATTTTGATGTGCTTTAAGTGCAGAGCAATAGTTGTTGCCCTTGTTGTTACTGTTGTTGTTGTTGTTGTTGTTGTTGTTGCTTTTGTTGTTATTGTGCATTGTAGTGTTCATGTCTGAGGCAGCTCTGCGTCGAATGCAACATTTCACCGGAAAGCAGCGGAAGGGCTTTTATATGCCAGGCTACTTCCGGTCTATACAAATCCAGGAGAGAGCTCCAAGTGCCTCTGCTCGGTGCCACTGGCAGCCAGTTAACAATGGGTGCGCCTATGCATATGCTACACATTTTTGCCGGCGCAGTCGGGCGCTAACAAAGTGTTGCCTACTTGCAGGCGTCGCCCTTAAACTTGCCAGCCACACACACACACACACACTCACTTAAATAAAATAGCCCCAAGATGCGAGCCCTTGAGTTAAGAACCTAAAACCAGCTCCACTTAGTTTTAGCCAACACATCTTTAATCGCATAAGGTACATAAATAGTATGATTTTTACATATATTTTTGTACCTTTAAATTGTATTATTTTATTCAATAAAAATAAGATTAAAAGGACTCATCCAATATATCTTCCTTTCATTTCTCTCTCACAAAATAATAATATTAGAAATAATAATTGATACTCAAGTCCACATTTGACAACTGTTGAATACATAAAAAAAAACAAATAAAAAAGTCATATTTAAAATTAAATTAATAATAAGTAATAATTATTTTTGTTTTCCCCTTAATGCACAACTAGATTTAGCTGCCTCATAGGTAGCAGTAAGCCTTCAATACTAAATAATAATTAAAAAAAAAAAAGTATTAAAAATATAATCAAATAATAATCAAAAAAATATATATATTTTTATATGCTGACAACAATATTTAATTAATTTTTTTTTTTTTTTTTTGTATATTTATTAATTTAAACAGGTTTTCTGCTACCTTAGTGGCAACTTAATCTAGTTTTACATTTAGGGGAAATTTAATTAATTGTTTAAAACATCTCCATTATTAATGAAAAATGAAATGTGGTCCTTCACAGGACCCAAAACGCGGTTTACTTCTTAATCTCTTCCTTCGATAACCAACCGCTGGAGACATTTTCAGTTTTCTTCAGACCTACTAGAAACTTTCCAAAATAAAATATATAAAAATAACAAATATTATATATTACATAAAATAATCAAAGTGTGCTTGGAAAACATTTATCAAATACTTTTAGATCAACTTTGAAAAGACAATTCAATTTAAAAAAAAATAAGTTGAGTACTCCAAATATAAACAAAACTTAAGATTAATTAACAAAAATGGAGCGTCCAACGAAGAAAGTGAGCTTCGATAAAATCAGTGAACACATAGCTCATGGCATAATAACAAAAATGATTATTTGCTTCGTGCTACAAATTTGCACACATTTTGGTAGGTTCGATTAATGATTGATTTATTCAAAACTAAAAATAAAGAAAATATTTTTTGAACGCTTTTGCAGTCGCCGAATCGATGCACAATAAGTACTTCTATTATAGTACTGCCCAGACCTACAATATGTTCGTCAAGAGAGTGCCTTATGAGCGACAAAAGCATTATATTGCGATTCCCTTTAATCAGATATTGGCGATCGATTTATTGTATAAATATATTGAGAATAATTTTCTGCCGATTCTATACGACTACCAGGGCATAGCCGACGATGATCTAGAGGATAATGATCCCTCCCCAAGGGGCGTCGGCGTTATTGTGGGCGTGCCGCGAATTCGACAGCTGCGCGTCACTTCATTGCAAAATTGCCTGCATGAAATAACCATTAATTATCTCGAGGATTTTCAATGCCATCCCGATTACACACATTCTTTGGAGGACAAGAGCACTTACAAAAAGTATGCAAAGATTGTCGTTATACCCATCTTTCTTTCTCTTAACCACTGTTTAAAAGCTATCTTCACAAAACAAAAAAATAAAAAAAAAACAATAATAAGTGAACAAAAAAATATATTTTATCCACCTTACCTGGAGGATAACTTTGCTGATTTAGCCTAACCTCTAATCGTGTCCCATTTATTTACAGTACACATCACCAGGCCGATGCGAAAAGTCTTTGGACCATGTTTCATCATTACTCTGGCGGCGGCTATTCAATTAATTTCCATTTGAATCAAACTGCTGATATTAAACTTTTAAACAGACTTAAAAAAACCGATTGGATAGATCGGGGTACACGTCTGGTTGTTTTGGAGTTCTCCGTCTTCTATGACGGCAATCAAATGTTTCAGACCGTTAAGTGAGTGTCATGAAGGAAATACAAAAAAAAGAAATCAATTTTCAAACAAATTCTATTTTTAGACTGATATTCGAGGTGATGCCAACGGGTGTTTTGGTGCCCTCTTCGTTAATTCGTTCTATACCCTTGCAATGTTTTCTTTATATGGACGACTTTAACCTTGTTGTGGGCATTATCTACTACATAATCATATTTCAATATTCGTATCACGATGCATACGAAATTTCGAGACTGGGTTTCAAAAAGTACATAAAACTTTTTCACAACTATGCCGACATGTTTTTTTTGCTGGTAAGTAAAATCCCATTATGTGTCGGCAATTTAATAAAAGTAACAACTTTATTTAGTCATCGTACTTTGTGTTTGCCTATAATGTTTGGCACACCGTTGAGGTGAACGCTATCTACAAGGCTTACAACCAGGATAAAAAAGCGTATATCAATATGGACTCATTGATTTCCGGCTGGGAGATCTATGTCAGTGCCATGGGAGTCCTAACATTTACGGGCTGGCTGAAGATCATACGATATATATCGTTTCACAGGACAGTTAAACGACTGGAGAGCACCGTTAGACAGGTAATAAAAACCCGTTATTCATATAAGTAAAATTAACTAATTTAATTTCTGTTTTCATTAGTCCAGAATAAACATACTTGGTTTCTTTGTCGTCTTCTTGGTCACGCTGTATGCCTTCGCCCAGTTCGGCACCATTTTATTCAGCAGTCGGCTGGAAGAGTATTCAAGCAATTTGGCATCCGTGATCACGCTGATGCGCTTCCTCATGTCCGATGTCGACTACACCAGAATGCACTCGATCCAACCCTACTTGGCACCGATCTACTTCATAGCCGTCGTCATCGTCATCTACGGCCTTTCTCTGGTAAGTGTGCAAAGTGTAAACTAAATAAAACTTTTAACTTTTCCGAGTACTCAGAACTTGTTTGTGGCCATTTATTTGCACACCTATTCGGGTGTTAAGGCCAGCTTGATCATACACGATAATGAGGTATTGAGACTGCTGGGAAAGGGACTTAAAACCTATTTTGTGTTTTGGCGCAAACGCGACAGAACTGAGATAAAAGTGTTTTCGCTGACCGAAATATTAACCGATAATCAAATGCCAAATATGCCACCAAAACTGGTTCCTCCCAACGAGGAAAGCATTTTACAACTTCGAGAGAGTTTGGCCCGGTAACAGCAACAATCTCACATTGCCTCAAAGGACACTAAATTGTATTTTATTTTTCAGAGTAAACGAACGTTCCTTTCAAATCGAAGCTTTGCTGGAGAAATTTGTCGAAGTCATCGGGAAAATATCCAAAATACAAAACTCAAGGAAACAAAAACGCATTAAAAAACAAAAAAATAAGTGAATAAGCAGTTGATATTTTTGTTAATTATAATTTATATACATTTTAGAAAATATAATATTTATATATATAAAATATTGAATAACATTTAATAATCAAACCAAGGTTTTTTTTTTTTTTTTTTTTTTTATTTGTATATTTATTTATTTAAACAGGTTTTCTGCTACCTTAGTGGCAAGGTTTAAAAAAAAAATACTTAACAAAGAAAATTCTTTCTTTCACGCCCTCACTCACAAGGATGTGTCTGTGCTGGAAGATTTAAATTTGGAAAATATAGACCTTCATTAGAATTGCCACCGCAGCGAACTTTGGGTCTGGTGCCATTTGGCAAGATGTATGTGGATAGGATAAACAGGGCCGGAGATAAAGCGCGCGCACGAAAAACAAGTCAAGAGGAAAAAGCGCAGGTTAATGGATTTTCCTTGTGATATTTGACTTGAGACACACGGCGCTGACCACCCAACCAAACCACACTCAATATATATGCAATGTACCTTTTTTTGTTGCCCTTGGACGAGTCTCGTTTTATTTCACTCTTTATGCTGTGGAGGATGTTTCAAGTGAAAAAGTTTACATTTATTATCAAGATGTATAAAGTAGGCGGCTCAAACGCCGCCCATTTCCGAGGGACAACAAACAACACATTACGTTTAATTGAATGTTGCGGTTGTCGCTTGTCGCTTGTCGTCGCCGTTGACAACGACAACATTCGAGGGAAGAGTGAGAGTGAGAGTGAGAGAGCGTTTTGGGGCCGAGACTTCTTAGCCAAGGTTTTGGACGGGCTTTTGTGTTTGCCGGGCACGCGCCTAAGAAGAACAAAAATTATAATGTAGTGTAAATATTTAATGGTGATGTGGCTTTAGATTATGTTGCCATCACGTGGTCGCTGTTAAACGTGTGCGCCCGCTGAGCCGGCAGCAACTTGGCCAATTCAATGAACTGTAAATGTCGCTGGCTGTTGGGTTTTCATGCCGAAAATCTTTCACGTGCACAGTGCAAAATAAAAGCATTGACGTAATAACTTATTTGTATGTATATCGCCAACCTTAACGCCCACCTGGCAGGCAAATCATTGAGCCGCAGACAGAGATAATAAAAATGCGCAACAAAAAAAGAAACAAACGTAATTTGTGACCAACTTTACTGCGCATGAAAACACTGCATATTTTAGTCAAAGTTTGTCATAAATATATTATTCATACTTGAAAAACGTTGAAGCTATTTATTTTTATATATGTCTTTTGCTCATTCGCAAATTTAAATATTCGCGCACTGCACACTGGCGCCACCTGTGTTTAACAGCGCCACATGCAAAGTGATGTAGCAATTAGCTTTATCTCGAGTTCTGCAACGAATAGCAGTACTTGCCAATTGACATTTGTTCGTTTATCGAATGTATATCGATTAGCGTGATTTACTCGATACCATATGATAGAGAAAATGTACGTCATGTGATTGTGGATTCTTTTTTTCGCACGAAGCAGTCACCTGTCGGCCAAGAAAAATACAATTACGCCTGCAATTTGGTAAATAGCACTTGAAATTATTGCAAAATCTCAATTTATACAGTGCTTTTTCACAATAGACAGACAAAAAAACGTGCAAGATGGCGCCCCAAATACGCACAGTCGTAACACAAACATTTCTATGGCTCTTCCTCGCCGCGGCCACCATACTTATCCTCTACTTTGTTATGACTGGCAAGGGCGAGCGCGTGAGCGTTGGCTGGTTCCTCGCCTCGTCGAGTCCGTACATGTGGGCCTGTCTGGGCATAGGACTGTCTGTCTCGCTGTCTGTCGTTGGCGCCGCCCTTGGCATTCACACCACGGGCACCAGCATTGTGGGCGGCGGCGTTAAGGCGCCACGCATTAAGACCAAGAATTTGATTTCGGTCATTTTCTGCGAGGCTGTCGCCATCTACGGCCTGATCACTGCCATTGTGCTCTCCGGCCAGCTGGAGCAGTTCAAAATGGAATCGGCGCTCGCCAGCGAGGGTGTGATGAACCAGAACTGGTTCTCGGGCTACCTTATTTTCGGCGCAGGTCTTGCTGTCGGCCTAGTCAACTTGTTCTGCGGTATTGCGGTCGGCATTGTCGGCTCCGGAGCAGCGCTCTCTGATGCTGCCAATGCTGCGTTGTTCGTCAAGATTCTGATTGTGGAGATTTTCGGCTCCGCCATCGGTCTGTTCGGCCTGATTGTGGGCATTTATATGACCTCGAAGGCAAAGATGGGTGACAAGGATTAAAGTGGACGCAGCAGCTCGTTCGCAAAGTGAGTACCACATAATTAATGTCAACATTCACATAACAAATGTTAATAAGTCTTTGCAGTATTTGTGTCACGCGCCCCATCAGCAACAACAAAAACAACAACAACAATAATCAGTCATCAAGCCATTCCGACAACTAAAACACAACAACAACAGTGTTCTCCTCTTTTTTTGGAAATTACAACTCGTTATACACAGTTACAGTTAAGAAGAAATCCCCTCCCTGCTACGAACACGACAACATGGGACTTTAGTTACTTATTAAGCTTTAAAGTTAAATATTCAATTTTTACGCTGCGCGCATTGCGTGAACTCAGCATCGACCGTTGAATGTGCGCCGTGTAAAAATTACGTCGATTTTGTTTTTATTGTATTTGTCAGTTTGAATTGTATGTGTGCGAAAGACAAGTGTGTGTGTTTATGATATATAAGTGTGTAGTTGTTTATATTATTTGTTAATTTTTTGGCACTTGTATTTCTAAACAAAATGTATTATATTAACTACAACTACAAATAATAAATATCAAACTGTATATTTTATGCTACTGTTAATGCAGAAGTAATATAAAATACACAAAACAATATTATTATTATAGAAAGTATTCCATATTAAAACTATTAAATACATGTGTTTTGTTCAACTATGCCGAAAAGTGAAGAACTCTAATCAATTGCACGCGCTCATTAAAGTAATATAGACGTTTTATAACACCTTCCCTCCCCCATTCATACTTATCAGTTAGTTAAGACGTCATAGGCAATAATAGGGGAGCATTTTTGAATGGATTTCCATAATCGTGCTAACATACATATTTATCTACATTTAATTCCAAAACAGGGTCATATACAGTTTTAAAAGGTACTTTTTTTGTATTAGAAACGGTTTTTAGTCCCCTTCCGTATTACATACGGGCTTACGCTAGTTGTTAGTTTACGACTTGCTTTTTAAATGGCAATTATTAAGCATATATATATATATATTGCATTAACTGGCTTTTGAAATTTTTTTATAAATATCAAAAAGATCCATTTGGGCTGGTTTTGAATTCAGGACCTACCACGAACCAAAACTGCATGTCAGACAGAAGCGCCATCTAGCTGTCGATTTCAATGTTGATTGCAAAAAATCAAAAATGGAATACTCATACGCATGTGTGCATATGTAACTGCATATGCATACAGAAAAGTCCTGCGCTTGTTGCATTTATATTATGACTTTATCGATTTTTGTGATTTAATGACCATTCATAAACGAGAAAATCCTTCAAGCTATAACTCCTTAGCTGCATACAACAGACAGACTTTATGTGGTTCCTTTTGCCTGTTGCACAAATTAGCATAATACCCCTATGCTCTTTTTATCCTGGGTGCAGGGTGAAAAAACGAGTTTCATTCGATAGTTGTCATGTTAGTTTGATAATTGTATTATTTGAGTGCATGAATAAAATAATATCTAATTCATTCTTATCAAAGAAAATACTTCGTGTGACTGAATTACCCGCCAAGGTGAGCATTATATTGCCATTTTATTGATTTTAATTCGCATACTTATCATAAATATCCTGCTTTATTGCTTCGATTGCATATTAATTTGCAAAAGCCTACAGGAATACCTCTGGTTTGAGTGGACATTGACAAAGTGGCCAGATTTCAAAGCTTGGTTATAAGTTACTTATTGAGCACAGCCACACTGGAATCACAATTAATTCCTTTTATCATTAGTTTTCAAAGGAAGCGGTCGAAAGGCACAAACAATCTTGAAAATTTGTTTCAACTTAAAAACATATAGTTTTGTCAACTGTGAGTTGCAGTAAATATGTCTGACTACGGCGAGTGCCCATATGAACCAGGATTCGAAAATCCCGAACAGCAGCAGGAGGAACCGACCCAGCAACAAGCTGAGGATGTTACCTGGGAGGAAAACGAACAGCCAGCCGCGGCCAACGAGTGGCCGGAGATCAAATTATTCGGTCGCTGGTGCTGCGATGATATAACCATCAGTGACATTTCATTGCAAGACTATATTGCAGTTAAGGAGAAATTCGCTCGCTACTTGCCGCACTCGGCCGGCCGTTATGCGGCCAAACGTTTTCGCAAGGCTCAGTGCCCCATTGTGGAGCGGCTGACGTGCGGCCTGATGATGAAGGGTCGCAGCAATGGCAAGAAACTCCTCGCCTGTCGTATTGTCAAGCATGCATTCGAAATCATTCACTTGCTCACCTCGGAAAATCCGCTGCAGGTTACAGTGAATGCCATTGTGAATGCTGGTCCGCGCGAAGACTCGACGCGCATCGGTCGCGCTGGCACCGTACGTCGCCAGGCTGTTGACGTTTCGCCGTTACGTCGTGTCAACCAGGCAAGGCCAAACGCATTTTACAACACTAACAAATGCATTAACAGCAATTATTAATTTCAAATTTCACAGGCTATTTGGCTGATTTGCACTGGGGCACGCGAGGCCGCTTTTCGCAACATCAAAACCATCGCTGAGTGTCTGGCCGATGAAATGATTAATGCCGCCAAAGGCTCATCGAATTCGTATGCCATCAAGAAGAAGGATGAGCTTGAGCGTGTGGCCAAATCGAATCGTTAAAATGTAAAACTTTCAATAGCAAATACAACAAAAATCGTTCCATTCAAATAAGACGTTTGAATTTCGGCGCGCAGCACGATAAAAAAAAAACTTGTGACGTCACAGTTCTCACAGCTGTTGGGAGCTCAACTGAAGTAAGGCGCACAAAGTCAAATAATTAATTACGTTTGTGAAATATGAAATAAAAGCAACATTTCGTAGACAAACAGCTTTGAAATCGTTGACGGAATTTTTAGATAGAACAAAAATATAACAAAATGGCCGTACGCCAAATTATTGGCATATTCTTTGGCATATTTTTATTGTTTTGCATCATTTATGTTTTCGCGCAAGTCATGATGGGAGTCGGAGAACGCGTCGGTTTAAGCTGGTTTCTATATACGACCGATCCGCATATGTGGGCCGGAATCGGCGTTGGACTCTGTGTATCGCTCTCCGTTGTCGGCGCTGCCGTGGGAATTTATACCACCGGCACCAGCGTTGTGGGTGGCGGCGTTCGTGCGCCGCGCATTAGGACCAAGAATCTGATATCCGTTATTTTTTGCGAAGCCGTGGCCATCTACGGACTTATCAGTTCGATTGTGTTCTCGGGTAGTCTGCAGAACTATGAAATCAACCGCATGATCAACAGTAATAGACATTTTACCAGAAACATTTTTACGGGTTTCGCGATCTTTGGCGCTGGTCTTGCCGTTGGCCTGGTCAATCTATCCTGCGGCATTTGCGTGGGCATTGTGGGCTCCGGAGCAGCGCTTTCGGATGCCGCCAATTCCTCTCTGTTTGTCAAGATTCTGATTGTGGAGATCTTTGCATCGGCTATTGGACTCTTCGGATTGATTGTTGGCGTTTATATGACTTCCAACGCGGAAATGATCAACTAGCTGTTTATGTGAACGCTAATTTTATTAAAAACTAGAATTAACATAGGAATCTTAATCTAATCATCGCTCTCATCCACGCTGTTTTCGTCAGCATTACTGCCGCCCTCATCCTCTTCTTCCTCATCCCAGTGCTTGATTTTCTTGTTGGTCATGAAGTCCTCACGCAGCACATTCCACTCTGACTTATTTTTGCTAGCGGCAGCCGACGGCATGTCGCCATCTGCAGACTGCTGCTCGTCCTCGTCCGAGTCGGTTTCGGACTCTTCCTTTTTGACAGCATTGTCTATGGCCTCTGACTTGGCGCGTTTACCGCTCATCAATACGTCCAGGAATTTTCGCTTGTCGATGTTGTTGAGCACCGCATCCTGTCGACTGTCCAGCGGCCCGGCCTCGGCCAGTTGCTGCTGCAGATCCTTCTGTTGGGTCCGCACCGCATTAAAGAACTGCACTGTGCCGCGCGTGGCCACCTTGCGCAGATTGCGCTCCCGCTCCATGTCACGGAAACTGGGCTTGACGCGCAGCTGTAGCGGCACATTCTTGCGCTGCTGTGGCGTCAGTTGTGCATCGAGTGTGGACACTTTCGGCTTGGCTTCCTTGGCCTTCTTTTTGCTCGGTTCCTCAGCCCCCTCAATCTCAAAGTCATAGTCCTTTTTCTTGGCCTTCTCACCATTCTGAGGCTTTAACTTTTTGGCGCGGGAAAGCACCACTCGCGTTGAATTCGCTGGCGTGGTCGCCTCAAGCACCTTGCGTATGGCGTTCGCCCAGGCGGGATTGCCTTCATTGTTGTCTTCGGCGACTTCGTACTCGTCTGCGCTGTCTGAGGACGCGGCTGAGTCTTGTGACCCCTCTTGGGCCCACTTTTCAGACAGCAGCGCCATAATTTTAACTGAAAAGCAAACTGATGCAGTTTACTCAACACGTGCAAGCGACAACATAAACGATTTATAGTTGTTTAACAGCTGTTTGCAGTTCGTCGGCGTACGTAAATTGAGGTTCAGCTCGAACTAGTTCCTCTTTGGGTATTTCGACCTTACTTAACGCGGTCACACTTATTTTAAATATATAATAAGATTCCCCGGTATCTTTAAAAATATATTTGTACATATTATTTGGACTCTGTTTGGGATTTTAGTCGTTGAATTAAAAGCATCGCTTAAGCTAATACTAAATAATAATATCTCCAGCTGTAGAAGTCGTATAAATAATTCAACAACCAACAATATATTGGCTTCATTTAGCAATAACATTTTGTAGATTCTCTAGTGCTGTCTCGTACTCCTTTAGATTACTCGCATCATGCTGATCAGGTGAGCAGGTTTTAAGATGATGAATCAGGATTTGAATGAATTGCTGCGTTAGCTGTTGAATAAAGATAGTAAAACTTTAAACATTTGATACAAATTCAATGTTACTACAAGCAACAACAATTACAAAGAGTACCAAATATAAATAAATGAGCATGAACTAACCGTAAGAACTGGCTGAGCTTTGTTATGGACAACAAGGCTCTCCATGAGCACAGCTACAAACTTGACGAGGAATTCCCGCAAATGCACGTGAAGAGCCTGCAGGGGAATTGGCAAAACACACACTAAATAGCAACGCTCCATGGCGACCAGCATCTTAGCGCATGTATCGGCGCTATGTAGCAGCTTCTCGGACTCCAACACAAGCATCTGCAGGATGCTTTTGGCCCAACGGTAATTGGTGCACACATTGAGCGATGCACAAACTTCAAGGCAGGTTGCCATTAGCTTGGGCTCTCTAAAATCACTGGCTAATGCTGCTCTGACTTCATTCTTATTGATAGCAAAGTAATAGCCAAGTTTTGTTATGAACTGGAGCAAGCAAATTGACATTTCGGCATTGGATGACAGCGACACATTTTGCACAAGACGCTCAAGCATATCATCACATTGATTCCACTGTAAATGTATCGGTTAGGGACAAGTTTAAAAATCAATGGAATTAAGTGCTTAGCTACCGTAAAGGCATCCAGTTCAGTGAAATGGTCAAGGCACAGGCACAGACAATCCCAATTAGTAGTCGCTGCGACCACTGCGTCCATGGTGTGTGTTTCCCTGAGAATGTGTTCATAGATAACACCCTGTAAATTTAGATGCTGAATTTCAGCAGAACACTGTACGTAAATGGATTAGTAAGCATATGAAACCTTAGAACTCAGAGATTTAATCTATCTTACGCCGTGTTTCAACATATGTGCGAAGATTCGGACGCCAAGCTGTTTGTACTCCGGCTGAAAACACTCTCGCACGTTGAGGCCCACGGCCAAGCTGAATGTTAGCATCTGCTGGGTCATTTTGACATCGTTCATTTGACGCTGCTGCAAGATTTACTTTAGAATAGTGAAAAGCTGTGATTGCGTATATTTACCTCCAAGTACTTGAGAAAGCCGTGCACCGCGCCAATCTGACGTTTCCAACAGTTCTTGTGCAGCTTTTGTTCGTAATATCTGAATATAAACGTTGCCTCAGCCTGTTGACATTGGGACAGAAGTTTCCTTAGGAGTTGATGGGCGTTTTGTAGCAAATGTTCAGCCTCGTCTTGCAGCCGATAAATCGTTGGCGATGCGGTCAATTCACACAGCAACAACACAAGTTGTGCCCGCAGCTAAAATAATAAATCAAGCATGAGTGGATACATATTAGAGCTTGAACCTTAATCAAACCTCTTGGCATAATACATCATTTAAAACAGCATCCTCGTTCCGCTGCAGAATATTGTACAACTTGGGCAGCTCCTGTTTGAGCAGGGAATGGTAGCCTTCGAAATGAGCCGGCAGCACCTGTGCTGTATCGAGATCTTCCTTGAGACCAGGCAGCATACACAGCTGCACTTGATCAGATATATAAGTTAACTCTGGATTGTTTATATCGCCGGTCATTGTGGAAACAATTAAATATACAATTCAAAACAAATCCAACATAAGACAATGGTGTTGAACCGAATCGTTCTGAACAAGTTTAGTGGAACTGTTCATTTCACTTAACGAACGCACGCATCCCTGCTGCTTTCTACGCATATATCGAATTTACCAACAATTTTTTTAAAATAGTTTTATTATTAAGTAAAGTAAAGTAAGTGAAATGAATGAAGAAAATAATAAAGAGATATCGCACCAAGTAAGGCTACCTCCATTAATTTAAGTATGCTACAGCACTGTAAGAAAAGTTAGTTTGGCGTTATCGATAATTGCCAACTTTTTGACAGTTGTGTAGAATATTATATGGTCACTCGTTTTATTTACCTGCAACCGGCCTGCTAGCTAACAAATTTAGTTCAGCTGTAACTTTTAATTTGTTTATAAGGCTGCAGGAACACCAATAAAATAAATGATAATGCTTAAACTTAAGCTCGAGGCCTTAGGACATCCAATGCCCAGCGATGTAGCTCTAAGCAGTGAGTATGAAATGTACAGTTCAATATCGATGGAAAACCAAGTTAACTTCCCACTCACACAGATCGCAAGGAATTTGCAAGTACCGTACTGTGGCTAGAAGATCAAAAGATTCGCCTTTATACAATTGAGGATCGCGAAAAGTTGCGCAACTTGGACGATATGCAAATATGGGAATTGGGCTACAAGAAATACCGTTTCGATTTAAACATGCCCCCATATGATACCCAAGTGGAGCAATTAACCTGGATGATAGGGCATGCAATACGCCTTGAGTACCTCGATGATCCATCGCAGTATGCAACGATCAACGGGCCGGCGGGCTCCGAGCAGCCAAAGAAGAATGGCGCACAATCACAAGAGAAAATTCAAACCATATTCGATGGCAAGATAAATGGTGAGGTCTTTTTGATTTAAGCAAATATTACTACTAATTAGAAATCATTGAAAATTAGTTAACGACAAGGACTTTATTGCGGGCGTGCGCACGCTGGCCACTAAACTGAAAATGCCTCATCATCCCAATCACTTACTACAATTGGAAGCTATTGGTCGCATTGTCCACGAGCGCCTTAGTCCAGCGGCCAAAAATCGGAAAGCAATTGCCGGCACTCCGTTTCCCTTTGACAAGGGAAACGACGTCGTCTCTGCCAACGATCCAGCATTGGATTATCCCATGCGCATCTTGCGGCTGCTGCAAATACAAAGCCTGCGCCAGCTGCAAACTCAAATCAACGAAACAATCGTCTCAGTTCAGAATATAACTGCCAATCCAAAGACTGACACCAAGCTGGGCAAGGTGGGACGTTGAAGATAGATTTATCTCTTTATAGAAGCATAATTGTAATGAACAAACTAAATTTAACTTATACGTTTATAATCAAGTATCAGCGCTTAAAAAAAGGATGGTCTCCAGTAATTATTTTCCGTTCCTTTGTTGGTTCCGCCTTCGCTTTCAGGAACTCGGCATCTGCCAAGCGTGCTACGCCCAGAACGCCAGCAACTGCTTGGGGGAAAATTAGGTTATATCAAATTGTTGCCTATTGCTGTAACGCACCTGCCGCAATGCTTTTCATAGCGTAGTGTTCCACAGGTGAGCGCCGACGCTTTGCCTGTGAGAGCAGAAAGGCTCCAATGCCAATCATACCGAATCCGCTTATTAATCGACAGGCAACACAGTCAGCGGATTCCGAGACATTGTCGCGATACCAAGCTGATAATTTTCCAATCATAATTTCCAGAATCTGCTATGTTTTCGAATTTTCTAGTGGTTCGCGTTTTCGGGTTGGTTTTCCTAGTGCGTTTTTTGAACAGTTATGCCGTAGTTTGTTCAAAGGTCTCACTAAACTGAATGAACGAACCAATCTGTCTGATTGGGATTTTTTTTAGGTCGCTCGAGTCATTTCAGTGAGTTATTTGTCATTTCTCGTTTTAAAAAGGCACAATGTATTGTTTAAGATGTCATCAAAAATTAATTCTGAAATTAATCTTGACGTTTATTACCCACTTGTT
Organism: Drosophila lacertosa; assembly: GCA_004143845.1. Lineage (NCBI taxonomy): Eukaryota > Metazoa > Arthropoda > Insecta > Diptera > Drosophilidae > Drosophila > Drosophila lacertosa. The sequence continues at coordinate 16,436 of SCDZ01000045.1, forward strand.
TAGCAGTTCATTTAGAATGTAAGTGATATTTTTTTGCCAATTTGAAATAACTTACGAAATTTTTTTTATTATTAATACACATTAAGTGTTTATGACTACTTGTTGTCAATAAATGTTTTCTGCTTATATAATTCAAATGCCAAAAAAAAAAAAATGGATTTGTTTTGATTGGTATATAAATGACCACCCTGTTATAAATTGAGAAGTATTATCATATATTTGCTTACCATATGGATACAGTGGTCCTGCACGTTGCATTTACAATAAATCGCCGGACCACCACATTCTATCGACAATAAGATGCCGACCGCCACACTTTGCAGTGAAACAAACGCAAACCAATAATACAAACACGAGTGGAAGAAAATCCTTAATTTCAATGTTTTAAGTTGATTATTAATACTAACGCCAACACAACAAATTGTAAGTTTTAAAGCTCATTGGAAATGTCTAAGTTTTAAAAGATAACATTATGTAAAAGCATGGGGAAATGCAGGTGAAAATTGATGCCGAATATGAAAAAAAATTGCCGACGCGACAATGCTACACTCACACATGCAAGCACACACACACATACGTATACAACACTGGCTTGCAAATGGCGGATGGTCCCAACAGCAAAAACTGCATGCACGTACTATGTGCCTGTGTGTGCGTGCGTCGTTAAGGCAGAAATACTGCTCTGTGATTTTGATGTGAAAATGTTGTAAAATTGTTGACGTTGCAAGAAGTTGGAAGTAAGAAGTGCGCAAAAAAAAACGCAACGGTAATTGCATAAAGTAAAAGCAGGTCTATCTCTGCGTACTCAACCTGTGTGTGCGTGTGTGTATGTTAAGTGCAGTGCATTTGTTGTTTTTGCGTGACAACAACGACGAAGACAGCGGCAGCGACGCCCTTTTGTCTTGAGCTTTGCGTACGTCGCCCTTTTGCATAGATCTCTTCTAACTCTTCACGCCCCCGCTTTAATCTAGACCAGCGCTTCGTTTTCTATGTGTGGGTGTGTGTGATGGTAATGGTGTTTGTGGTTGGCTGTTCTACATCTATCAGACGAAAGACGAAGACAAACAGCCGCACACAAAATCGGGTTTAGGTCACTTGGCAGGCATATACATATACACATACATATGTAAGTGTGTATGCCCTGCATAGATTTCGTATGATTCTTCTTTTTTCAGTCTCGCCAATTAGACACTTAATAAGCCACGTTGAGTATTTTTACCATACATACTTTCACTTGATGCTCATTAATTTAATATCATTAAAGTGCAAAATAAATAGTGAAAACCCACCGGGTAGCAGCTGAGAAAATTTATTTATTTTCTTTTACATGCGAGTTATTTGATTTGCCAAGAACTTGTGTGACGCTGTCTAACGGATCCCGGTCGTTTGTATGTCCGTTCTGTGTGTGCGCGGCCTTTGTTGCGATTTTATCAAACAAGAAATAAACATAATTGATGTGCTGCCCCTATTTGTCGCACTCATACATACTTGTACGTATATGTTTGCTTTTGTATCGGGCATTTCTTTTGACATTTACACATTGCTGGCAGACAAACGCCCTGCCCACCGCTCGGCTTCCTTCCATAGACATTCCCATTCAGCCTGACGGGCCATTCTCACTAGAGCGCTTATCACGTAAAGAGCAGAGTGCATTTTGCTGGTGCTGTCAAAAGCAACAGCAAAAGTTTGAAAATAATGAATGTAAATTCCATTTGATTATTTTTATTGTTGACATTATAAACAGCCGCCCAATCAATAATAATTGAAAGACATCAAGCCGTTGTCTATGAGTATATATGGTTGAAAATATTAAGTGAGTCATGTTAAATGCGACATCACTCCGCAGACAAATTCTTGTGACCTACCTAAAAAGAGAAAACCGCGACGAACTTGCTGCTCCCACGGAACACTCTCCGAATCGCACGCTCTCTTTATTAACGTGCACTTTAAAACATTGCATGTTGCATAAACATAAATAAATAACTCGCGAGAACTTTCTAAAATTATCACTTGCTCGCTGCGGCCTGACTATCAAAAATAGCAAAAGCAAAATTGCATTTATGAATAACATAAAACAAACGCAAGCAAAAAACAAAAACATTGAATGAGTGTGTCCATTTGTGAGAAGAGCGAGAGAGCTGCGAGCACTTGCACCGTTATCGTTACAGCAATTTGGTGTTAGTGAAAAAATTCCATATGGGCTGCGGCAGCTTTTCCAACTAATTGAACAACAACTACAAAATTGGGCCAAATTTGCAGTTGACGTCGCTTGTAACCAGGCCAGCAGTAAATTTAGCAAACGACTCAGCCGTAAACATACATAATTATTGAGGCACATACATATGTATGTATGTATATGTACTTGTTGCAGATGTAGTTGTTTCTTCTGCTGATGATAATTCTCATAGCTTTGCCGACAGCTAGAGTTGTGCAACGTAGTTCAAATAAGAGTTAGTTCAGTCGTTCAGCTTTTATGAAACTAACAAATTGTTTATTTTCTTCTTTATTCTTTCGTTGGATTTAATATCATCGTTTCATTTGGTTTAATGCGCAGTTAATTTTCGTTAAGTAACGCATTGATCATTTTAAATATATATAGTTGATATTTTATTTAATTTTAATTTGGTTGTATTGAACAAATTGAATTAATTATTTGATTTTTTTTGAAAACATTAATATATTAGAAAGAATAAAACAAATCAACTATAATCTGTGATATAAGTTGTTAGTTCACTTAAGTAGGTAGTTCAAACGAACTTATTCTGAACGATTCGATACAGCTCTGCCAGCACCCGGAGATGTAGCCGCAGCAAGCTTTTAACTTGTAACACATACAAACGTATTTATGTGTGTGTTCGAACACATTTGAGCACATTCCGTGGCGGCGCTCTTCCGGTTGATGACCTTTACCGGCTTTTATTTGTAGATTCTATTTCACGGCCGCTGGACGCTCGAAGAAATGCCGCCTTCATTGTGTTTTAGGTGCAAAGAAGCCGCACTCAGCAAAATCGTTTGACGGGCATTTATTTAGCGCAGAGCTGTTAAATGCTTAAGCCCAAAATCATCATTATAAAGCCAGCAGAGCCGACGTCACAATAATGTCGACCGCTTGCAATCGTTGCTTATGACAAATCGCTATCAGTTAACACTTCAGTCAATAAAAGCGCAGTCATCAAAATTAACTTGAAAATAAAGTGCGCAAATAAGATAATATTTATAAACAGATGATAGAAGAGGAAAGAATCACTAAAATAGAACTGGTGATTCCCCAGAAAAACAGCTTATATGTATATACGTACAAAATTATATACCTCAATAAATAATAAAAAGAAAACGCATGTACATGCAGTGTATGTCCAATCCCAACAATTTTCAAATCTTACACTCTTATACATGCAGTACTTGAATATATATGTAACGTGCATATATATTATTAACTTTGAGCTTCTCGCATTCTTTAGCCAATGGTATATAGCAAACCTGAGTCAGACAAAAAACATGACGCTGATTCGAGCCAGTTGCTGACTTGCTGAGCGAGAGCAACAACCTTGAATTGAATTTGCAATTTGTGAATTCTTCAACGAGCGCCAACGCAGCTAAGAAGCAGCAGCAAACAGAGCTCCATAAGCACACTTGAAATTTCAAGTTCTAACTGTATGCGGCAACCGCTCGCGAGAGTGTGCGAGAGATAAAGCAAGAAACCAAGAGAGCGTTGAGCTAAGCTTCAGCGTCAGTTTCGTCGCTGTCGCTGCTGGCCGCTACCTTGTGTCATTCGTGTCGTGTCCATTTAGCGCTATACACAAGAAGCGTTCAAGCGCTCTTAAAGAAAAAGAAGCATAGAAGATCCGACATTTCTGCTTTAGTGAGTGCTTTTCAATATTTTGCATACGTGTGCGTGAATAAGTGCTGTGTGAGTGTGGAAGAGTTTCCTGTTACATTTGCAAGTCTTTCTTTGGTGTTTTTTAATTAGGCAGCTTTTGGTCTTTGTGTCCATATAAGTAGATTTCTAGGTTTCCTGTTTTTGTGCCTGTTCGGTTTTTGTGAATATCTTGGAACTAAGGTTAGACAATCGATAGACAAGAGTCAGATATCGATACCTGGCATCGATCCTTGACTTGAATATGCCAACGCTGACCAGCAGTGCATATTAACGTGCATGCATGTACAGTATGAAGTGCAACTGGTATCTGGATTACAAAACAATAGCATAATAAACAACAAACGATATAAACAAGTCCATTTATATTTACACACTTCAAGCAGCAAGAACAACAACAGCGATAACAATTGTATATTTTAGTATCGGTCACCGGCCGGCAAGCTGATAAGCACGTATGTATGTATGCACGTACGTGACCGTTCCCTGCCGGCACACGCACCAATACACATTCATTAAAAGTTGAGAGCGAATGACAATTATAATTGCGTTTGCTTTATGTTTAATGTGAAATTTGTCGAACAACTGCGTCAACGACCATTCACTAATGACAAAGCCACACGTCATCGGTAATACCAAAAAAGCTCTTGAAATGTTGATAAAGTATTCAAAAAAAAAAAAAAAAAGAATCAAAAAATATACATGCAGTTGTCGAGTAAGGAGACCTCTTGACTTTTCAAATTCGCTTTCTTTAGCTTATTTATTTTATATTATATTTATTTCCAAAAGAAGAAAGAAAAAAATTGAAAGTGTATTTTCAGTATAATAAGTCATACAATCTTGTTTGATTGGAGTGCACTATATATTATGTTAAGATTGTTAAACGTTTATTATTTTATGGAAAACACAAGTCGTTTTTTATAACCTAAATCCTTTTAAATTGATAAACAAAAGTCGCTGAATTTTTTATAAGTGTCTTTAAACGCAGTGATCACAAAATTGATAAAAGCTAGAGTTTTGTATATATCGAAGTTTAATACGAAAATTTTCGAATTTTAGTTCTGCTACAAATTTATTTAAATTTGTTTCACTAAAAAATTTTAAAACAAAATTCAACAAATTACAAACAATATATACCAATAATTTGTTGAAAATATTAATTGGTGTTAAATACATAAGAAAACAATTATATACGTGTGATATGCCATAATCTATAAACTTTTGGTGCCAATTTTTAAAGCATCTTTAATTTATAAATAAATATCTTTGTCTGTTACAGAAACCCACTCAGGAAAAAGATCAGGGTTATTTTTTCTCAAATATCGATTGCAGAGGGCAAATTATGCAAATATGGATTTTCACATACTGATTGTTATTGGCTGTGTGTTCGGCGCATCGCTGCTGTCTTTTCTGTTCATCAACAAGATCTTCAGGCGCAAGACCTTCGAGGAGGTTGTCGCCGAGAAGCGAGCGATGAGCGCCAATTTGTATGCCCAGAACAAGACTGGCGGCACTGCGTCTTCGCAGCGTAAGCCGAAAAAGAAGGAGCTGAAGCGCGAAAAGAAGCAGCGACAGCGCGAACAGCAGAAGGACAATGCCAGCAATGACAATGAGCAGGAGGAGCAGGATGACTTTTCCGATGGACACTCCGAGGAACAGGGCTCGGTTGGACAGGAGGACGACAATGCTCAGCCCGGACTATCCAAGCAGCATGTGGAATTCGAGCCGGATCCAGAGATCATGAACGAGCAGCATCGTCGTGTCAGCAATGCCGAAAAGGAGAACCAGCCCAACAACAACAACAACAATAATAATAACCAAAACAAGAAGGGCAAAAAGGACAAGCGCAATGCTCCTGGACCAAAGGCAGCTGTGGGAATTCTGGTGAACAAGAATGAGGTTGTACCTGTGAGGCCGACGCCAGTGGAGGAAACGCCTACGTTGAATACGTTTGAGGTGCGTGCGCCCAAGGATGTGCTCGAGCTAAAGAAGCAGGAGCAAAAGGAACGCAAAGAGGACAACAACAACGGCAGCAGCAGCAACAACACAACCACCACAACAACAACTACCACCACCACCACTACCAATAACAAGCAACAGCAGCCACAAAAGAAGAATGGCGCCGCCAAAAAGGAGAAGCCCACAGCTGTTTTGGCGCTGCTCACTGCCGCCATGGAACAGCCCGTGGAAGTGCCGCACGTGCCCAAGCAGACCATGCTCAAGCAGCAGCAGCAGTCGAGCGGATCGCCCAAGCTGCAGCACAACAATGTTAACAAAAACAAGCAGCAGCAAGCGAACAAGAAGCAGAAGGAGACGACTCTGGCTGCCAAGGATCTTGTGCAGGCGCTGGATAAGCTCGCCGAGCATCAGACCATCGGTGTCTCTGCGCTGATGAATGTGTTTGGGCGCGCCGAACTAAACCGGTCCGAGATACAAATACTCATTGATTATCTGTTGAACAAGCAGCAGGATATGCCGGCGAACCACGGCGACTGGTCGGACGATATATGCCAGAAGCTGAAGCGCCAGCTGGAGGAGAAGGAGAAGCAGCTGATCGAGGAACAGGAGGCGTCGATTGGCATCCAGGCCAAGCTGCGTGAACTGCGCCAGGAGATCAACACGGAGCGCGCTCAGATCCACAGCCGTAGCCAGGCATACAACGAAAAGCTGCAGGGCAAGGATCAGGAGCTGGCAGCGCTCAATCAGGAGCTGGCCAGTGCCAATGAGAAGCTGGCACTGGAACGTCAACAGTTCCAGGCGAAGTTGATACGCGAAAAGCAGGCCAGCTCGCAGGATTTGCTGCCGCAGCTGCAACGCCTGCAGCAGGACCTCGCCCACAAGGAGAAGGTCATCGCCGACATGACCAGCTTCGTGAATGCCGAGGCGCAAGAGAAGAACGAACTCATCCAGCAGCAGACCCAGCAACTGGTCGCCCTGGAGCAGCAGCGCGACGAGCTGGAGGCGCGCCTCAACAACAGCGTCTTCGAGCTGGAGCAGCGCAAGCAGCTTGAAACAGAGAACGCTGAACTTAAAGTGGAACTGCGCAACCTGAGCAATGCCATGGAGTCAACCCAGGCCAAACTGGTGGAATCACAGAGCGATCTAACATACGTCTACAACACAGAACTGGCAGCGCTGCGCGAGCAGACGGCCTCCCTCGAAGCCAACAACGCCAGCCTCAACCAACAGCTGGGCCAGGCCAACAGCCAGGCCGTCCAGGCCTCCGCCCAGCAGTCGGAGCAGGCGCAGGCGCAATCCGAGGCGCTGACCACCCTGCAGGCCGAGCTGCGCACGCTCAACGATGCCCAGGCCAGCCAGCAGCAACAGACTACCGCCCTCCGCAGCCAGCTCGAGGCGGCGCAACAGCGCGCCGAGCAGCTGCAGGACAAGGAGCGACAGCTGGAGCAGGAGCTGAAGGAGCAGCGCGAGAAGAATAATGTGAGTACAATTTCTGAATTAAAGCTCTTATAATGGAAATATGAAAATAAGTTATTCAAATTTTGTTTGCTTATTATATATAAAAAAAAGATCTCGAAATGCAAACGTGCACAATTAAACAATATAATATAATTCTTTTAATTTCTGCGAGATAACTGTATATACTGTGTGCATATGTTTAAAGATCGCTTGTGTTTACTGTGCTTAAACTAAATATTCTTTAATTGCAATCTCATCCATACAAATAAAGCACATAAAGCTTTCATTCTTCTTAATTTATACAAACCTAAAATATTACTAATAATATGGGAAACTTCATTTAAAAGTATAATATAAAATATACAATTTAAACGTTTGTTTTCCAACTTTTATATATGTCACTAATATTTTATTTGACTTCTTTGTGTTATGTTATCCTTCTTGCTTCTCCTTATGTTCCTATTTTGCAACTTTCCTTTTTTAATTACTAATTGCCACGTACTTGTGTTTCGTCAGGACATTCGTATGAAAAATTGGAAGTTGATTGAAGCGTTGCAAAATGCCGAAGCAACCGCCAGAACCGCAACAACAGCGAAGACGAAAACAAATACGACACAAAGTTTAGGCGTAAGTGCATGCACCTCAAAATTATTATAATTTAACTGCTTTTATGCGCTTTTAGACGATAATATTTCGTTTAGTGACTAAATAACATTTTATTACCCATATCCCTCATAAGCTCTATAAATCGCCTCTTATCAGTCTGAGTTTCTCATTTTGAAAAGTACATATTTTTTAAGTATGTTTGTTTCAATGTAATATACTATAGTATATTTATTTATTTAGATAAAGCTGATTAAAAGTTCAAACTTAAAATCTAACTTTTTGTTAGGCAAATTCTTAAATACACATTTAGGCATATCTAAAGGCACATAAATAGGAATTAAACATTAAAAAATTCAATTTTTGTAGAAGTTGGTTATTGAAAATAAGTTCATTTATTTATTTATAATTTTTATCTAGCTTTTGTTACTAACCAAAAAGCAAACAATTTATAGTTATTTAAGGCAACAGCTCTAAGTAAATTTTCTAAACGTGTTCTTTCATCTTACAGCAACAACACAAACAGTTGCAACTGCAGCAGCAGCAGCATGAGGAGCAGCAACAAAAGGCGGCAGCTGCCAACGGCGGCGAGTTGATCGCAGCCACAGCGAACTCAGCGAAGGCTGAGCAGCAGCGCATACGCGAGCTGTACCAGCGGCTGTATCCGGAGGCTGTGAAGGCGCTGGCGGCGACTGCACTGAACGCCTCCTTCGACGAGTGGCTGGAGCAGGTGCTTGTCACGCACATCAAGAAGCAGCAGCCGGCAGTGCAGAGCAGTAGTAATAAGTCCACACAATCAAGCAACAGCGGCGACAGCGGCAGTGGCGACAGCGGCAGCACCAGCAGCGACCACAACAGCACCCCCAACAATATTAGTAGCAATAATAGTAATTCGAATAGTAAATCCTCCGCTGCTAGTGCTGCCGAGCAGCAAGAGCTGCACACACAGAACCTACAGCTGCGCATGCGCAACGACGAGCTCACCCAGCTGGTCACCAAGACTGTAAGCGAGAGAGAAAGTTTGCCAAAACATAATTAATTATCTTGATGTTGTTTATTTAGAGCAATACTCTGGAGGACTTGGAGCAGCGGGCACGCGAACAGGACGAACACTGGCGCGGCATTGTGAGCCAAAAGGAACAGCTTATAACCAAGCTGCAGCAGCATGCCTCCAATGGTGAACAGGTGAGTGCCGCGTGTTTCATTAAATACAATTCGATAAAGTAATACTGGTCTTGTCTGTTTTAGGACATTTAATGTTGTCGAGTCAGATCGCCGCCCTAATAGAAGACAGCAGAGAAACACAACGATAATTGACAGCAATCATAATGTTGTCGAACTTCCAAAACAGCAACACAACCACAACAAGAGCAACAACAATTCTAACAATCTATTAAGTTTAAAGTTTAATATTACAAATATTTGAAACAAAACAAAATACAAACAAACAACAAAACAAAAACAACTACAAAAAAGATGGAACAAAAGGAATGAGAGAGATAAATATACGAGCCCAACAACAGCAACATTTAACATTTTAAAGTAGAAAAAGTGAAAATGAAGAAATTAAGTAATGCTTTAAAAAAATATATATATATATTATACTTACCTAAAAAAAAAAATGGCAAAAACAAAACTCGTGCAATGTTGAACATTTAAATGTGAAGCGAAGTAAAAAAAGCTAACATAATAAATTATTATTATTCGAATTGATCGAGTATATGGCCAGTGGCTGGCGAAGGACCTGTTAGCTGCGCGGCTGATGCAAGGACTTGCTGATTAGGCAAGTGCAGCATGCAACTAAGAAAAAACCACGCCCACACCCACACATTGCTGCTGCACATACAAACACACACACACACACACATATATAAATTGTTTGTAATTTTTATTATTTATATACATACATACATATATATCTATATATATTATATTATGCTATATTATTTGTGTTTACCTGCATTTAAAACCACTAAAAAGTGCGCGCTAACATTTTTGTATATGTTTTATTATGTTAAGCAACTGAATTTAAAGTCTACTTGGATCGCAACTACTTAATAAAATCATAGAAAAAATACAAAATACAAAAGTTAACAAAATCAATCGACAATTGTGAATGTCAACTAAGTAATTTGTCCCGTTAGAGAAATTATATGTGCAACCTAATTATTGTTTTTTGTTTATTGTTCGTTTCATTTTGTAAACAGCGCAAAGTATTTATTGTAGCCGCAGCAGTAAAAATGTTAGTAGAGCAAATGGTTAGCCCACAACAGCAACATTTAATTAAGCATATAAATAAAGAAAAAAAAAAAAAGAAAAACAAATAAAAAACCAACAAAAACTATTTTTATATATATATAAAGAATTATAAAAACAAATATAAATTTATATTATAAGTAAACGCAAATTACAAAACAAGAAAACACTCACACACACACACACACACACACAAAACCAACCGCATTAACGTTAAAATTGTTGTGCGAAGGGTGATGGTAAAGGAAAGCTGTTTAGCAATTTATGTCAATACTTGTTGCATTACAGTAAAATGTTGAATTAGGCAAAAACAAATTGATTACACAAATAAAACAAAACAATACAAAAACAGGTCGCAAAGACAGCGTTGTTATCCACATTAAACTAAACGGTGGCGTATATTAAGAAGAAGCTACGCGCTGTATTATAACAATTAATGATGTATAATTATTAATGCTAAACGAGAATTAAATACACACACACACATATGAAAATTCAGTGCTTTATATTTCTGTGTTTCATTGATATTAATGTGCATATAAATACAATTGAAGCTTAATACTAATTGGAGGCATAATGGAAATCTTATTGTACTCAGCGCTTGGACGCCACTTGTAGATTCTGTAAAGGTATTACCATGTGGAATGGATACTGAAGTAGTTCAACGCAGGAGGGTCGCTTCTTCGGATTAAGCTGTAGGCAATTCTTGACCATCTGCGTGGAATACAAGTGGGTTAAAGCTGTGCTTATTCTTAAGTTCCGCCAATAATATTGTACTCACATGCAGCAGCATGATGGGATAGTAATTCTGTAAGGCCGGATATTCGATGCTGGTGCTGGGACTGGCGATGGCGCTCATCTTGGCATTGATATTTCGAATGTGCCCGAATGGGGTCTTCTGATACAGTAGCAAATACAAAATGCAGCCAAGCGACCAAACATCCGATTTCGTCGATATCTTTATCTTGGGCTGATTGCTGCCCCGCATCGGACTTGTGCCGCTCGAGATGTCGGTCAGAGCTTCGGGACTGATGTAGTTAAATGTGCCTGCCTGTGAGAATTTTATTATGCTGGTCGAGTCCACGGCAATATTGCTGGCAATGCCAAAGTCGATCAGCTTTAGCCGACCCTGGACCATCAGAAAGTTGGCAGGCTTCAGATCGGAATGTATAACACCGTTCTGATGTATATAGTTGACTGCCTGCAGCATTTGATACAGTATGTTCATCAGATTGTAAAGCGGCAGGTTTGTCGTAAATCCTTGCAAGATCTTATTCAAGTCGCAGTCGCCCTTCTCCATCACCATGTAAAGCTTCGACTCCTGCCGCAACAGTTGGCTGAGTGAATAAAAGAGATAAATAATTATCAAGTACAATCAACAAACGAAAATCAACATTTTCATTAAAATTGGTTAGTTTTCTAATAAGAATATTACCATTATCCTTGGCTAATATATCAAGGAGCTAGACATGCCGAATAGAATAAATTTAAAAACATTCGTTAGACGCTAATATTAATATTATAAGTTCCAATTGTTTGGATCTAATAAATAATATTTATAATCAATATTAAAAAATGAGCATATCTAAGGAAGTAATCAGATAAAAATATATATTCATATAATTAATGGTTAAAGACTTAAATCGTAGTATTTTAATCTAGTTACTGATTCGTTAAAGGCACATAAATAATCTAAATATTTTTACTCACTAGTCAAAGAGGGAGACGACGCACACATTGCCCTGAAGCTTCTCGAGCAGCTTGGTTTCATTGAGATAGCCCTGGACCACAACCGGATCGGCTTGTAGATCGACCACTTTGAGAGCATACTCCTGGCCTGTATCCTTGCGACGCGCCAAATACACAGAGCTAGAGCCACCGCAGCCAAGCTTTTTGACCATGAGATACTCGTGCTGCTTAATTTGCAGGACGTTGGCCTTAGATTTGGATGCAGTGTCCGGTTTGTCAGGTACAGTAGCAACGGGCAAGGGCACAGAGACGGGTGCGGATGCGGGCAGTTCAAGTGACGCTGGCTTCGCTCTTTCGGTTTGACGAAAGGCACCTTCCAATGACTTTTTTGATTTGCTATTGGATGCTGCCTCTGCCTTCGGCTGCGGCTGGGCGGGCGTGTCGGGACTTTCGCTGATGGTGTCGCACAGCGAAAACGAGAGACTGTCGCTGGCGAAGGGCGCTCCGCGACTCACAGTCATGGGCGTCTGGAAGAGCACCTTCTGCGAGCGGAACTCGTTGGCCATATCGTTGCGAGTTTTTTGATTGGTCTGCGTTCGCGTCTTGCCGTGTCTAGTGGAAATGCTGCACACCTGCGGCGTCGCGAATTCCACCTCGGGCTTGGCATGCGACTTTAAAGTAACGCCTGCCGCAACACGCATTGGAGTCTCGCTGTCCACGGCTTTACGTTGCTCCGCAATAATTTGAAGAGTGATTGGCGGTGCTTTTTTAATTCCCAGCTGATGTTGTTGTTGCTGTTCCACCGGCAGATGGGGTGAGTTATTGTTGTTGCTGCTGCTGCAATCAATGCCCATGTTGCCGAAGCGACCAAGAAACGACAAATTGGAATCACTGGGCCGCAGTGCGACACCCGTTGTGGTAGATGCAGTTGCAGTGCTTCCCGTTATCTCATGCGTGGGGCTCAGGACAAAGGAGTCGTTGAGTATGGCGCAATTTAAATTGTGATCTTCATCCTCGCTGTCCGAGTCCATCAATGTCATCTCCGCAGGCCGTCTTGGGCTGTAATTTAAAATATTTCATGAGCTCCGGCATTGCCTCAAACCATCAAACTTACAACATGCCGTGAGCCGAGGGCGCGGGTCTGTTATCCTTGGCCATCTGATTGTCCTGCTGAGCCACATTCTCTTTGTTGGCATTGTCACTATAATTAACATAAGTTAGCGGCACAATTGGATAGATTCTGTATGTAAAACTCACGTAGATTGCAGTTTCCGGTTATCAACTGGATCAGCGTCCTTCGTATTCTGCGGCGGTGTGTTGTCGTATTCATCTTCTGAGTCCGTTCCAAATGCCAGCAAATCTCTAACATGGCGCGGTGCAGGTGTAGTCATTTATAATGCGTATATCTGGTTTGGTCTAAATTTGTTTAACAAATAATAAAAACTTCGGTTTGAATTTGTGCAACAACAAATTTGCTTTTTTTGCTTAAAGCTGTAATTTTTGTTATCGATATATCGATATGTGCAATACAAATGCTAAGAATTGGAATTCGAACTCGAATTTCAATTAATTTGTCCTGTTTTTCGCAAATGCTTATATATAAACATAAGAAATCATAAAAGACCTTTCTTTTATGTCAATAAATTTTACACTTAAATACATATTTCGTATTATAACGAAATAGGAATGGCGTTACGTGCATATGCACTTATCGAATGTAAATAAAACTTCAAGAGTCTGGCAACGCCAAGCAAGTGTCAGTTCGAGGCGCACCGACAACAAACAAACAAAGCGAAATTTTGTTAGGTGCTGCGCAGTTGAAACCGATAAAACACAGAGAACAACCCAAAATGGATAACGATGCAACAGGCGCAGCTATACAAACCGGTGGGGCGCACGCCCACAGCCAGGATACAGATGACCTGCTCGATCCAGTGTTGTTCTCAGACGATAATGGCTCGTTCAAGCTGAAAACTGTGCCTGCATTTAGGTAAGTGCATATGTATGTATGTACACTGCCGGCGATCCTATGAATCATGCCCAAAGGGGTAATGCGTTCGCTGTTATCTGGTCAGCTGCGCCACTTAATTAGCACATTCAAACAGAATTTTATTTAATTTGTGTGTAACTCATTTTGCATTAGCATACATTTGCTTATCTCGTCGATCATTTCATTTATTGGCATTGGCCTGGCCGCCTGCTGGCCAGCAGAACGTCGCTGTGAGGCCTACTTTATTATGCTATATCTACGCGCCACCTTCTGGGTAGTCACTTTTGTAAGTACTAAGTACTATCATTCATGAATGTCCCTGCGTTAACGACCCACCTCAATCATTGCAGGTTTTTGATCACTTCGTTAAGAAGCAGCACGACGATTTGCGCTTGAACGGCTATCACGATTTCCATCGCGACACGAACATGCAAAAAGGCGTTCCACTGCAAATAGTCTCGCTGTGGAATTCCATGCTGCTGGCTGTGCAGGCTCTGATTCACCACTATTATGGCGAACAGTTTTGGACGCACTGCGCCGCCGGCTGGCTGTCGCCCATTAGCTATGTCACCACCTTCAATGTGGCCGAGAATTTGGTGCTCGCAGTCACCCATGGCTGCTATATAGGTTAGTAAGCTGTGGACCATGTCTTGAGTAATTCTATTAAACCGTTACCTTTGTTATGCCCCACAGACAAGGTGCGCAAGTTCAACAAGGCTAAGCTGGCCCCGGATGTTTTACGTGGTGCTGATCGTGCCGGTGGCTCGTTGGGCCTCATGCAGCCGGGCGGTGATACGGCAGATCTGCTGGAGAAACAAGCCGATCTTATTTCTTACTTGCGTGATCACACCCACAAGCTCAACCAGAAGCTGCATCAAATGCAGACAAATGTGCGTCCAGTGCGGGTGCCGCAAATTCCTTAAAAATCAAATGCACCATGACGTATTCCTTACCCGCTACCCACATAAATTACACACATACATTATATATATATATATAATTTTACTTGAATTTCTTTATTTAGTTATTGTTTGCGGCGAAGAAATATTCTTCATTCATAATACCCGCTTTCACAAAAATTAAAAGGGCATTAATTTAAAATTTTTAACTGTAAATACATACTGTGAAAAAGACTCCTAACAGAAATACTTTTAGAGGCCTATTTGAAGAACTAAAACTAGGTCGGCAATTTGAAAATATACAATTTCTATTAAAATTTGATCTGATCTTTTAACATTAAGTTTCCTGATCCATATTTAACAGTTGCGACGGTATTTCTAATATCTCCAAGGAGTTGTCCTTTGACGAAGTGACGACCTGGACGCAAAGAATATATAAATTATATATATGTATATATTAAATTTAGTGTGTTATTAGTTACCCTATCGCCAGCAATTGCCAGAGCTAGGACCAGACGTCCGGGTCCACTGAAGCGACCCAATTGACTGCCGGTTTCCTTATTCAGCACATAGATGAAGCCATCGTAACATCCAACGAGCAAATATCTGTCTTCATATGTGGCCATGGAGACGGCGCCATTGCCGCACCTCAGCGTCTGGGTCATGGAACCGGTCTGCACAAGTCGAAAGCCAAATATTAGTCAGTGATAATAGATGCGCTCTCCAGATATTACTCACGGCAAAGTCGAACTTGAACACCTCGTTCTTCTGCGTGCCACAAAACACATGGCCATCAATCAGCAGCAGACTGTACACATTGAGACCCTCGGGCACGATTAGGCGACGCAACAGCAATCCTGTGGCCGCGTCGTGCAGGAACACAAAGTTGCCCTTGCAGCCCAGCAGAATAATCTTTCGCACGCCCTCCTTGGCGGCCTTAACGGCGATAATAGACTGCCCGGTGGACAGCAGCGGCGTATCCATCACTTTGTTTGTCTACAAGTCCAAGAAAATAGAGAGCATTAAATTTACATGTATTAAAAAAAATTGGTAAAAATATTGTTAATCCTGGAGATGCGGGGCATCGATCCCCGTACCTCTCACATGCTAAGCGAGCGCTCTACCATCTGAGCTACATCCCCGTTGTACTTTACTCGCATTTATTGGCTCTTAGATACTTTGGCAGTTGTTTGGCCATCGCGTATTACCACGAATTTCGATTTGCTGGCCAATTGTGCTCTGCATTGTAATTGCTGTTTATTGTCATTTCAATTGTGCAACGTCACGAAATACAAAAGTAATTTGAAGATATTTATCTTTCGATGCGTGCACGCAGTAAATTTAAAAGTAGCACGCCGACAAATATAAATAGATAAGCTATTTATAGTATATATTTTACACCCCATGAGGTGTTTTTCGAGCTACACTATTAATAAAAACAATCTAATAATAATAAACTTAAATCGCTTGCAGCGTCAACTAGATTTGTATGAGTTATTATTTGAGTAAATATTTATAAGGACAATTGGAATTGCAAACTTAAATTTCACGGTTATAAAAATACATTTAAGTACAAGGGAAGATTAGTTCTAAATGAATATTATTTACTTTAACATACGTACATATACCTCAGGGAAAAAGTTTACAAAAAGTAGATTGGAAAATAGTTTTGAAAATTTTAAAAAAATATTTTTCTTGTACAGATTAATCAATTCTGTATAAATTACAGATGTTAATAGTATTTTTAAAAATAGTTTTCTAACAACATAACGAAAAATGCGTAAAGCTAAATATATACATTTTTGACTCCATACTCAAATAATGTAAAAATATGATTTTTTCAGCCTAAGAGTAGAGAATAATAAAACAGCACACATTAGAAAATTGTGATTGTTTTCATTGCAGAAAACTGTATTTTAAAAATGTATCATTTTACAGAAGGATTTTCCTTGAGGCCCTTTTTGATTAATTTTATTATTTGTGGCTCAAGGTACAAATAACAAAAAGGTACTTATTGAATGAAACGTGATTTACAGTTTGTTGCAAAAAATGAAAGTTGATTTATTATTATTGATAAGAAGTCTTATCTTAGAGCGACCGATAAGCGGTCTTTTTACTTTCTAAGGTAATTAATCATAATTCAAGGACAAATAATTTCATTGTACACTTTTTAAGAAGGTAAAATTTTTAACAGATATGTTAAAGAAAGGCAATGAATATTGTATAGAAAAATCTATTTACAGCAATTATTTTATTTATTTTTATGAAGTGGTAAGAAAGAATATTTCCCAACTGGAGACATTTTAGACAATACAATTTATCTTTACTTTAAAGAGGTTCGCTAAAGAAATATTACTCAAAGTCAGGTCGTCTTACTTTAAGCACCACATTTTGAATGCTTAAATAGTTGAATACACAACTGATATGAAATTCATTAATAATATTAAGTTATTGACTTTTTGTTATTCCCATCGAAAGATAAGCACACATTGAATGCGATTTAAAACTGATAGCAGAAAAGTTCAAAAAGAAGAGCTAACTTTGCGGTATCAATGATTAATAACATTTGTGTTATAAATAAATTTATATGTATTGATAAAAAGTGTTTGGTGAAATTATAAAAAGCAGAGTGTAAAAATTATAAAAATGACAGAAAGTAAAATGATTTTGTATAGCAATGTATATAAAGGGTATAATATAATGAATATAATTTTCATTAAAAAACACTTTGAATTTTTAATAAAAACTAAGCAATTTCTGTCGAGTTTATTAGCAAATGAAAACTTATGAAAATCCATTTGGACTAAACAAAGTTTACTTAGCCATATTTAGAAAAGTGCATGGTCAAAGCTGTCAGAAACCGACGCCAAAAACAAATAAGGGGAGGTGCCCCAAGTTGGCCTTATGATTAATGCGTCCACCCTGCGACTGCACACCCTGCTCGTAGTTAAAACTCTAATCAAACATGGAAAGTACATGGCACGACTATAAAATCAACAACATTAAAAAAGAGCGAGATAGAGAAAGAGGCGCTGCAATCTATATAACTAAATTTATATATAAATACATACATATATATATATATGTAGGTGTAGGTTATCTATATATCTATGCATATATACTGTTATGAATGCAGCATTTGCAAGATGGCGTCGGCTGCTCGCAAGTGCAAGAAAGAAGGAGCAAAAAGAGACAAACAAATACAAACAGTGTAGTTAAAATTGCAGGAGGCGCAGTCGAAATCGTCGATGTCCTTGTCGTTGCGTTGCTTTGTTTATTTAGTGGTTGCAAGTGCGCCTGCCACACCCACACGACGGGCCTGGACGTATGCAATTTGCCGCTGCGTCGGAAGCTGTTGCTACAAAACAACAATGACAACACGCCAGAGTAAACGACGTCGGGGCCTGGGCTGGGGGCCGGCGAGTAACCAACCCGATTCGCCAAACTCAGCCAATGGGAGCTCAGTGTCGGCACACGCACACATATAGACATACCGACGCAGAGACGGGAGGCGTCATTTTCCAGAGACACAACACAACAAAACAGGAGCCAACCAGCAAGAAAGGCGGCCAGCCGCCCACAACAACAACAACAATAACAGCAACAAAACCCACGAAGACATTCCAATTGCAGCGCCTTGGAAGGCCTTGCACGACGGAGTAAGCGAGAGCGTAGGACTCGAGAGAGTCTATCTGTGTGTGTGTGTGTGTGACAGTGGGTGAGAGTGTGAGCGAGAGCCGATTGTGATTATATAGTTTGTATTTTATTTAAAATTGTTTTGAGTAAATAGCATATAAACATTTTATTTGCTGCTGCCAAATTGCCGATGCCGACGTCGACGTCGAATTTATCGAATGAGTGCAAGAAACAGAAAACTAACCAGCTAACGGTTTGTGCAGTAGCAGCAGCAAAAAACTGCAATAGAAAGGGACATGCGCATTGCCCTGCGGGAGCGAAGAGCAGCGAACGCTTAACAGCCTCGTCGTGCCGAGCGGCGAGAGTGTGAGAGAGCGCACGATGCGGGCAATGAACGCTGCAGTGTGCACGAAAGTGTGAGTCAGCAAAATATACAGTAAACTAAACATGAACACATAAAAACTTAAATAAACAACAATAGGGGAACGAGTGCGAGCGAGCGAGCGCGCGAACGAGCAAGCGCAAGTAAATGCGATTGCGATTGCGAATAGCTACTGAGTGGAAGGGGGATAGTGCGTCGTTTGCACTGCAAGAAGCCTGCGCTGCAGTTTGCTGTTGTTTGTTGCAACTAACCCCCAGACCGGGGCTATATACAGCTATGTATAAGGTTTTTGGCCAAACAACGTGCAGCAAAGCCAAACACACACAAAATAAAAACACACAACACAGCAAAATATCAAGCAATAGCAGCCAAGCAAACTTGCAACAAGCAACGCCTTCTTGTATACAAATGCACGAATAGGGTCGAATCGGGTCTATAGTCCAATATAGTTCCACCGGGGCGTGGCTGTTGCTTAGGTGTACATAAATATATTTAGTAAATAACCAGTGCACAAGTACAGTTGCCGCTGCGGACCAGCAGCAACATTTTAGGCAACAGCCGTGAATTATCCGCACGTCGCAGCCATAAATCGAATGCTGCCAAAAAATTAAGACTTATCGTCTTCGCCCTCAGCGCAAAATTGTAATGAAGTGCCAGCTTTGCAACAGCAACAGCATCCTGCCCCACCATTGCAGCACATCCAATTTGCGTATATCGAAGGAAAAAATAAATTCGATTTGATTTTCATTGTCTAGACATTGGGTTCGTTCAATGGCTGCTTAATGCCAATTCGTTGTTTTCCTTGCTGCTCCGATGGGAAAGCGTGTGGACACCAACACATAATAGCCAGAGTGTGTGTGTGTGTATGTGTGTTTAGTCGCTGTCCGCGCTGTTCACTTTTTAATTGAATATTTTCAAGTGTTTATTTGATAGCTAAATATTTAATGAGCCGCACATTAATTAAATGCGATGCCAGGTGGGCAACTCCTGCAGAGAAAACACTCGAAAAACACACTAGAAAATAATAAACGCCTTGGAGTATGCAACACTTTTTGATATGTAAAGTGGTTTAAATGATCTTAGCACTATTTTTTTTACGAAAGTAGCGGGAAAACGAAGAAATGAGCATTAAAAATTAAGAAGACTCTCAGACTAGTCTGGCCAAGCTTTTAAATTTATAGAAATATTGTGGAGCTCATAATAAATGTTTCAATTTATATTAATCGAAAAGAGTTAACAACAAAAATTAAATGCTGAATTGTTAACAATTTACACATATTCTAAAAAATAAAATAACAAAAATCTAATGCTGTCGGGAAAACATATAGGACAAATATTTATATAAGAAAAATTAAATTGTTTATTATTGGTATTACAAAATTCGACCTCACTTTAAAAAATCGGTTGGAAGCTGATTTTCTGATATATTCTTGATTCTCATTAAAATATTTTTTATGTTGCATTAGTTTTGAAGATCTGCTTGAAAGTAAAGATATCTCGGATAAGGAAATGTCTTCGTTTTTCCGAAAAAAAATATAAAATAATTTAAATATAATCTTCTAAATAAAGCTTTGATAAAAAGTTGACGAACTATTTTAGTAGAGTTTAAAGTAAAGTTTGAACCTTATAATATTGTATGAGATATATTAATATTCTAGGTTTTTTTGTGTTTTTTAGGGAATACAAGTATTTCTATATAGGATTTTATAGATAGAACATAGATTTTTGAATCGTCGGTTCTACATTCTTTACCAAAACATTAAGAACAAAAAATCAACAAACTTACACTAAGATTTAATAACTTGTTGTCTGTACTTATTAATAACCAGATTTAAAGGAAATATGTTTTCTGTTTTTAATTAAAACTCACCGCAATATTGTATGTAAAGATGTTGCCCCAGCGGCTGCCAATGAAGGCGATGCCCCACTCGATGTCAATGGACTGGAGGGGTTCCTTCAGATACACAGTCTGCATAACACGCTCCAGATTCTGTTAAGGATTCAGGATTATGAAAGGTAAATTATGAATTTTCGATTAGTTGGCGTTAACGCACCTCGAGCGATGATTTCTTGAGGAAACCATCCAGGGAGGTGGTGTACAGGCAGGACTCCTTCTCGCAGAGGAACATGTTCGTGATGGCCTCGCTGTGCTTGGTGATCTGGCGCTCCAGCTTGTGGGTGGCAATGTTGAACATGAAGACGTCGCCGTTCTCCGACGCAGCTATGATGTACACCTTGTAGATCCGAATCTGTGTGATGGGGCTGGTGATGCTGTGCAGCCGCCCCAGCGGTATAAAGCCATACTTCATGCTCTCCATGTTCGCGGTCATGGGCGTGTGTCCTGCCGCCGGACTGGGCTTCAGCAGGACGCGCGGCAGCTCGTACGACATGTTGGCGATCGGCTCCGGCGGCGGCGGTGGCGGCGGCAGCGGCGGTATTATCGCCAGCACTTGTTGGGCGGCGGCTGATCGCGTCAAGCGCTGACGCTTCGGGGAATCCCCGGCGCCCGTTAAATTTGTCGAGCGTTTGGTGGGCGACTCAGCGGGCAGAGCGGGCAAACCGGGCTCTGCGGGTTCAGAGGATTCAACAGGTTCAACGGGCTCCTCCTTGATGACCGTTGTCATAGTTATGGGCTGGGGCAGAATGATGGCTTCCTCTTCCTGCTCGGGCTGCTCGACTGTCGGCTGGGCAGGCTGCGGTGCCTGGGATCGTTTGGCCGGACGCTTGCGCTTGGTGAGAATCTTCACGCGCTTGACGACAACAGCGCGACGCTTGCGCAGCTTGCGTCTGCTGCCCTCCAGCTGTGCCACAGTCTGTGGCGCCACCAGCGCCGTCGGCGGCGGCGGCGGCGGCGGCGGCGGTGAGTTCGTGGGCGTCACCGTGGACGGCGGCGTGTTTGTTCTGGTGTGGTTCCTGGCGATGACCGTGTTGAGCAGCAGAAACTTGCGATTCTGCAGCTCCAGGCTGAGCAGCTCCAGGTCGGACTTCTCGCGCTGGAACTTCATGATCATCTCCTCGAGAAAGCCGCGTCGATTCTGATTCTCCAGCAGCCGCCGATCGATCTCCAGCAAACTGTGCGTCACCGACTCGCCCATCAGCATCAGCGACATGGGCTCACCCGGCGAAAAGCCGCCCGGCGACAAACGCGACATCGTCGCCTCCGATGCTCCACCAAAGGCCAGGCCCAGGGGCAGCGCGTGCAGCGGCCGCGTCGGTGTCCCGTTGCGCGGCGGCGTCGGCGGCATTAGCGACTGCCCGCTTTGATGTGCCCCAGACGCCAGCTCAGCGCTTTTGGTCTCGCCCAGCCCCGGCGAGGGTGAAGCGACGTTAAGCTCGTTAGAGGAAAGCTGCAACTGTGATTGCTGCGACTGCGACTGCTGCTGCTGTGGTTGCTGCTGCTGCGGTTGCTGCTGCGATTGCTGCTGCTGCTGTTGCTGCGGCTGCTGTTGCTGCCCCTTCTCCAGTTGCTGCTTGCGACGCGCTGCGGCCGCCGCCTGTTTCTGCTGATTAACCACGTTGACGATTTCACGCAGCAGGAACTCGATGGCCAGCCGATTGTCGTTGGCCTTGAGATTCTGCTGGATTTTGGCCACTTCGATTTTGGTGAAACTGTGCGAGTTGTGTTCGCTGCTGGTGACGACGCACGAGATGAAGTGGAGACGACTCTGCTGGCTGTTGCAGTGGCTGCTGCGATAGCGTTCGGCCAGCGAGTCCTTCAGCTGCGGCAGGATCAGCTTCTCGAAGCTGTCCACAATGTTGCTCGCGTCGCTCAGCAGCTTCTGCTGTTGGCGCCGTTTCGATGATTCGCTGCTGCAGCTGGACGAGCCCGAATGATCGCTGCCAGCGTCCTCTTCCTTCGCCTCGCCAGCTGGCTTCGCTTTCAGCTCAGCCTCATCCTCATCCTCGGAGGAGCTGAGCACAATAACTGCGCTGGTTTTGTGCACAACAGGAGCTGGCTGTGTGGGAAATTCCTGTTTAATGTCCAGCGGCTGCTGTAACTCAGCCGGAGTATCCTTCGGCTTGTCCTTGCGTGCCGACATCACTTTGATGCCAGCGCGTTTCTTTTGCACCAGGCCCGAGGATCGATTGATCTGATTGCAGCGCTTGCCCGCCAGAGCCTTGAACTGCTCGGCCACCTTGAGGCGCTGCATCAGATCCGTTGTTCCGTTCTCCTTGGCCATGTTCGGCTCGGACTGATCTTCCTGAGTTCGCTGGGTTGGGGATTCGCTGCGTTCGCTGGCCTCGGGGCCGGATATGTCAATGCCGAAGCACTTTTCGATCTCCTGCAGCAGCAGCTGTGGCAGCTTGATGGCATCAACGATTTCGTCCTCGATCAGCTGCTTGGCCGGCGTGTCCTTGGGCTGCTCAAGCTCAATATCTCTCAGCTGGCGCCTAATCTCCTCGCGCAGACGTCGCCGCGCCTGCAGCTTCAGATGCTCGTTGTAGATTGTGTCGCTGTTGTTGATGATGTGCTTCAGGCTCTCCTTGTCCAAGCTGGCCAGACGCTCGCTGATGCTGCACTCGCCATTGCTGTAAACGGAGCTGCTGACGCTGTTAACGGAACTGCTAACGGTTCGCCGTCGCAGCTGAATAGCGGGCAGCGGTAAATGCCTAAAGGAACTGGACTTTTTGCTCGCCAGCAGATGCTCCTGGGTGACTGCGATTATCTCCTGCTTTAGCAGCTCATTCAGCGGTCGCACCTGGATCTTGGGATATGCTTGATTTACTGCCTCAATCTTTTTTGGCTCTTTGGTTCCAGAGCTTCCAGAGCTTCCAGCTTCAATTGATTCTTTTGAACTAGTTCTTAATGTGCTCAATTTATTGGCACTTTCTTTTTCACTTTCCTTTATGTTTTTCGTTTGTTCTTTTTCTTCACTTTCCTTTCTAAGCTTTGTTTTTAAATTATCTTCAGTTTGTTTTTTTGTTCTGCTTTTGATTTCAATTTTATTTTGTTCAGTTTTTTCTTTGATTTGTTCGCACGAATTGTTTTTAGTTTGTTCCTTGGGCTTTTTACTGGTTTCTTCTTCCTTTCTGTTCCTTAAAGGTTTTGATGTAGAAGTGTCTTCTACTCTTTGATCCCCTTTTGCTATTTTCTCCGCACTTCTGCGATCCGTTTGGCTTTCCCTCTCTGGATCTCTTTCAGGATCGCTAGCTTTGTTCTGAACCTCGCTTTGCTTGGTTCTAGAATTCTCGCATATCCTTGTCAAGGTGAAGCTGGAACTGCGAAAGGAATACCTTGGTCCTTCGCGTTCCTTACGCGTGCCTCTCTCGCTATTCTCTCCTACAGAGAACTCCGATCTATGTGCACTTGGGTTCCTATAATAATCAGTTCTTTTGTCGCGATATTCTCTCGCCTGCCAATTCTGATCTTCCTGATCCCGTCGATAGTTGGGTAATTGATTCCAATTGTTCCGATGCGGGTAGTACTGATTGGAGCAGTAATTATTCCTCTGCGCAAATAGATATATCCATAAACTAATAATGCTAAACTTCAGCTAAACTTTATACTTACATTATTTGTATGATTATTATTATTATTATACAAATTGTTCCTGCAAGCAAAAGGAAAAAAGTATGTTTAGTATATTACAGCTACATAAACTACAGAGAACAAAAATAAAGAAATAAAAAAATACTCAAGTTCTACAAACAATAAAGGAATAATTAATGTAATCAAGCCACGTGCTTCGTTTCGGCCAAGTTTTAGTCAACTTTTGAGGCACGTAAGAATGAAAGAACGCTGAGCCACTAATTTAACAGATTTAAAATTTATAACCACAAGTTCCCTCCCCTTTCCCCTCCCCTACAGCAACAATCCCCCTATTTGCTTATGCAAAGGTGCGAATTCCTTTCGCGTCGGCCATTTTTTTTTTTTGCTTTACGGCAAATCCGCTTTTGTTTTGGGCCAGCTCGAAAAATCTCGTTAAGAAATGCTAAAATATACGACCACAAATCTTGTGTAGCTGTTGCTTGTTGTTAATGTAATTTGTAACCTAAACTAATTACAAATTTAAAATGTCGCTTGTCAATGCAATGGGAAAAACAGCTTTACATTTTCTCAAGTTCTTTTCAAGTTTAGTGTGGAAACATTCTGTAAAAATATATATCAGGTAGCTTAAAATGTACAAAAGTATTATTTATTTAATTATACATAAGCCTAGGAGTAAGGTGAGGATTTGACTAAAAGATTTTCTTTTATTATTACTTGGAAATCAAGTTTCTGTTGCTTATCAATAAAATAACAAAAAAGAATGTTAATAAAATATATAAAAATTTACTACATGTGTATAATATTTAAACTACATTTGATTTTAAATTTTAACTTTTATTACGAGCTTTAAACTAAGAGGTGTTCAATAAGCATAATTGAACATAAGTATTATTAATAAATAGGTATTATTTAAAAAAAGTTTTTAAAGCACATTTAAATATACCAAATTATGAATATTTATATTCAAAATATTTTGATCTCTTTAAGAACAAATCAAATTTATTTATATTTATTACTTTCTTTAATGCAAAATGAATAGTTTAATTAAGTGTTTAATTCTTCGGTTATGTAATATAAGAAAATTATTCCAACAAGTATATCAAGTATATTTTAAAACAAATTTTCTATTACTTTCAAAAACTTACTTTCACTTTAAATTAAATAAATAAAATTAAATTTAAAAATATTATATTGTACTGAGGAATACCGAAAAAACACAACTGTTAAAATACATTTTAAAATTTTTTAAAAAAAATTCCCAAGAAAAATAAGCAAAGAAAACCAAGAAAAGCCACAAGGATTCCATGAGAATTCCTTCAGTAGGGGAAAAAAATCAAAACGTAGTGTAAATATTTTTGGGTCGAAATAAAAATTAATATGCATAACGCGTGGAGAAAGGAAAGAAAAAACTTAAGAAAATTTATGCAGTGATGAGTGAAAAAGGATGCCACTCAGGCAAAAAAGGCACAACACGCTCGCAGGCAACGAGGCGACAAGGGGGAAGGGGGGAAACGGGGGGGGGGGTGGAAAGTCAAATGTCACGGGGCGTGTGTGACAAGTGCTCTAATGAGCAGGAAGAGAGACTTCAAGAAGTCACCTAAAACGAGTATTTGTCAAAGCAAGGGAAACTAATGAACCTGGGCAAGTCAATTAAAAAAAAAAAACTGAGTCTGAACAGCCAAAAAATACGTGACACTGGAGATAGAGAAATGCGGGGAAGGAGTTGGGTCCTTTAACTCCAGGCTGTCTTGTGTGCAAATATTTGTGAGACAGCAACTAAAAGTCGCAGACTGTCTTGAAATTAAAATTACACGACGCTCGAATGAAAAGTTTTTGAGGTAACAAACATTTCTTTTAGAAAGTAAAGTCGGCAAAGTGGCACTCGCGGCGCCTCTGTCATTAATTTTGTATATCATTGGGTTTTACGATGCTCATAAATATGAAAACGTTTAACTCTTGCCAAGACAAGACCCCTTCCCTCCTCCCACCCTTCCCTTTCCACCTTACCACCCCCTTGCTTGAGACAAACTAATTGTTGCTGCTTACGCGTTGTGCTCGTAATGTCTTTTTAAGCGGAGACACGCTTCCCACATGTTTTCACAATGTTTCCACCGATAAACAACAACAATAACAACAACAACAACAATAGCAACAACAATTAGTGGGTTGGTTCCTGCCTTTATTCCCCAGGACCCTTTTCATGTGCAACAGCTTGAGGTAATTTTGAACTCGGCTCGACTTCGACTCGTTGACAGGCGTTTTAAATGTTTTGTTTCGTTTTAATTAAAGCCCAAAACACACACAAATTGTTTGGGGCGCGTTCTCATAATAAACAAATATTTGCAGAAATTGACATTTAATTGTGGTTTCCATTCAAGCGAAAAAGAAAAGTCGCTTAGAAATCTCAACTGGAAAAAAAAAACAATCTTTAACTGGCAAACTATTAATGCAAATTTTGGAGCTCTTTAACCTTTTGTTTAAGTTTACAGTTCACCAGGTAAAATCAGCCAGATATAAAATATAATTTAATAATAATTTATTGTAAAGTAATTATTCGTATAAAAACACTTTTATTTTTCAATACATTTCAACTAAAATTTGTTTTTGAATGTTTCTAACACAAAATAGTTTTAATTGCAATTACTTTTAATTACACTACAATGATAAAAACACAATAAGATATTTAGATAAATTAATTAAATACATGTAAACAAATACATATATATATATACTATATATATACAAATACATACTATACAACATGCAAAAGAATTTAAATATAATAGAATGTATTACTGAAAGTCTTCTATTTCTGTGCCATTTAATTAATAACTAAATTTACTTATTGTTTAAAGTCAGATTGTAAGTAAATAAAATGTAAGTAAAAAGAAAAATGTTGCAAGGAATTTTGATATTTAAAATTTGTTAAATTTACTCTTGTTTTTAAAACTCTGTTTTTATTTTAATAGAAATTCTAGACTAAATATATATATATATTTAATTATATCTGTGTCAGATTTAAATATTTTTGGACACATACATGGAAAGATCTTATTATTCAAAAATGAACAGTTATAGAACTGCAATATATATGTAAATTATGGAAGACCCTAAAAACATGTCCCAATAAAGATCAATCAAGTTAAGGCTCTAACTTTAAATGAGACCTAAATAACTTTAAAAAAACTACAACAACAATAAATATACCACTGAAATTATATATATATATATATAGTGTATAAATTCGTATCTTTTATAAATATAAGCAATGTTTATGGAATGAAAACCTCGCCTATTTCGCTGAGTGTAATTGCTTTAAGTCTTTTGACTTCGTCTAATGAAACCCGTGACCAATCCAAGACTTTTGAATGCCACACCCAGCTGAGCTACAACCAAGTGGCTAAGATTGACCAGCATTGGCACCACCAGGTGTAAGCCGCAAACCAGTTCGGGCCAAGCTTAAAAGCCAAACTGGGCCAAAAGCGTTGCTTGCATTTCAATTGAAACTACGTAAATTGTAATTGAATATAAATGGGAGTGGATATAAAAACTGAAACAGTTATAAGACCTTTATGTGATATACTGATATATGGGGATGTAGCTCAGATGGTAGAGCGCTCGCTTAGCATGTGAGAGGTACGGGGATCGATGCCCCGCATCTCCAAAGGATATACACAACTATCTTTTTTTTTGTTGCTGCCGTGTTTCTATTTATTGTAGTAAACACAACAAAACACTTAAAACAATTAAAAAATGGCAAAAAACACATAAATTTTGGCAACAAGGACAGCTTAACTAGCTTAGCAGTCGTCGTCGACGTCGACGTCGCGACGGGCAGCGAAAAGTTGATCCTGTGCGGTGCAAAAATTAAAACAAAGGCTTCTCATAAATAGCACATCATGTATCATTTACAAGTCCCCCCCCAAAACCATACGACAAGGCTCCCCCGAGTTTTGCTTCAGCTTCCTGTTTGTTTGTGTTGCCTTGCGGCTGTGGCAGCCAACTCAACTCAGTCCTGGCCCGCTCGTCCTGGGACCGTGTTGGCTGTTGGCTGCCTGTTTAATTGCTGGCAAAGTTCTGCCAATGCGAATGCGAATGCAGGCAAGTAAACACACATTGGCATATTGTGCTGATTTATGTGCGACAATGTGTTCCGTGTGCCCCACGGAACGGGGCATCAAATCAAATTACGCGACCTGATTGCCGACATGGGGGCGAATGGAGTTTGTTGCGTAAGTTGTTTGGCATTTACAAAGCGACCTTTGAATATTCATTAATGCGCTTTCTGCCTGCCGCTCTACAAAAAAAAAATAAATATGCAGACGTCTGCGTATTTTTGGCTAGCAAAAAATAAGTCAATTCCTGGAGATGCGGGGCATCGATCCCCGTACCTCTCACATGCTAAGCGAGCGCTCTACCATCTGAGCTACATCCCCTTACAACAATTCTCATGCTCAAGTGGCCGAAACTGTTGACAAAGTGCAGCGAAAGCAATAAACACACTAAACAA
Source organism: Drosophila lacertosa (assembly GCA_004143845.1). Lineage (NCBI taxonomy): Eukaryota > Metazoa > Arthropoda > Insecta > Diptera > Drosophilidae > Drosophila > Drosophila lacertosa. The sequence goes on from SCDZ01000045.1 coordinate 45,186, forward strand.
ACAAATAGCAACAAAAGTGAAGGCCAAGCTTTTCGGCCAGGCCAATACTTGGTAAACTTCACTTAATAGTCAAATCGAAAAGCGGGCTTTAAGTGTTCCCATTTTATGCACACATATCGAATATGTTTTATTTATTTGCCAATTTCTTTAACTGATTAGATTTGTGCCTTTTAAACATTGTAGTTAAGCTAAATTTTTTTTCAACTGCAAAAAATGTTCAAATATGCAATGTTTTATAATTAAATCGGTTATACCTATCAGCTATAAATAGAAAGATTTTAATTTATAATTTGAGGCACAAATAGATGTTTTTTAAATTATTTTTTGACTGGTAGATTGTTTTCCTAAAAGATTTTATATATTATATAGAATTGAGGTATTGTAGAAATGTGCTCAGAACAACTATTTTCGCATTATATTAATGTTAAATTTTATATATAGATTTTATATAAGCCACAACTGTTTTTTATAGAAAAAGATTTTGCATCATCATTTTGAAAGTGATTTTATAACTATAGAAGTTATAGTAAATGAAACTCTAATTAAAACGAAGAATTGATTGATTAATTAACCTACAGAAAGACAATGCTTTATTGAGTAACCTGCAGATACTGATAGAATAAATTATAGTAAAAATAATTATAGATATGGGTATTAAAATTTCTTCATAAGTTTTTTATACATTTCGTGACTAAATGCTTCTACTCTACTTGTGGCTATTAATTAATAAGATTTCATTACTTGTGGTGTATTTATAATTTTTAGATAGTTTTAATTTTTGTTTTGGCTGTTCTTTGTGATTAAGAAAAGTATAAATCAGCATTTTACTTATAAATTTATAGAGGCCTTTATATTTACATCATTATCTAGTATCGAATAAAAAAGAATATTTAATCTATTCGATACTCTCCTTCAGTTTAGCCAAAATGCTCTAATCTTTGTTACAGGGTGTCGTTTAGTCAGGCATTTCTATTTAGAGCACTTTTAAAATATTTATTCTGATGCATTAAATGTGCTGTTTATTTAATTTAACCATTATCAAATGTTTTTATGCTCTAATAACTCTTTATTTTTGAGGTTAAACAGAGATTTTAAAAACTTTAACTAAATATAGGTAATGCTTTAAATAAAGACATTTAAAGTACCACAGGGTGGTTATAATCAACAACAAGGGTATTTATCATTTGTCACTCTGAAAGTAACTTTTTTATATCTCTGTTTTGTTTTCGTTACCCTCCAAATGCCAGTTAAAAATCGAAACTTCGATGGAATTGTAAGAAAACCCGCATAATCAACTGCCTGGAATATTTTGTTGTTATTTGTCGTTTGTTCTGTTGGCCAAATTTGCTACGCTGTTTGTCGTTTTGTTGCGGGCCCTGCCAGTCTATGAAACAACAAACAAACAATAAAATATTGAGCACATTAATGTTTAGTCAGACGTAAAATTACTTTTAAGTCTACTTTCGGGCGAGACTCCCAAGGAATGTCAACTTTGGAAGGAGACAAGGAGCGGCAAGGACTCGCTATAAAGACGTTAGATAAACGTTAGATGCATATTTATGATTTAGCACTTGAAATGGCCCAAAGGAGGAGGGGGCGGAGCTTGAGATACGTGGCCTGACACTTGGCTGACTGTCGTTTTTCCTGGGCGCAAAGCTTTCATAATGCTCGATAATGAAAAATGAAAATTTTTCACTTTTGCTACATTGACAAATGCGCAATTTTGGGGGGGGGGAGGGGGTGGAAATGGGGGACTTTGGGTGGGTTTACGGGCCCGTCTTGGCCATAATAAAAGTTTGTGCAAGTGTTTTGGATTTAATTAAGAATAAGAAAAATGAAAATGCCAAACTTTTCGATTGCCAGATGCGCGCGTCGCGCTTAAGCGGATTTTCCACAGACATTTATTGTTATTTCTGCTTCAAATTTGTTTACGTTAATTAGAACGAAGTCCTTCAGAGTGTCTTGAGGATGCCATCGGCTTTTTTTTCGGATTTTGATGATTTCACTGAACTCAATTGATGGCCAACAAAAATCAGCTTAGAATAAAAAAGTGTTTGGCTTATATGTATATTTTTTAAGCATAAAAATGGCAAATAATGCAATATTTTTATTAAAAAAATATGTCTATTATTTGTTTAACTCTATAAGAGGTTTTGTTAAAGATATAAAAAAAAGTTATAGAGAGTCCAACAGATAAGTCTCTTAAGCTGAGTTCAGCATTATATATTGTTAAGACCAAGTTTGTAAGACCCTCTTTCTGTTGCAGTTAGTACTTGAGTATTGTTCGGACAACATTTTTCATATGTTGGCCAAAAAACTTTTGTGTCAACCATATATTCTGACATAAAATCTATAAGCAATTTTAAAATTAGTATTTTTTGAAAACTATGTTGCAACATTGGATTACATTATATTTATCTCCTATTGGGAATTCATAAAAAAATTTGCATTCGTTCGGAACTTTTATTCAAAGTGGAAGAGTTTTTGAATTTTTCCCTTGATAAATTTAATATTAATGTATCTTAATAAAACAACTGCAAAGATTTGCAGTAAACGGTTATATTTTGGGGTCCATAGTTTTTACAAGTTGTTTAAAGTTCATATTTTGTGATATTCACAAAAAAAGCTATTTTACATTTAATAATAAATTTAATTATTCTCAAATTGAAAATATATATTTTTTGAAAGCTAAAAGATTTGATCATAAAATAGTAGGCTTTTAACCCATTTACTTTAATTTAAAATATTAAAATATTCGAATATGCAAATATTGCTTTGAGGCTATACAATAATTTTAGCCAAAACTACAAAGAAAACATTATTAAACTTTTGCTCACCTTGTGCTTGTTTTAAGATTGAAATACACTTGTTTCGATTCAATAGCTTCAAAGGGCATTCAAAATCAAATGCGAGTCAAATAATCAGCCTTAATAAGCAACTTGGTTGCGAGCAACTAACTAAAAAACACTAATCGATCCTAAGTTACCGGAACTAAATCAGTCTGTGGGGGCAACTCAAACAATTCGATTGCCAAAGTTGCACACACTTAAGTCGAACAAGTTAACTCAATCACAATAATTCAGTTGGCGTTAAGCGCTTACACACAACTTGTCCATGTCCTTTTGGACAATTTCAAACACACTTCACGTTCGGCCTTTTCAAGCGGCACTTAATTGTTTATGAATTGCCGTCAGCCTGCGCGTTAGGCTATAATATTTACTGTTTTTTTTGTTTTGTGGTTGACAGAGCGGAAACGGAAGTTGGCGCGTGAATTTTTCGCTGCATTTGTTTTTGTTAAGAGTTGTAATGGGAAGTTATACTGTTGGATTTTTGTTTAATTCGAGAATCTGTTGGTTATTGTTTTATTTTATATTTATTATTGATACTTAATTGGTTTGCCTTGTAGATTGATATTGTGAGTAACTTTTGGATAATATTTATTTTGTATATTGATTCTATTGGTAATTATTGATAAGAATATTATATAAATTTTATTTAATTTGTTTAATATTTTAATACTTTCATACTTTCAAATTCGATTTATATTTGTTGTTGCTTGCTTTCGGTTTAAACTGAAAAACCTAACCGAGCATTTTCTAAATTGTTCGATTAGCGTGTAGAAGCGGTGCAGCCGCTGTTTGTGACCAGGACAACAACACCAAGGACACAACAATACAACACTACACAACAGGCTGGGCACGAGAACTTTCTGCGTGGCTGTCGTGTTGCCAAATGCCGTTAACCGACGGGAACGCTCTGCAGTCGGAGTAGTTTAGAGAGCAAAACAGCAATAGCAACAGCAATAGCGACGACAACAACAACAGCATCCGAGTAGTCGTGGTATATGGGAATGCAAAGGCAACAACAACTGCAATAACACACAACACACAATAACAAGAACAAAAACAATTCGGTACACACACACACAACCAACTCATATACAACGAACGAGCGTCGAGCCGAGGATCATAACGACTTGTACATAACACGAAGTCACGGCCCGAGAGGCGGCCGCTGCACAGCAAGCAGCAAAACAAAACACAGCACAAAACAATGCAAAATACAACAACAGCAGCGGCAGCAGCAAAGTGTAACTAAATAAGATGCAACGGTTGTGTGCAATAGTGGGTGAGGTTAGGGTGAGCAGCAGCCACCATCCGCCCACGCTGCCCGCTGCAGGCAGCGCACGACGAACGAGCGAGCTGAAAAGACCGAACGAGACTGACGGGACAGCCAAGGAGTCGCGCAGTCATCGAGCTTTTCGGCTGCCCACGAAGCTGTTTGGCACGACTGCACCCGACAAAACGAGAAGGCACGAAACGGCAAAAAGAGAGTGCGGGAGAGCGAGCGAGTGCGCATGAAAAATTGAGCAAAAAACGCATTGGGAAATAAAATAAAATACAAGCAAAACAACATAAACAACAACAACAGCAGCTGCAATGTGCAATTAATGCTCCCAAAAAGAAAGAGAGAGGTAGGCAACTGCAAGCGTTGCCTGGTTGGCTGTTGCATGCTTCTAGGCTGGGCTGGTGTGAGTGTTGGCATTATTGTTTGTAAACTACATATACAACAATACAATAAGCAAGACATGCAGTCGTCGGGAGGCAACAGTTAGCTGGAACTGGAACGTCCCAGCTCCCGTTTACTTGGTCGCAGTACATATGTATGGGCAAATTTCGGCGCATGTCATTTGATTGTCCTGCCTATAAAAGTCAGTTAGGCTATGTGCTTGAGCTCAGTTGAATTTCAACTACCAGCCTTTGGACTTCGTTTGAGTTTGCCTCCTTCTCAGCGATAACCGAAAAATCAACAAACAGACAGCGAAACATCCGTTGTTCTGTTTTATTGTGTGGTCATCTTTAAAGCCCTAAAGGAAATTTCGAGTTCATTGCCAATAGACGGTAAAACTCTTGGATCCCTGCAAAAGCCAGTGGCTCACCGAGGTGCGTATTGTGTTTGTGTGTGTGTGATAAAAAAAGTGTTCGCGATAATACGAATAACTGTTGATGGCCTCAAGTGAGAGCTACTTTGCTAAGTAGAAACTGTTAATAGCTGTATTAAATATTTCTTATAAAGAAGTTTCATAAATAGTTTTGTGTGTAGTTTAAATAAAAACAAGGTTCAATGATATGTAAATAGATCTTATATTTAAAAGCCTTAAACGAGATTTCGCTATTTAAAAGCCAACCTTTTACTTTCTTCTTTTTCAGATCAATTTTAATTGCAAGCGCTTTGTTAAAAAGCGCCAATTGCTTGAATTAAGCGAAGGCTTTAAAGCCAAATCGAATTTCGTGTGTCAACCGTTAGTTCGCACACGCGAACCAACTGTAAGTAGAAAGACGTTAAAATGGCAACAAAGAAGAATGGCAAAAATGGCCGCATAGTTGCGGCCAAAAAAGCGCAAAAATTGAAAGATCACGAAAATATAATGCGCAACTAAACGTAACCATCAATATAAAACCTAATCAAATATGTAACCACAAGTAGGGCAAAATATGTAGCCAATATGTAACCACAAGTATTAACCAAATTAATAATTATATGTGCTTAAGCAGTCACATAAACAACAATGCATAGGTAGGCGACTAATGGTAATAGATTTAAGATAAGCCATCGATTAAAATACACATGTACTGTGTCGAACCCAAACGAACCTCCGAATATAATGTTGATAAATCCGTTTCGATCGCCTTAACTTTTACACAACTGTTCGCCCAGCGAGTGCTAAACATTGGCCAGGTCCGCTCTATCCGGGGCTGGTGTTCCGCATGCCACCCACACCCCACCCACAAAATTATCCGTGGTATATTGAACAAATTGTCCGAACTTGATAAACGCGTGCGCGCCGGTTTTATAATATATGATTTGGCCAGGGTCCGGACCTTTGCCGTAACGCGATCTTCGAGCCGTGCGTCATGCGGCTGTCGCCCCTCGCGCCGGTCGGGCGGGTGGTGGGTAACATTGAAGTTACACGCTGGGATTGCGTCCGTAAAAGATTCAAGATGTATTTGTATCTTTGGCTTATACTTTACTGCATGCGATCAACTATCTTTACTATTTGAAACGGTTTCTATTCAAACTAAACCAATTCTAAATGCATGAAATCTTGTTCGGCTTTTACTTTTTCACTCTTAATGTTCTTAACATTGTTTGTTGTTAGTTAATGAGTTATATCAAAAATAGAAATTCTGTACATAAATCAAGGTCAAATGTTCTCAAAATCTGGAATAAGTGGAATTCTGTGGTCTTGTCCAAAAATTCTTTTATAAAAATGTTTTTTGTGTCCCAAGTTGATTTAGTATGAAATTGAAGAGTCCGTATTTAAATCAAGTTCAAACTTTTTTGAATCTGGCCATATTGAAAACTTATTAATATGTCCCTAATTCACATTTTAAGAAGGCTTTTGTTTATATTTATATACAATTTCACGCAATCTTATAAAAGTAACAGCGTATTGCTTATTAAGTACATTATTTAAATATTTATTTTTTAATATTGGGCAGAGTTTTATGCTTGGCAGTGAATGCAGACAATAAATATATAGGTATAGAAAATTTAGCTAAAAAAAGACTGTCAAGCTTATATCCCCCTTTCTAAAGGCTTTATCTTTCTTTTTGTATTTTTAATAAGTCTTTAAATATTTTTAATAAGTCTTCGAAAGTGTAATAATTACAATCACATTATTTACTTGGCTATTAACTTTATGAGGCTTAAAACATAATCTGTAACGTTTTATTTCTTTAATTAAACTTAAGTTAACTTGATATGTTTTTATTATGTTTTCTGGTAGGCTTAAAATATTACTTTATAATTTTGTAAAATTTTTAACAGCAAACTTTAAAAGTTTAAATCAATTCCGCTATAACAAAACTTACTTGCGAGCTGTTAAACTTATCTAATGCCTTAAAAGGTCAAGATAACTTTTTTATCCAGAAAAGCATTTAAGATACATATTTTAATTTGTAATAGTGCTTACCAATTATGGGTATTCTTAATCGGTTATCAGTGTTTAAAATTCTCTACTTAAGCATAAAACTAGGAATTTTTTAAACACTCCTTGATTTAGTTCGCTTGAGTTAAGATTGAAGCTACTTTTTTATCTTTTAAAAGTTCAGCCGCATTTGTATTTGAAACCCTTAACGCAAACCTTGTTAACGCTTCTCGCTGTCAAGAAATGCATATTAAGTCAAGTGTTAATAATGTGGTTGCCTTCCCTTGGGGCAATCCCAGCCCAATTCAGCCCACCCGCCCACCTGGGCAAGCGTGCGTTAAGGCAAAAAGAAAGCACAAGAAACGGACGCAAACAAACAAAACTCCGAACGGGAGACAAACAAATGGCGGGCAGGACAACGACTGACACGTGAAAAAAAAGGCACAGGATAACTTGCCTGCGTATGTTTTTCCAGGGCTGGTTTTTGCATTTCGTCGAATTCTTCTGGCGCCTGTGGGAGTGAGATAAATAAATATATATAAAAAAAAATTAAAAGTAAAAATGAAGAAAAGAAACAGGGCAAATGCATAACTAAACAGAAGAGATATTATAAGTAGAGTTCGGCTTAGGGCTGCTGTTAATTTTGTTATTCAAAATGTTGGCTGAGATTCGCGACGTTTATTTATTTCCGCCTTTTCTTTCTTTGCATTGACTTTGACTCCATTGTTAAAAACGCGCCTCGACTTTTATGCTTGGGCCCTGCAAGCAGTTGATAATAAAGATTTTTTGCATGGATTTTTAATTTTGTGGCGCATAATTAGAAGACGCCAGTCTGTGTGGCCAATTCACACACAATAAGCCGCTTGAGTCAATACGCATCTGGCAGATACTTTTCGTGGCGCCGTCACGTAGTTTCAGCGCCAATTGGCCAAGAAGTTATTGCCTAGGTGAATTGACGGCCGGCACACTGGACGCACTCGTACGGAAATTTCAATGACAATGGCCAGGATCCAACCACAAGCCGGAGTCGGTGGCCAGCCAAGCGTGAGCCGAAGGTATCTGTTGGCTGGCCACCTTGACACCACCCACTTAAAATTTATGTGTTAATTTTAAGACGCCCGCGACCCATCGAGTTTTTTTTCTTTATATTTTTATTGCATCGGACGGGGCAGCATTTTTTCAGAAAAGTTTTTCTTTTAGGGGTGGCTAAAGGATCTGGTCCAGGTGCTGCCAGGGTCAGCATTCGGTGGGTAATAAATGAGCTAATAATAAGCGAAATGTGCTTTTGAGTGACCCTAAACAATGGCTGCTCGGGAGGCGCCTTCCCGGGGAATTGCTGTGAAATTGAGTTAAAAAAAGTTTTCGACGGCCAGCTGAAAAATGCGCAAAAGTGTCGCAAATTCCGTTGCTGACATGAAAAGATTTGTTTATAATTAATTCCTCTAGGGTTCTTTTTTTCTCTCTTTTCTCTTTTTTCTGACCGGTCGAAAACATGTGACGCGGTGCGAAATTAATTACGTTAATACCTTTGGTCAACGTTGTTATTTTTTTTTTAGTATATTTCCTTGTTGGAAAAAGAGTTTGGCAAATAGCAATCAACGGGTAGCTTATGCAGGAATTTGGAAAATATTTTTCATACTTTTTGCTTTAACGAAAATTGATTACTCTTAGTATATAAAAATATTTAAAAACTTATCAGCTTGGTAGATTCCTTATCAATATATGAATTAAAAATCAATGTTGTTAAAAGAAATTTAAATATTATTTTAGATTGCATTATTAAATTTATTTTTTGTATTTTTTTTAACATATTTTTTTTAGTTGAATTTGGATTGAAAAAAATTTGAGAAATGTCTTATAAAGCAAGATCTTCTTTCTTACTCTTTTAAAAATACCTAACTGAACTCACAACTAATACAATAAATTTTTACTCTTCGACAAATTAAAAATACTATCTAGTTTTTTGTTAATAAAAGTTCTTATTATTTTTTTTTCAAATAAGTAATTATCTTGAATATTTTTTAACTTTCTAATCAAAAATAATCATACAACTTTTTTCAATTGAATTGATTCTGAATTAACTAAAAAATAAATTGAATACGAGTATTTTTTTTTTATTAAAACAATTGAAAACACATTTTATTTATTTACTCATTCATGTAATGAATAACAAAGTTCATGAAAATGTGCAAAGACCCTTCACCAAAAGAGAAAAAAATAAGGGACACGTTAGACATTTATGACTGTTTCAATGTGGTAAGGCCAAGGGGCAAATAGCAGAAGCAGCAACAGCAGCAGCAACAACAGTTAAAAGCCGCAAGTGTTGACGAGTTACGAGTTTTGGTAACAAGAAAAAAAACCTGTAGTCGCATGTTGTAAATTCCAATCAATTTTTGGTAGGTGAGTTCGCTCATTTGCCGGAAAATTGAGTAGACATGGATATCCGCCGTGGTGCAGGACAACGGAAGTGGTCAAGATGCAAGGGCAGAGAAGTATGTGTAGCCATCAATTAGAGTTTTTTGCGAGCTGAACTGGCTCTTTGTGGCTTTGTCTTAGCATGTTTGGTTAGCAAGATGAAGCTGACGGTGCTGCAGGCGATGGCTAAGGACAACGTCATTGAGACAAGCGCCATGCAGGCAAGCAAACAAATAAACAACAACAAAGTTGTCTATGAGTCGCTTTGTGTTGTTCTTGGCAACATTTGCGGCCTAATGGAATTTTGCGCTGCCTAACTGGCAAAAAAAAAAATGGCTCGAGCAGCAGGGGCATGCCACACGAGCTGCCCCGAATTGAAAATCGAAGTTAATATGCGCTGCAGACTGTGAAACAAATCATTTTCAAGTTGTTGTGCGAAATCGACACGTTTTTGCCATTTTATATTTATTATGAGCATTTCCAATTTTTTTCTTTTCGTTTTGCAGCAGCTGTTGCAGATGTGGCAGGACATCAGCTTAATGGTTGGGGAACCAGCTACCGAAGTGGGAAGGCATAAAAGCTTATAATTTGAGGATATTTCATGTGTGTTTAGGTCTGGGATGGAATGTGTCGAAAGCTAAGAGGAGGGGCATTAAATAAGGTAGATTAGGCTCTTAGCTATTTTTTGCTTGCATAGCTTTAAGCATTTTTATAAATCAAAAAAGTTGCAATTCAATAATTGAGCAACTTCAAATATTTAAAAATTAAATTATATTTTTGAATATTGTTGCATTTATAATTTTTCGAATTTCTATATTTAAAGCTAAGTTCAAAGAACATTTTCTAAATTTTTGATTGAAAATAATTTGCAAACTCTTCCAATATTTCCTTTAGAAAGTTCTAATTGGACACTTCAGCTCATTTGTTTAGGAGATTTAATGTGCTAAATTAGTCGGTTTCAGTGAAATATCAAAATAGGCATTGTCCCTTAGATGTTTAAAGCTGAAAGGCGCGCTTTGCCATCATAAATAAAAAACTAAACTTGTTAGTAGAGAGAGAGAATGAATTGATGTACCTATTATTTTGACCATTACTGTATGCTGCTTATAGGCAAATTATATCCAATTTGACGCCTGCAGAAAGCGAAACCCCAAGACTCAAACTAATGCAGCCACATCAAATGTTGTTCATGCCGCAGCCAAAGCTCAACAAGGTGCTCGAGTATGCAAAACAGGATACGCAACAGAAAAAAAAGCTATTTGGGCAGGACGCGTTGGTAAAGCCGCATAAAATAGCATATACAACACATTATCATTATGCTGATGCGCCAAGGATGTGACTGGCTGCTAGGGGCGCCACCGACTGCCCGGGACATAAAATTAGCAAGCACGTGAGAGCAACGCGACGCTGTCGTTGATGGCTTGCCTCATTATCATAACATTTTGTGCGAACGTTGGCACTTTTCGAAATTTCTTATTGGACTGGGATGTGTGTCTGTGTGTGTTTGATCCTGCCTTCCTCAATGCATGCCCCTGTTGTATATACGTATGTATATGTGTGTGTTTGTGTGTAAGAAAAAGCTTATGTGATGCATTTGTCACTCACCAGTTATTGGAATTTGTTGGTCCATTTGCATGGTGGTATCGTTGTTGTTGTTGTTGTTGCTGTTGACCACCTGTTTGGCATCTTTTGCGCTCCTGCGAGGCAGCTGCCGCTGCAGCAGCATCGTTGCCCGAACCAGAAGCCGACAGGGCTTCGTTGCCGGTTGTTGTTGTTGGCGCTGCGACTGATGATGTTGTTGTTGTTGTTTTTGTGCCTGCCACTGCAGTAACAGTTGTTGCTGTTGCAACTGGTAAAATTCCCACACGTTCTTTCATTGGAAAACTTAACAATATACATATATATATATATATACACTATGTATGCGTAAACATTAGCTTAATTAATTATTAAGGCATCGCCTATCACGTTCGCTGGACGCAAATGTCAGCTAATTGCAAATTGCAGGACATTTTTTTGTACTTTTCGTTGTTGTGTGAAACCGCAGGAGAGCGCGTCAGAGTTAAAGCAGCTGCTGTTGTAACATTCCGTCCCGCTTCTGATAAATGCAATTCTTTTGAACGTTTGTTTATTTATGAAGGCACAACACGCGTAAGAATATAAATATTGACAAAAATATGTGCTCGGTAGAACTTTTACTTTTATTTTGGTTGCGAGAGTGCTGACAAAAACAGCTGTGTGCAGTGTTGCATTGGCGACAGTGCTGCCACCCGATGTGGAAAATGGCCGCGCAAGAGTTTAGATTTAAAATACTGTCTGCATGTAATCAATATTGTGGCATGTCTTGGTCTTGGGTTTATGCAAATGTTGCTTGCTTATTTCTTTTCCCTCGGGATTTTCAGTTGTTTTATTGTTTTGTTTTGTCGCAACCTTTATTTGCACTGGCAAAATCGCGACGACTGCTGGCGTTGATTTTTCATTTGGGTGCCATTTGGTATCCTTGTTGTTGCTGCTGTTGTAGCCTTTGGGTGGTTGGGACGCACTTTGAAATTACCATAATTATATGCATCAGATGGCAGGTGGTAGGAGCGGATGCTGAAGACGTTGTGCAAAGCTCAAAACAATAACGCAAAGAAAACAAAGCAATACAATAAAAGAAAATTGCGCGAGTGTGTATTTTTGTAATTTTTATGGCAGAATAAACCTGCGCCAAGTGTAAATATTGACAGTTTTTAAAAGCGAATAAATAATAAAGCGGAAATGCAACAGAAAAGAAAATGCGTAAATTAATTTCTTTTGTTTGTTGAGGGTGCCTGTTGGGTCGATTTTGTGGGCTGTTTCATTCCAGATTGTACCATAGGTAAGGAGCATTCGATTTGAAAATGTGAACAGCCAAAGCCCTGTGGAATGACTTGTCATTTGGGCCGCCGTCGATCATCAGGGGATGTAGCTCAGATGGTAGAGCGCTCGCTTAGCATGTGAGAGGTACGGGGATCGATGCCCCGCATCTCCAACGGACTGATATATTTTTGCTAATAAATTTTGTATCTTTTATAATCATTTAAAAAATATAAATATAATTTTAATAAAAAAAAAATGAAACTATTGAATCGAGTTTTGATTACTTGACTGACTGATGATTCCTTATTTCTACTGTCTTTTATATGTTGAGGTAGGTGAATTCTTTGAGCATAGCTAGGTTACCTTCTAGTTTAGTGTAAAACTTAACTTTCTTTTATTAAGAAATCTGAATTCCCTATTACTACGTAGATTACTACAATTATTAAATCGTGCAGAAATAAAAATACTGGAGATATATTTCATAATGGAATATTAGTACATCTATTACGTTAAATAAAATTATAAATCTATTGATGTATTGCTGAATGTACAGGACCTATGCCAAAACCATGGTTAATGAATGAGGATATTTTCTTGGCGCGCTGAGTTTTGTACAAACAATCAATTTTGTATATATTAAAATACAATTACTATTGTCAATTTATTACGTGCTACTTTAAGGACTTTAAAAAGTCTTAAAAAATGTAAAACCGTGAATCAAGCTATAAATATATTACATACATATGCCTAGAAATTGTGATATCAAGAGGCGTAAGTATGTTTTTCAATATGAGTCAGTTTGTATAACTTTCATTCACAGGAATTTAAGAAGTATTAATGGTAAAAAATTTAACCTAGAGCCTTCGTAAAAAAATGTTAAGTTATTTTTTATGTTGATTGTTTAACACTAGTACAAATGTACTTTTCATATATTCAAATAAATAAAAAATTAACCTTACAACAGTCATCCTTTGGAGATGCGGGGCATCGATCCCCGTACCTCTCACATGCTAAGCGAGCGCTCTACCATCTGAGCTACATCCCCGTTGTGAAATCTTGTAATTTAGTGGCCAATAAACGGAAAAATGTTTTCATATGGTTTCAAAAATAGATTGGTATTTAATTTAAATAAATGACCATGGTCAGCGTTTTTTTAAAGTAAAGGCATTGGTAAATTAAATGACACAGGTTTTCTTCTTAAAAAAATCGGACATTTAATACACTGCTCGTCAATTCAGGTTTACTTTGAATAAATGTATGTCAATAATTTTTAAATATACATTTAAATATGTATTATTATTTACTTAAGGATATGTCTGTATTTGTATTAAATAACATTTTATAAAAGTATTCCAATATTATTTAATATGTTTTTTATTTAATCGTTACATATTCCTTTAGAAAATTAAAAACCCCTTTTGCAGAGTATCGAAATACACGCAAGTGGTCACGTAGCTTGTTAGCCCAACAACATTCGAAAGTACGCCAGGGGCCTAAATATGCATGTTCAGTCGATTTTATTATGCAAGCAATGTCAGCAAAGCAGTTTTTTGACAATGTTAACCAGTTTACTAAACAACAAAATAAAACAATAAGAAACTGGTTTCAATTTAACTTTTGAATATAATTTGATAGTGATAAGACAAATTTAAAGTATTTTGCTCAAAATAAAACAGAGATAGTAATAAGATAAGATATAAAAGGGAGGCTAAAATTAAAAATTAAAAATGTATGTGGGCTCAACCGGGATTTGAACCCGGGACCTCTCGCACCCAAAGCGAGAATCATACCCCTAGACCATTGAGCCTCATGCATTTACGACAGCCAACTAGTCATGACAGGCTACAAATGATCATTTGGCCATTAAAAATAGCATACAAGACTAAAATATCTATTTATTATGCGCCCAACCAGTTTGTTTTATAAAAATTCATGGCCCTTTTTAAAACTACAAGGTTGAATGCATTAAACGTAACATAAATCAATGCAAGACATTTGGTTGGTTTTAAATAAGAGTATTATTTCGGTGAAATCTAACTGGGGATGTAGCTCAGATGGTAGAGCGCTCGCTTAGCATGTGAGAGGTACGGGGATCGATGCCCCGCATCTCCAAATGGTTGATAAAATTTTTGTTTAATTATTTTCCTTTTTGTGTAATTAACTGTGGCTGTGCACATAATTTCCAGCTTAATGCACTCGAAATGGACGGCAATTATTTGCATTAGCGTTTTGCGGCCGACTCCGTTAATAAGTAAATGAATAGAAAAAAGGGGTGGTGAAATTCTCGAAGGGTAGAGAAGCAGTAAAACAGATAATGATGAGAGACGGTGAACTGAGATTAGAATTTAAGTGTGAAAGGTGAATAGCTAGGGATTTTATAATGAAATAAAAAATATATTGATAATAATACTTGAAAACAATATTCTTATTTCTTAATTGTTTATACCATAAGGAGGTAAAGAATTTCCAATGAAGAATGATTTTTATCATTAATTTAACGCTATCTGCATTTTCACATCCTTTGGCCAGTGTCATCAGCCTAATGGAAAGGATTCGCAGCCTTCTACGCAATCGGAATCTGCAACCTGCTCAAATATATTTAATTATTCATAACTTTAAACAATCACAGCGACGTCAGCGTCATGCCACATAAGCCCATGGGCGAACCCAGACTCTCCACGCCGCCAGTCAAAATGCCTTTTACGTCTCAACAAACACAAAGCACACAATACAAGGGATCCCTTTGTGCTACCTCCTCTGGCTGCCTGGTAATAACATTGTCGTAAAATCATGTTTGGCTTATCGTTAACCCAGCCGAAGCCCAGGATACCCAGGATGCCCAGGATGCCAGGATGCGAGTCGTGCGCGCTGCATTTAAATGCCGCTGAAAACGGCGTGAATTATAGTGGCGTAGGTTAAATGCCGTTAGACAGCGACATAAACTAGGAGCAGGAACCCTTTCGCTTTTGACAGCACAGGACTCCAGCTTTTGGATAGATTTCAAAAATGTTGTTGAATCAACGCAAAAGTTTTGTCTGCTTTTAATTTTTGTAAAATTATTTGCATTCGTAAACGAGAAACTGACAAACAAAGTTTACAGCATGTCCTGCTGCTTATGCTGCTGCTACTGCTGCGGTGTCCTGGCGCAGTTTCCTGGCCTGTTTTCTTGTAATTATCGCTTTTGTTTGTTAGTTGAACTTTTGCCAGGTCTTCCCGGCGGCCAACATACGAAATTAGCGCGGCAAAATTACTAAACAATATTTGCGAGGACTTGCTGCGTCCTCAAGACGCTGCCGCAAAGTAGGCAACACATTGTCCTTGTCGTTGCCGTAATTTTCTAATTGGCCCAAAGTTACTGCCAAGTTTTCTCGCCAGCCTCCAAGATTTGTGCTTAGTTTCGGTTGCTAATTCAATTTTAATGCTTGATTTCATATTAATTGGAAAATAAATTTTGTTTTCTGCCAAAGGGTTGCGTTTTCAAACAAACATATGCAAAGGAAGGAAATAAGTTAAAGGCAGACAATTCAAATTTTGCCAAAATCTTTTTTTGAATATGTATTTTAACATTTAGTTTTTCAGTGGAATTTACTTTTAATAGTTTCGAATGAAAGTGAGTTAGAATTTATTTAACATATTGGATCGTGGCTGTATTTTAATGCTATGATTTTTAATAATACTCAGTCTAGTATATATTTTTCAGAATTTGCTTGTTTACATTTTTTTGAAATTTGTCAGAAATGTTCTAAAATTCTAATTATATTTATACAATTAATTATGTAAAAAATATGATAAGAAAAATTAGGGCCTAACGAGACATTTCTGTAAAGTGTATATTAATATAATTCTTAGTTTTCTCTTATTTGTAAAAGAAAAAAACAACAAAAGTAATAGCTTCCATAACTATATATATATGATCAAATGGTATCAAATATAAAAATCGGTTTAGTTATGGCAAGTTATTGGGGTTCAAAGACATTACATGGATTTAGGAACTTAACATGTCAATTTTTTTTCTAATTTTGTCATGATTTTTGACTGAAAATTAAACCCCCTCAGAAAAACTTTTAAAGCAAATTTTTTAGCAAAGTTTGATACTCGCAATCGATTAAAAATAAAATGAAAATATTCCTAATTTAAAATTTTTTTTGTCGAAAAATAAAAAGGGGTGAAACATGATTTTTTTTTTGCCAAAAGTGTCGAACAAAATAAAAACATAAAATAAAGATAATTTTAATGAGGAATCAAGAAACTTAGATCAATATGGTATCAAACTTAAAATCGGTTTAGTTTAGGATACACTTTACATGTCAAGCTATATCTTAATTAAATCCTTCCTGAAGATATCTGCTTTTCCTCTTTAACAACAATTTACAACTATTCTTTAAGAATAAGTATTTAATTTAATTGTCGAAACAACATTTAACATTGTTATCTCCTTCGGTTTATCCTATTCCATCTTCTTTTCTATCTAGCTTTATTTGAAAATTTGAAAAGGAATAGTAAACCTTGTAATATTTAATGTAAGTCTCCCATTTGATTAATATTGGCTCGCATCTATTATACTCATAAGTATCGTTGCCATTATGGCTAATCCTTAACTTAACCTTAGCCCCGGACTTGCCTCCCTTGGGGCAATAATTTGTAAATGTTGGCTAACGTTTATTAAACTAATAATTTACATGGACACACATTGTCGTTAAAAACAATTTGGTGTGCACAGAAAACCTCTGAGATTTATAAGCAGTCAAAGGCAACCTCATAAACATATTTGGAGCGATAAAAAGGTCAGCACACCCTCGACAAATGTCCTGTGCTCTGTTCTAAGCCGTAAGTAAACTTATTGAATGTCTTAAGTTTTTTACGCTGCTTCCCATTTGAACGGGCTTCTGGTTGTTTTCATTTCATTTTTATGACAACGTTTAGAAATTTTTGTACATATTTTGCTGGCTGTTTGTCTTTCGGCTGCTTTTGGCCACATTTAGCGTCGCCCCCTTTGTATTGCCATTTGATCCTGGTCCTCGCCGCGCATGTTGACTGTGTCGCTTTGTTTGTCTGCTGGCATCTTTTTATGACTCGAGTGTGTTTGCCTTTTGGCTTTGTGCCTGCCATAAGGAAAGCACAAAAAATCGAATACAGGTCTTAGAAATCAAACTTCCTCTACTGATTCCAACGGGGGGCCATCAATATGAGGTCATCTGTTATGAACTGGCTTAAGAAGCCTTTAAGCAAATACAACTTGTTCCTGTTTTTTCTCATCCTTGCCGAATGCTTTGCCTGCGTTTTATTTTGGTGACAATCGAATTTATTCGAGTCTTTAACTAAAAACATAAAAAGTTGAGGATATGCTCAATTAAATGCTTTAAGCAGTGTTTAATATTTGAAAATGTCTTAAAAAACATTTGATGTGTCTTCAAAATTAAATCTAATGTTGACTGAAATAAGTTTTAATCGTAAAGTTAATTTGTACCTATTGGGTTTATCTTCCCATGGCATATATTTTGAGATTTGTTCGTTAAAAATTAACAACAATTTTCATTCGTAATTAAAACTAAATTTATAAAGAAAGAAATTTTAAGTTTATATTTCACAATTTTCTGGCAAACTGGAACGATATTAACGAATTAAAAATTTGTTGATTCCATACGAATTGGCAGAATTCTTTGAATAAATCAAATTAAATACGGAAAAAAAATTGTTAATTATCTAAAATATATAAGACAGTTATCTAAGGATTTTTTGTTGATAAAGTGAACTACAGCATAGGATTTTCTATTAGTTGTACATTATTTACCCATAAAGTTTGTGTGATATATTAAGAAAAAACTGGTTGATTAAGCGGATTTATTTAAAATAATAAAACAACTTTCAAATCATTTTCTTGTATTCAAGATTGGAATGTAGCTCATATAGAGCAAAATACTTTCCATATTTGTTACATATATATAACGGTATTTAATCAGCGTCCCATTATACACTTTAATGTTCTTTAACTTCTGCTCTTTACCCTATCTTAGACACTTGATTCAATCACAAGGTTATCCAGCATTAAAAATAACTAACTACTATTCATAACCCGCTTGCTGGAGAACCCAAAAACAAGCACACAAGACGTCTTAATCAAATCAGAGCAGCTAAATGGCTGCAGAGACCCTCATAAATATGTCAATTAATGGCACGCCCAAGCAAAGGACGAGACCGTGCTGGTCTCTTATCTGAATGTAGACATAAATGCCGTGATATCAATTTATGTCAACGTGAATGGGAAGGGAAGGGGAACTAGGACTGGTCCTTGTTTAATATATGCGCAGCCACTTGACTGGCCGGGAACATGTGTCAGCGA
Organism: Drosophila lacertosa; assembly: GCA_004143845.1. Classification (NCBI taxonomy): domain Eukaryota; kingdom Metazoa; phylum Arthropoda; class Insecta; order Diptera; family Drosophilidae; genus Drosophila; species Drosophila lacertosa. Next base: position 63,713 of record SCDZ01000045.1, read on the forward strand.
ATCTTAAGTGGAGCTTATGTAACTATTAAAAGGCAGAGACAACAACGGGTGTCCCTTACAACGACAACGACAACGACAACGACAACTAGGCAAACAAATACACACATGCTGCTGGAGTAGCAACATTTGGAGCTGGGGTAATTAGTTTACTACACGCTCGAGGCGTGCCCTCGTCCTTTGCCGTTATGAATTATTCAGGCCGTGGGCATCAAACTTTGACCAGCTGGCTGAAAAGGTTGAGACAACCGCAAGCAGGCAACCGCAAGTTGAAGAAGATTCACTTCTTCTTTGGCCCGAGTAATAATCTGCGTGGCACTCTTAAACGCAGATTACTCATACGCACGGTTGGCGGCAAGCATTCATTATTTAGCTGCAAAGTCTGACAGCTCAATAAAGGAATGTTGCTAATGTTAATTGCCTTTGTACCGCAAACACAATTCGCAATTTGCATAATTTTCTTTAAACAATAAAAATCTAATTTGACTGTCTCGCATTTTCCCCCAGCACTTATATACATATATACTATATATAATTTCTTGTTAAATTCATAATTGTTAATTTTGTTGTGGCCACTTTTGACGCGCTTTTGCTTTTGCTTTTGCCTGTGCTTTTCTTCGTCTGTGGGCTTAACTTTAATTAAGACACAAGTTTATTTTCTGGCCACGTTCTTTTCCAGGGTTGTTCAGTGCTAGCCACAGGGCTAAATGAGAAAGAGAGAGAAGCAAGATGGCAAAGCAAGCAATTAAAAAGGAGAGCGCAAAGGGATTAGTAACTAATTTAGCACATATCAGTTTTATGTTTTTAATACACATTAAGTTAGTACAAATATGCTTCTCATTCTTTTGCTGTATAAACTATTTTATTTATTAGCTTTTGAAAACTTTGAAAAAAAAGGTTTTCAACCGATAAGATGGGTGAAATTAATTACTCAACTAGATTTAGGGTAACTTAATTTAAATATTTAGTCATTTCTTTTGAACAATAATGTGTTTTAAGATTACTGCAAAGGTATTCATAAATTTGCTATTATTATTAAATATGTCTAATATTAAAAATTCAAAAAAATAATTAAATCCCTTCCACAGAATAAATAAACAGAGCTTGTGTTATATTGATTTAATCCATTCTATTTTTTAATAATTAAGTTTAATTTATTTCTTTATCAATTAATTGTGTATAAATGTAAATTGTTCAATGCAAAAAATGTAATGTAAATATGATTTAAGACTGACGTTCGTTAACTTAACTTAAGCAACATATTTGTTATTTTACTTTCCAAATGTCCAAACGTTTCTTAAATGTGCACAAAAATAATTTTTTCACACAACACTTAAAATTAATGGCTTACTATTTGCACAACAGCTGGGCGGCATTTGGTTATTCAGCTGCCAAATTTGACAACTCGCCAAAATAAAAAAAAGGTAAGCAACCATTTTGCGACTGAGACTCGAATGTTGGTAAACACAAACCTTTTGTAACTCACTCGCGGCTGTTTTCAGTTCGTACCCCAGGACCCTGCCCAGCATCCAGTATCCTTCAGCTCTATTGTCACAGCGTGGACTGCGCTGTGACATATGAGTCGAATATGTTGCAAATTCAATATTTGCCAGCAATTTTGCAGTGTTACTTTTTCCTTTTTTTTTTTTTAATTTTTTGGCAACGTTTTTTCTCTTACTTTTCTGGCCATGTCCGAAACGGCAAACAGGGCCACAACAACAATGAAAAGCAAAACAATAACAACAACTCTTGTGCAGGCTAAAAAAAAATGTGTAAAGCAAATAAAAGTTAAAAGCATTTGATGCAATACAGAAAAGAGATACGTGTATAAGAAAGAAAACAATGATTAAATATGTTATGAACTTTATTTACCCTTTTAATAAATTAAATATTTAAAATTTGACTCTAGCTCTTTTGAATTAAAACCTGGCATGCTTAGTTTTATTTTACATCATTTTTTGAATTTAGTTTTTCATTTAACAATTGAAAATAGTATACAACGATTGTTAATTATATTTATTAAAGTATGAATAATATAGCGTATTATTTTAAAATGTTGGTAGTTAAAAATGAAGTAAATGCATACTGTGTATATAGACAGAAAGATATTTACATTTACGTAGACATTATGTATAAATTATTAAGCATACGCAAAGTATTACAAAAATAAATTAAGCTACAGTTGATTTTAAAACTTTTAAAGAAACTTATTTTATTAAAATGTTGTACACATAAAAATGTTTAATTATTAGTTATTTAGCGTATTTAAATTTATTTTAATTGCTTAGACTTGTAATCTCCGACATATTTTGTCATAAAGTTAAAATACTCTTTTGGCTCTGAATGAATATTTTGTTCATACTTTCTGTAGGTAAATGTGTTGGCTGCTTTTTGTTGGGTGGGCCGCATTTCCGTTGCCGTTTGGCCACGTTGGCCGCAGGGCGACTCTGCAGCTGACCGCCCTGGACGTTCGTCCTGTTCGTCCTGTTAACGTGTGCTTTGTTTAACGAATCGTGCAAATGCGGGTGGAACTGGAACTGGAATATCCGACGGGCTGCCAAGCAGTTTATTTTTTAAATCTTTTTGTGTGCATTTTTATTTGATTACGTCGAGTGTTTTATTTTTCAATAAACACGCACAAAAAAAGAAAATTATGCGAGAGAAAGGAAACTGGCGCCGCTCATTAAATTTTGATTGTTTCTTGGTCATAAAAATCACAGCAAAAGTTTTTGGCAATCACACAACTAAAAAAACAACAACAACAACAACCAACAAATTATGTTGATGGCTACATAATAGCCAGGGCCAAGCCCCAGAAAGCCGGGCCGTGGAAAACTTTGGCGTCTAAACAGCAGAAAAACTGACTGGCTGAAATCGCTTTAGGCAATTCGCAAAAATGATGATAATTAGCCGAAAAAGCGCCAGAAAGCGACCAAAAAGTAAAAGTCAAATCAACAAAACTAAACAAAAGTGCCGACGAAATCGCCCCCGTACTTGGGAGGGGCGTGTCAGTCGTGTCCCAATGTGAAAATTAACTTGTAAACGCTTACAGGCCCAACGGGGATTTGGCGGCGGGTGGAAACCAGCGCCAACCAACACCTAACCACGTGACCAGGCGTCTCCAGGCGTCTCCTGCGTCTCCTGGGACTCCTGTGAGTCCTGAGAGTCCTGGGCTAACGATTTACAATCAAGCGCCAGCGTCAAAATAAAAACTTTTGCATTTTATTTCGACTTTTGATATTTGCGCAGATTTCTTCGCTCGCTACTTTCGAGTGCGATTAAATTTGTTTTAATGGTTTTTGTTCAGGCGCCCCCCTCAAAGTGAAGTTTGTTTTTTAATGGCCGCTGTTTTTTGGTGGAGCACACTGCGGTTGCTGAGGCCTTCTAATTGCCACCAACAACAACAAAACATTTAAGTTTTTGGGAGTTCCCCCTTTAAAAAGCAAAGTCGAAGAGGTTTTCCTTAAATCGCAAATGTTTTGTTTACTTTTAATCGCGCTCGGTTTTAAGGCTGAAAACATTGATTGAAATTTATATTTAAATAAGCTTTACATATTATTAAATTATTCTCGAAATATGTCGCCAAATAATTTAATTGTTAGGCGATTTAGAATATCTGGAATTTAAATACTTTTCGCAGCACACTTCTTGAAGTTATTTAAAGCAGAAAATAGTTTTTGCTTAAAAATATAATTTTTTTTGACTACGTATATATAATTCTTGATCTTTGATCTAATCACAAATATCACAAATTTTAATACCAGTTTCTTAGAATTTCAAATCACATAGCAATACTTTAGCTTTTACTTCGCTTAGTTTCTGTATAAGCTTAATAAAATATATGCGAACTTTTAAGTTTCTGATAAATAGATAGATAGATATGAGATAGAATTTTTTCATTTTGTTTTAGTTTACTGTATACATATATAGAATTTAAGTATTCAAAATTATTTATTTTCAATAATTAAACCTTAATACTTTGTTTAGCAAATAAGCTTAAAACTATCAACTACAACTATAACTAACAAAGTTAAGCCCGATTTTATACAAAAGTAGAAAATTAAATGACAGCTTTGCGCCAACAAAACGGAAATGAATTAAACAAAGAAAAAAGTAGAGCTTCCTTTGTTTTTCTATCGTTAAATCTCACTTTCTAGTTGCGGATGTTGGCAAACAATAAAAATGAATATGTGTAGTTAAATAATTTTGCTATCAACGCCGTCGCACGCAGTTGGTTTTGCCGAGCTTAAGGACAAACCCCTCCCCCCTCCCCTCGCAGAGCACCTTTGTCAGCGACCAGGGCTTAGTGCGAGTTGGCATTTCGTGTGGTCCAAGTAACTATGCCATTTAAGCTGCTTTTGCGCAAGTTGGCCGCCATTTGATAGCCAAGTAAATGAAATGAATTTTATATAAATGTATTTCCATATACACAAAGTGCAAAGGAATACGCAAACCTTTTTTATTTTTTATGGCTGGCCACTAACAAGGTTCACCAGCAGTTGACTAAATCAAGCAAGGATTTGCGCTTATCACAGGCAACAGCCAACAGGCAACGTGGCCACCTTTTTGGCGACAGGAAATTGAAAATGTTGGCAAGCGAGTTCGGGGCATGTGTGGCATGTCAGCGATTCCAGCTGAAGCGAACCCAAGGGCCAATAACATTTACGCTAATTTGATAATCTGCACACGCACAAGGGTTGCAGGCATTTGCATGGCAGTTATAGCCAACTTGGCCCTTAATCGTCGGAGGCGGAGTGCCAAAACAGACGCACCTAATTGGCTGCAACGGCACCCGAGGGAGTTCTGACCAGGCTGCTTATGGCATGCCAAGTGCGGACTGTTTCCAATCCCTTTCGCATTATCAGCGCGTTATCATCGCATTCTTTTTCGCTCCAGAGACTTTGCTGGCGGTCAGCGGGTTTATTATTTGGGTCTTTTATTTAATGCTGGCTTATCTGTTTTGTTAATGCTCTAATGCTGTTGTTGTTATTGTTGTTGTTGTCGTTGCGAAAGCTGTTTTTGCCACGCTCGCTTAAAATAGTCTTCGTAATCGCTTTTACACGCTTGACTTCAACCCGAATTAGCTGCGGGTCTTTACAGATATTCCCTTTTATGTTGTTGTTGTTGCTATTTTTGTTATGGGTCAGCGTAATAAATTAAATACATCTAAATACATTATTTACTTAACTTAAAGTCAATGCAAGCGCAATTTAAATCTTTGTGCTATTTACTTTGGGCTTAGAAATAACAGCTTAAAAATAAAAAATAAAACTAAACTTTAATTGAGATATTATATTACCATATTGATTACAATCAAGCACTTAAATCTATACATAAGTTATTTAATTTATATATATTAAAGCAAAAGAGATTGCTCGAAATCAAGCATTTATATTTAATAAATTAAAAACATTATTATTTGTTTCATTTACCAATTAGGATCGTTAACTCTGTGCTTCTAACTGTCTCACTACCTCTCACATTATCATCATTAGCCTCTTTACTCCCATGACTGTCTTCGCTTATGCCGCATAAACGGATATATTCGCCCACTCTGCGTATACGCAATCTGCCGCCCTTCACATGCATATTTATAAGTTGCTCATACGCCCCGTGGGCATGTGTTAGCTTGAGATCCGTCTGCTTGTCTGTGTGTGTGTGTGTGTGCGTTTTTCTCCTGCTGTGCGACAAGATTTATGCCTGTTTTCTTTTTCTGGCGCTGAACATTTTAACGCCTGCAAATTCGCTAATTAATTAGTTTAAATGTGTGCGACGGCAAATGTTAAGGATATGGATATGTCTGAAGGGGAAATATTTGGGACAAATATATGTTTGCGGTGGGAAAGTAAAATAACGGAGAATTTAATAAATTAGCTGATTTTACAAATGTTAGGAATATGTATTTGTCTGAAGAGGTAAAGTAAAATAACTGAAAATTTAATAAATTAGCGTTTTTAACATGTGGCAAATTTTGAAAAATTACTTTAAATCACAGCTATTTAACCTTTTACAAATCAGAAACACTTGCCTCAACCACAACCACAATAGAAACCCCCAACGCAGCGGGTTGTAATTAATGTGTTTTTGAGTGAGTTTGCCCGCGACAAAAAACGCGCGCGTTTTTACACGCGTGTAATTTGTTTTTGGGGTGCAGCCCTTTTTTTTTTGCCTGCACCTTTTTGGCAAATAAAAAATTAATTTAACGCATGTTTTTCATGTGCCGCATAATGAAATTGATTTAAGGTTATTAATGCGAGCAGCGCCCGGGCAAAAAATGCCTGCCTAAGTAAATGTTTGGCATTTCATATAATGTTGCTTCAACCTTTAACGTCAATTTTATGCAAATTATGTTATTTCTGCTGCGGCTGCTGTAGATTTGTGGCCAACACACAAGTGGGAGAGGGGGCGTGGCGCAGCCTTGTAGCGACGGGGCGTCGCTGTAAACTTTGCCTTGAAGTGGGTCTGGGTGTTGTTGTTATTGAAGTTTTCGGGCGTCTCTCTGCTCACCGCTGACTTATTCAATAAGCCAAGTTGAAGTATGCCCCATGCCTGGTGGCTGCCTTTGCTCCTGCGGCTGCTTAAGTAAATACCGTGTATGCAAAAAGTGCAAATAATAATAATAAAGAGTACTTATTGTTTGATTTATGTGTCTGTGTGTGCACAATGTAAAACGGGGCTGGAGTAAATGGAGTTCAACTTGCCTTCAAGTCTTGACTTTGCTGAGCTCTGAGCGCACACTTCAATGTTGAGCTATGGCCTATGAGCAGCGGGCGCAAGAGCTCAACAAATGGAATAAATAATGCCTTCGTATAATAAATATCTTTGATATTAATTAACTCTGTTTACTTTGTGGGGCTTGCAAAAATTACGAGTAATTATGATGCAAAAAATCATACAAATTAATTTAGTTTTTGGGCAGCAAATTTATCTAAAAAATAAAAAGGAAAATTATTATTTTAGCAAAAAAAAAAAATGTATAAATGTTAAAGTTAACTTGCTATATATCTGTAAAATTCCATTTTGGTATTTTTTCTCAATTAGAAAAATTATAACAATTTCTAAACAATTATTTGACTTATATTAAAATATAGGTTTAATGCTTCCAAAATATCATAGATATTTCTTTCAGCTTTTTTTCACATTATTAAATATGTATATTTTCAAATGCTTATATTAAGAGCCTGGACCCTTCTTTAACTGCATTTTATCAGTTCGCAATAATGGTTAAAATCATATAAAACTCAAATTTATACATTGAAAACAAGAACATTTGTTTTAATTTTCGCATAATGAATTTTTGTATATATATATATATATACAGATTTTTTATTGAAGCTTATTAATATAGAAATCAGCATTGCTGTTGATTTTACATATAATTGTTTTAATCAGTAACCAAAAAGTTATTCAAACACGAAATTAGTTTTTTGCCCATCGTTGCAATGATAGTTTTATGTATATATGGAATCTGATTAGACAAAGATGTATTGACAACATAAAGAAGTACCTATGATAAGTTCTATAGAAATAGCTATAAGTATAATAGTGGCAAACAGATATACTGATTATATATATTTTTAAGTATACATTTATAAGGTCGTCACTTTCCTCTTTCAAGCCTTATTTTCACAATCAGTTTCTTTATTTTGTTTGTCGCCTGCCTAATTCAAACTCACACTAGTTTATTTTGGCTTAAGGTGTTATTAGACTCTCCCTTTTCTCACTTCCTCACTCTCACTCTCTCTCTTTTTCCCTCCTTCTCTCGCTCTCTCTTTTTTTTTAAGTCCTGCCATCAGTTTGGTGCTGATAAAGTCACCTTTATTTGTCAGTCTTAGCCCAACGGGCTGTCAGTTCCTCGTTGAGCTGGAGGCACGTACCAGCCACGCCCCCTTCGACAATGTCCAAAACTAAGCTCGAAGCGTTAAACCGCACACACCTATCATGATGTTGTTGTTGTTGTTGTTGTTTTTGTTTTTGTTATTTTTGTTGTTGCTGTTTTGCCGTCACCTCTGACAAACATTCAAAGAGCCCACGTCGATGGGCGCTTGCTAAGTGAGCCATTTATCTTCGCAGGAACCTCAAGCGCGACACGACAACAACAACAACAACAACAACGAGAACAACAATGGCATTTCCTACACGCGTCATCCAATCCAGGCAGACGCCAATAACGCCGCACTGCAAATAAAACGATTTATATGCCGCAATACCACGCAAAGCAAAAGCAACAACAAGCACAGGACATTTCAGCGTATTTCGGCTTGTTCCTTATCCCGGGACACATCAATTGAACAGCCGCAACAGCAACAACAGTAAATGAAACCCCTGCACAACCAAAACCAAAAAAAAAAAGAGAAGTAAAATCGAAGATTGCTATCTTTGACGGCTTGTTTTCCTGCGCCCCCTTCCGCCCGTTGTGGGCGGGGCAGCCATTATGTATCGGCGTTGAAACAATTTGAACAGAGGCAGCAGCTTTGCCGCCGTCAACGTTGGCAAAACAAATGAAAGGAAGTCGTTTAAAAGTACAAACGGACATTATTTATCGCTCAAACCATTTAGTCGCCGCAACTACCCGACGAGCACACTTATAAAAAATAGAAGCTGGCCAAGACCACGCAAGTGGCCACCCAAGTGGCTCCCCCTACGCGTTGTTGCTGTGTCTACTTAGTTGTAATAAATGGAAAACTCCAAGTCCAACAATTACCCCCCACGATTCCGTGCATTTAATTTCGGACTAGCAATTGGATTTTAGCCGCAGCTACTAAGACAAGGAATGGGGGCCAAAATCGATTGATTTCTGCTCGCCTAAGCAGTTTTCGATAGATCCGGCAGATAATAGCAGCAAGTAATTTACAGTTAACTGGAATGGGAACTTGCGGCTCGCAGTTGAAATGAGTTTTGTTTAGTTATTATAGGAAATGGTTTTTGGCCCAATCGAATCAAGTAAGCAAATTTAGTTTCTTGTAAGCTAACATAATTGTTGTGTTTATAAGGCGAAGAACTTTTTTAAAAAGAAAAATTTTAGTACAGAAAAATAATATAAACAAGAGTAAAATTATTAATAACCCATTGGATAAGATTTTATTTTAATTTGATAAGATAAAGTCTTTTTACTCTTAACTAAGCTATTTTCTTTCAAATATTTTTTTAAAAACTTATTATTCAATTTCGATTCCGCTAATGTTACATTAATTTAATTAAAATTCTTGAATAAGCTTAAAAATATTTAAAATAAGCGAACAAAATATTGATTTTAATTAAAAATGCTTGTTTACATTGCATTTATATTTTCTTATATATATAATTTTTGAGATGGATAAGCATATTATTAAGTTTACCATGTTGTCAATATTTTCAAAAAGTAGGCAAACAGTTTTTTTTAAGTTAAGTTTTTTCTATTGGAGATTTTAGAAAAGAAAAGAAAAAAAAAATATTGAGGATTTTAAAAAGGATTTAAAATTGATTTTATTCCAGCGTTAAATTATTTGTTTTTACTTTATATTATTTTATTATTAGGCAGTAAAACTTTAAAGAATATATGTATATTAAATATTATATTATATTTTTTTAAATTTTTTTTCTATCAGAAAAATAGTTATAATAATAAAAAAGCTGGGTTTGTTTTTTGCTATGAATGTTTTTCTAGCTGTTTTTGTTTTTTTATGAAAGCTGTATTTATTTAATTTCTTTAGAACATATTACTTATTAACTCCGTTTGTATTTGCTATTTAGTGCAATGCTCATATTAGCATACACTCACTGATACGCCCGCTTCGCGTGGACATGCCCCGCAATGAAGAAGCCCCCCAAATGCGTCATGGGAAACCGCGTGCTTAGCCCGGCCCGTTCCAGTTTTAGGCAAACTGTCCGTCCGTCCATTCGATCCGTCGGCATCGGACGGGCATTGTCGTCGCGAGCACACAAACCTCGGGCGTCTTATCGCCCTAAACCACTTTAGTGTCAGCCACGATGACAGCGGTCGGTCCGGCGGACTAACTGTGAACATTGTCGCCTTTTTTCAGCCGGCCTCATCCTGACTGCCATTGTTGTTGTTCTCGTTGCTGTTGTGTGGGCTGACCATTTAACGGAGTTGCTGTCGTAGTCGTAGCTTGTTGTCTGTTAACATGCCCAGTGGTCTTGTCGACATTGCGATAAAAAAAAACAACACACACACACACACACACACACACACTCACACATACAGTTAGGAATTTTACGTTTTTGGCCATAATGAGGGTGATTTTCGTATTTGTGGTAGATTTGTCCACTTAGCAGGACTTGCTTTCTGATGCTCTTGCAATTTGCCGGCCGCCGGGTGTTAAGGCAAATCATTTGTACATTGCCACAGTGGATTATGTAGGCTGTGGCAGGTCCTGGTCCAGGATGATAATGTTAATAATTTGTGTAATGCCTGCATATATATTTTTTTTTTGTTGATTCTCATGATATATGCGCCAGCATGCATGACGATGATTTGTGCTAATGAGCGAGATTCACGTTTCCCATTGTTTTGTGGCATCCAATGTCCAGTCGAGGCAAAATGTTGCGGGCGCTTCCTTTAACTGGCATCAACTTTTTTAATAAAAGCGAAAGAAAGGAATTTCCATTTTGTGCGCATTGCAAAATGAAAACCCAAATTCAGGACACTTTCACATTCAACTCCATTCCGGATTCAGTTGATTTTCATTACCAGTCCCCCCCGCCAAGTGCTGAAATGTGTACACAATTGTCTACGGATTTTCCAATATTATTTGCTGCGGTCTTCAGAGCTCAACTCCCTCTTCGTCCTTATTTCCAGCCCAAACAACAAGCAGCTGAACCTGAATCTGAACCTGAACCTGACGCTGGGCTGTCTTGGGTTCATTGTGTGCGACTGTCGAGGATGTTCATTGTGACCGATTTCAATTGGGCATTTTATTTTATATTTGAATTTTAAAATTCCTTCCGCACCGGCGACAGCAGCAGGCGACAGGAAAATGGACAATTTGTGTTTGTGGCAATTGATTGGCAAATATTGTCCGGCCAAAATGACAAGCCAAAAGGTTTACTGATTAATACGCACTGACAGCCAAATGTTTCGTTGAGTTCATTTTGAAACGTCTTCCGATTTTGTTAAAAAATGCATAAAAGTTTTCTATATAAAATTAATTTTTAACATACATTTTTATATTTTAGTAGTTATAGTAGGAAATATTTGCTAAAGGGTTCAATCAATTTTATAGATTTTATACCTTTAAAAAATTAATTTTTAACTAATCAACTGAAGTTTGTTTTTATTTTCTAAATAATTGGAGCTTTTTCAACTGAATAGAAGGAGGGCTTAAGTAATGGAATTTTATATTATATTCAAATGTTTACAGTTTGCTTTTAATACATCTCAAAATCATTCACTATCTTTGTATGCCATACCTCTGTAGAACTCAACATTTGGAAAAGAAACTTTGCACTTAGCTGGCGTCAGATTCAAATGACAACTCATCCATGGCCGTATGCTCCATTTGAGCGGCTTAAAGTCGCCTATAAAAAACTTGGCCAATTCGTAAGTTGCATGCAAATTACAAGCAATAAAACGAGGCACGTCGCTGTGGCAAGGAGGCATGCCGCACACACAAACTGCGACGCCCACAAGCCAAAGCGATTATTCTTTATTGTTTAGACAACGATGGAAAAGCAAAAGCAAGAACGAAGCTGCCGCTTTGTAGCAATTCTCACATCATGCGATTGGCATTGAGATTGCGTCTTGGTATCGGAAATTCCCAAGGCTGTCATATGTAAGCACAGCCAGACAGGGACATGGCACAACGCACACGCTGGGGATATGTAAATTTGTCACTAAGCAAACAAAAAAGGAGTGAAATAATCATAAAAATGTCAAGTCAGACAAGGGCGAAAGGGAACTGCGTGCGACACGGAGCCTGAATTGAATTTTTATCTATTGTATAGGCAATAAAGTCACATTGTCAACGCGTGTATAAAATTATTATTGTTTACAAGAAAAACAAATACAAAAAAATTGCGACGGGCTCAACCGGGATTTGAACCCGGGACCTCTCGCACCCAAAGCGAGAATCATACCCCTAGACCATTGAGCCGCTGATAAACGCTCAAAGATTTAACTAAATTTGCAACTAACTTGCAGATACATTTACATTGCACTTTTTATTTAGATACGAATTTTAAAGCTACCTAAAATTATTGGACGTTGGCAATTTTTTATTTTGGCGCCAGCTGCTTTTCCTTTTTATTAATTATAGGTATAAATATATATTTAACCCTTATCATTTGGGCGTTGATTTATTGACTTTTAAACGCTGCAGTTTCTCAACACGCAGCTGACTCATCAAATTTGTTTTGTCTTCGCCCTTTTTTTTTTGTTGGCATGCTTTTAATTTAATTTGAAAAGTTTTGCCTGCCCATTTGGCGCGTATTAAACCCTTTGACCTCCGCGCAAAACAAAAACAGAAAAAAAATATTTGGGCAAAAGACGTCTCATAAATAATTATGATAACTGTCAAAAATTTTCCGTTGCGCTTTGGGCTCGCTACAAATTGCCACGCCCACCGAAATCACCCACACTTGGAGAAAATGCAATTAAAAGGAATTTGTTTTTGCGCCCAAAGCGAAGAAGAGCAAAGAAAACATTTTAAACTTAAGCTGCCAAATTAGTTGAAGAATTAAAAAACCTGAAGGAACTAAGGAAAATACAATAGATCAACATTAATTTAAATAAAGTTATATGATCGTATAGTTGACAATTTTGAAGGCTATAAAGTATTTAATTTCGATTTCTTAGAGCAAGGAATTAATTATATAGAGTCTATCCGTTGTCGAACATAGCCGGAATTATATAGAGTGGATCCATTCTTTGAGTATACAATGATACATACAGACTCCATCCATCTTACTCCCACATGGCATATTCCACACAATACTTAAAGTTTACTTTATTCTGTTTTTTGTAATATGTACAAAAATCTTGTCTTAGTTTTTATCCAAGTTTAGTTGTCGAACCTTTTTCCCTTATTTAGTGATTACCTTTATACTTAAACTATTTCTTCAGTAAAGCCACTTTTAACAACTTTAAACAAGTTGTATATGTATTTAAATAAATATATTTTATGTCGTCCATTTTTAAAGCACTTTCAACTTGTGCATTTTATGGCTTTTTTATTCTTGCTCGCTTAAGTTTTGTTTCGCTATAAATCACAAAACTGTATCCATTGAAGATTTATGAGCTGCTAAATATGCTTACGAAACAATAAAGGAGGATTTGGCGAGTAAGTTCAACGTAGCATAACTTTGTCCACATATCAAAAAATGAAACGCAATTATCATATATAGTATGTATATACATATATATATTTTTAAATATGTACATTATGTGCAGCTTCTGGTATCTTTGTCGCTGTCGCTTTTCACTTTCACAGATAAACAATACAAAGGTCCTAAATAAACACAAAACAAAAATTTAAAAAGAAGTAGCAGACAAAAAAAAAGAATTGTTTTTAATTGAAAAATAGCAAAAAATGTATTGGCAAATAAAAAGCGTATTATTTAAGTTAAATTCAGTTGTCTGAAAGAGTCCTTTGTGCCAGTGTTCACCTCAAGTCGCAGCTTATGAAAATGATTCCAATTAATGTTTAAGCACTTGGTTCGCGGTCTCCACTCAAAGGCCATTAGGCATTTAACAAAACACAAACAATATTTACACTTTGCGTGCCAAACAACAACAAACTAACCGAGAAATGGCAACAACAACAACTATGGTAAATAGAGTTTTCTTTATTTATTTTCTCAACAACTTTTTACCTTTTTCCAAACTCATTTTCAAGTGTTTCGCTGGGCGCCATTTGGTTTAATGTTCCTGTTGTTGTTGTTTGAGTTGTTGTTGTTGTTGTTGTTGTTGGGCAAAGCCATTAGAAAAAGGCTACTTGAGTGTTAAATGGGTTTGGGTTTGATGTTTTGGCCATTTGGTTGGGGGCCGCATTGTTTTTGTTCGACTAAGTCAACAAGGTCGAGGGTTAATGAAAGTTGGCTGATCGCTCAACTTTCCAGCTCCTGTGGGACTTAACAATTTTGTAGCCTAGATGTCAAATAGAGGTGCTGTTAAAAACTGTGCAAGTTGTGGCTAAAAATTATTTAAAATTTGCTTATTTATAAACGAATTTAAAGGGATATAAATTTAGATTTAATCAGGAACTGTATGTGTCTTTCATTTATGCCGTAAGAGTTTGCCTTTAATTTAGCAAAGGTATATAAATTGGTTAAAAAATTGAGAAATTAATATGTCTACCCACTTAAGCCATAAGATTCGATCCAATCGAATCAAGAACTAAAACCATAATTCAACCAAACTTGCTGTCCAATAATATTAACTTCAGCTCTGGAAATCTTTCCTAAAAAGCACATTTTTGTTTTAAAGGTTTTTTAAACGAGCAAAATCTCTGCATACGGAAAATAATACTCCAAAATTATAAGAATCTCTTTGTTATAGGTGACCAATTAAAATGAACTTCTTAAATATAATTAAATCTACAACTAAATAAAATATAGTTAACACATATTTCCCACTTGACGTTCATATAAATGAAAAATTATTTTTTTAAGTGAAACGCAATGGTTTTACCGTAATTTTTTAAATATCTATAACACTTTTCTATATTTTGTAAAAGGTAAAAATTTATATAAATATAGTTATTTATGTATTTTTTAAAGTATATAGAAAATGTTTATAGTTTCAACATGGCATTGAATTTATCACGTTTTTGTTGTTTGAGGGCCTCGTGTTTTTTACGTGCTGCATTATTTAAGAGAAAAGCTTGAAATTTGCGGCGCATGTCCAAAGGGAGGCCCGTATTGCGAAGATCCAACTCTTCCAGCAGCTTGTTACAGTCAATGATCTTTAGCAAGTGTTTGCCAAAGTCCTGTCAAGGGCAAACATTGAGCTTAAGGTATTTTCCCTATTGAGCGTAACTCACCTCACCGAGATGATTGTTGGAGAGATCAATGCTGAGCAGTGTCTTGTGCTGGCAAATGAGCATCATGAACAACTTGGTGATGCTCTCAGTGATGGAACAGCTGCCCAGGTCCAGTTGCCTGATGGGCATCATCTGCAGCGTGTGAAAGATGGCGGCGGCGCCATCGCTTTGAATGGGATTCAGGCGCAGGACGAGACGCTGCAGGGGCACGTGCCGCAAAGTGCGACTCAGCGTATAGGCGCCCTCCTCGGCTGCATTAGGTATTATCAATAACAAAAATATATATAAAAAAATATATAATTATACTTATTTTATTTGTTAAATATACTTATTTTATTGTTGGTTAGATCGAGCACAGTGAGCGTGGCAAATGCTTCCCGGCCACAGGTTTCCAGGAAACTGCGTATGCCCGCATCGCCCACAGCACAGTTCATCAAGGACAGCTCCTTGAGATGATGACAGCCCTTGTCCATGCTGTGAGCCAAAAAGCGCAGCTGATAAGCCAACAACTTCGTATTGTGTAGGCTAAAATAAATGGTTAAAGACTTAGTTGAACAGTACTTTCACTAATCTTACCAAAACTGGCGCAGCTCGTAGCACTGACTGAGTCCTTTGGCCAGGAGCAGTGTGTCACGGGCCGTTAGCTGATTACAGCCCATTTGGTAATTGACGCTCGCCGTCTTCGTGCTGTAGCTCAGCCGCAGTCGCCGTAAGTCCGGCAGATTGCTCAGCAGGTAATCAAGCGGAATGTGATCTGTTGTGGAAGGGTTGACTCATTATGCAATTGATAAAAGTATATTTATTTACTGGCAAAGTTTGTTTGCACAAATACACTTAAATTTCTATAGAACACAAATACAAATAACATGTATTGAAAATGAAAGCTAAAATATTCATGGTAATAATAGCAAATGCAATAATAAATATTAATAATTGGTAACTAACTATAAATGAAAATAAGGGTTTTCGATAGAATCCTAGGTTCGAATCCCAGCCTGCAGTAGCAGATGCTTAAATAAGATAAACTGGTTAATAACTCTAAACTAAATATACTTTCATATACTTTTACTTATAATAATTAAATAATAAATTATAAAAATAATTATAAAAAATTTTAAAAAATTTGTTTAAGTCTTTAAACAAGTTATAATTGAAAGCTGAAAAAGAATTATAAAAAATTTGCTTGATTTACATTAGTTCTAATTTGCACCCCAAATGAAATATTGTCTGCATCGAACGGAATCAATAAAAGGGGTTAATTTTCTTAATAATTTATACACAACAGGTTAAGAACTATACCAAAAAATTAAATTAATAAAATATAAAAATAGAAAACCACAATGAAAAGCTTCGTAATTTAACAAACGTTTTGTATGCTTAATTTTATTAATTCTGTATTAAATACTTTAAGTTAGAATTTCAAAAATAACTGCAAAATTATTAGCCAAGTCTTTTTTGCTTTGTTATAAGTGCTGAAGCAAACAATATAAAATAATATAATATCATTTTATGCATAAATTGTAAGAACAAAAGCTTTTGTAGTAATAACAAAGCTGACAAATTTTTAAATAGTTGTAGCTATATTTAAAAGTTGTTTAACAAAGGTGTATATAATATTAAAAGGAATCTAATGTTTTCAAATTGATGGGCTTACTTTAGCCCAATCAATTTGACTTGACTAAATATAGGGAATACAATAACCACCACTTGGCAGCTATGCCAGAAACAAACAACAATAAGAACAACAACATAAACCCACCGTTATTCTCGCTGCCTGGTGGAGCTGGCTGCAGCAGATTTATCTCCAATTGATTTATGTACGTCGCACAGATGTCCAAGGCGGCCTGAACGATGCCGTCCTGTTCGTAGTCGCCGGTTTGCATATTTTCAATAAACTCCTGCACATGTCGCTCCATGTAAATGTTAATCCAGCGCCGTTCAGCGCCCCGCGCCTGCAGCGGCGCCAGCCGCCAGCGCAGCTCGTAGCAGCGCCGCCAGAAGAAGTCGTCGCGTATGTGCGAGCAGAGCAGCTGCAGCGGCAGCTGCGTATCCAGCTGGCTGAGTATGTAGTTACGGTCCTCGCGGCGTCGCAGCTGGCGGTACAGCGGCAGCTCTATATGTGCGAACAATAGTCAGACAGGATACGGCTGAAGGACGTCTGCTGCTGCTCCTGGCTTACCATTCCAATTGCTTACGATGGCATCGAGGACAAGATGTCGCAGACTTTTCGCCTGATTTGCTTGGCCCTCGACGGGCTCGGCCTGGAAGTGGTCCAATGATTTACCGTTGACTTTGGGCAGCCTGACATCGCTGGGATTGAAATAGGCCTTGAAGGTGTCAATGGAAACGGTGCTGGGAAATTCACAATATCTAAAATCCATCTTTCGAGAGTTGATCGCATCCACAAACAACAATCCAAACACATTTATAACAAATAATTACAGTTATTTAAGGTTTGTGGTTGTCTGGCAATTGTTGCCGCGGCAACTCCTTGTTTATTGCCCAACTAGTGTTGTTAAAGACCGTTTAACTTATTGAGGTATTGATGGTGAAATAGGATTTTATCTTTGCCCTCATTAAAAGATAAGATTTTCGATGTTCTGTATATGGTTTAATAAAAGCTTAGTCAATATAAATGTGACAGAGTAAAAAAATTACTCAGAAATTACGTTTTAAGTGCACTTCGGAAATCTTATCTTGCTTTTTATGTCTAATACCTATTATGAATGAGATATGACTGAATGGGCAGCGGACTGAAATCGATTCTTATCTCGACTGATCCACAATTTTAACTTTGCTCAATGAAATATATTTTTCTATAGAAATGGATTTTTTTCTCTACTGAATACTCTTCTGAAATACTCTTTCTAAGTTCTGAGAGATTTAATGTATTGGTTTTTTTCCTTTTTTGCTCAAAGCTTAATCGATTTTAAAAAAGATAACTGTGACAAAAGCTAATAGAAAATATATAAAAGTGTCTTTCAAAACTTTGAAAGTTAAGTTTTAAGATTGACTATGTACAGATTTTCCTTTCACTTCTTCAGGGATTATTCAAGCTTTACTTCAAAGAGGATTTGGTATCTAAATAGGCTTGTCGACGAGCTTTAATATTGTAGAGGTGGAAAAAGTGTGATGGATGACTTTGAAGCTTTTTTTAAAAACATATGTAGGTTTTTTTAGCGCCAGTGTTAAGTTTAGCCCTTAAATTTATAATGCTGTACCCATTTAAAATAAATTTTCAAGAGCATACATGTGGAAGCAGGCATATTCACCCAATAAAGTATATATATTTATATATTTTAAAAATCCAAAATATGTGAGAAAAGCTGAGTATTTATTTACCTGAATATTAAAGTTACATTGAAAGTAATGCAGATAATTTCATTGGTAAATCTAAATAAAATAAAAAAACATTGTTTTTCATAATGAAAAAGAATTTAATTTATGTCGTTTATTTTCGCATATTAATAAGTTCTGAGAACTTGATGTCTCGGATACTTGGGCATTAAGTATTCCATGCGCTGATTGCGTCTCACCATGCACTCCTGAAAGTCCCTAAACTTGGAATAGGCTACTGTATGGCATTGTTCAGAATTGCCTTTTTTGAATAGGTTTTTTCGTAGGTCTCGCATAATGGGCCTGACCTTGTTAATGAACTCGGGATACATGGTCTTCAGGTAAGCAAGCACCCTAGGATTATTGTAGACTGTAGATTTTCCAATGCACACGGTTTTCAATTTCCCACTGTTTAAAAAGTGCAGCTATTAATTAAGATATGCATTTATATATTTGTTTTTCATATATGAACTTACCTATATGGATAGTATTCTGTGACTGGCTTGCTTTTCACTCGCATTCGTGGAATGGTCAAGCGACCGTTGAGATTAAAGCGCGTATCCGCCCAAACTCTGCCATAGGTAACGCCCCAAGGATTGTAGACCCAGTTGCCCATTGCGTCGATTCTGAATCTGGGTATCGATATAGTCCATTCCTTAGCTACTGCTTTCGTACCAGCCGCTGTACTTGCCGCTCCACCTCCTGTTCTCAATTTAGTAGTCTCAGCTCGGGGTTCAATCCGATCGAAGTTATTGTTTTTTGGCATCATTTTTGGGTCAAATTGAGTCGCAAGGTTTCCTCCAAACATCTTAATGAGTGGCCTATTTTCTGCGACCAAAAGATCATCTTCGTGTGTGTCAAGCTTCTGATCGGTGTTCTTTTTATAAATGTTTGTTTTAAGTGTGATCAATGGATTTGCTTCCACATTGCCCAGAAGTAAAATCTGTTCAATTGGAATGTTAACCGAGTGAAAGGCACAGTAAACTTATTTACTTACACTTACTAGGCAACCAAAACCAATAAACAATATCAATTTTGGCTTCATAGTTCTGTGAAAGCTTAATAAATTCCCAAAATTATGGGTATACGGTTTTTTTTTTGTTTTAATGAATAATTAAATGTATAAAATATATATAAAATACGCAAATAACTGAAGTAAAACGCACAGAAAGCTAAACGTAAAACGATATTCAACATAAATTTGCTAGAAAAAAATTGTATTTATAAAAAGACTATACATTAATTTTTTTATTTTGGTATAAATTCATTTTTTAATAAACTGTTACGACTTCTGTCCCAAATTGTTTACAGATTGCTGAAAGCAATAAAGTTATTTTATTTCATTAAAAATTATTTCATTTGTCCTAGGAAAAACAAGATTTATTCAGGTGATTATTAGTAAAGTTTATGGAAGACGCATTTAATATATATTTTATTTATACACATTTTACTATACACAAAATTTAATGAACTTCTTTGATCCAAGAGTTTCAAATTTCTCAAAACACTTTCGTATTCAAATTTAGAACTATAGTAATCTTAACTTCAGCTTGTCCGATGCCAAGGTGGCTCAAATTTGTCCTTATACTTGGGCAGGTTGGAGCATGCGGCAACGTTCTTGTAGATAATATCTTGGTAGAAGCTGCTAAGGAAATCAAAGAATTTCATTTTTGATACTCTATACGGAAGTTTTTTAAAGTCGTCTTCGTTGCCCGTTTGACTGTTGTAAAATTGTAATTCAACCTGTTAAAAAAGATTTTCATTCCCTATATCATCAGGCTTGGCGTTCCTTCACCTCACTTCCAATCCAACGTCAAGGACATGGCAACTTCATCGCGTCCCACACGTTCAACTTCGGCGCTAACATTCAATTTGGACTCGTCAGAGGTTGTTGCCGTTGCATAAACATATTCATAACTCCAGTTACGCTGTGTTGCAACAGTTGCAAATTGAACTCAGTTGAATGCTTCTATAAAAAAAACCTACCTTACAGTGAACACACAGTGGAAGAAATGTGCCCGTCACCAATGCAATAAAAAAGCCCGATAACATTCTGCGAAAAGTGACGAACTGAGATTAATTTAATTCAATTTCAATCTAAGCACGGGTTTTTATACCAGCTGCGAATTTCACATGTAACTTTCTTATCACACTAGCGATTGTTTTGACACCATTTAAAAGCTACTATTTATTTATTTAATGGTGTGTAATTAAAAAATATATTACACGATCTGCTGTTAAACAGTGTAGCATGTTTATACCGTCTCTAAACTACCCTATACCCTACTTAGTTTATAGCTCTTCCAAGAGGCTAAAAAATGATACCACAAATATGTTCAAATCATATTTGCTGTCAATATTAACATTATATGCTCATCAATTATAAAATATACAAACATCTTACGCACAAAAGGAGTCAGCTCCTGTCCTGGGCCCAGTCACAACCAAAGTCTGCGTAATGTGGCCAAGCGCGACGTTAAGTGCCATAAAAATAATTCAAAATAAATTGCTTTGCATAAAAATTGGTTTGCTTTTGGGTGAACGCAACTGTTTTATAAGGTACGTATAAGGTTTAATTTGCCCATAATAATGCGTATCATGAAAATTCAACACACACACCCACACACACACAGAGACAAATACATTCGCACAGACGCAGCCTGGGTTATTAATTTTGGCGTCGGATTTTGCACGGCCGCCGTCGCAAGACATAAATAACGCGTTTTATACGAGAATACTTTGCATATTTACAGGCGCCGCATAACTAAGCCATAAAAAATTACAGGAATTTGAGGCGGCGAAGTCAAGAAGCCCAGTCATGTCAGCTGGTGGATTCTGTGGCTAAGTCGCAGGTAGCTTTGCGGTGTTAAATGGCTACAATGAAAGCGGCCAAGTCAATATTATTGGCAAAGCCAGACAACAAGTTGGCCCAAAGTGGCCCCAATGATGGCGCAGAATAAGCGCCGTGTAATGACATGTAATTATGGCCATAATCGGCTTGCCACTTGGGACATTATCGGCTTGCCCCAAAACGACTTTGATATGCAAATGCCAGAGATTCAAGATAAACAAGTTTAACATATTAGGTGGCTCTTTACTAAGAGAAGTCTCTGATGTTGGCCAGTTCCAAATTGAAATAGGTAAATTGACCTGGGACACAGTTATCTTAAAACTTTAAGAAAGTAAAATATTTGAAGAGTCCAACATTGGATTCATGTCAATAAACACTTTAGAAACCAAAAAGTAAATTCATCTGCTTGTTTTTATATACGAAAATAATAACTGAATTTTTAATTTAATCTGTTCGTTTTTAATGTATACTAATTAAATGGGAAGTGTTCAATTTATATATAAACTAAAAAAAAAAACCGAATTTATTTTTAAATAAAAACATTGCTTACACAATTTTGATACTGTCAAGAAACCCTTTACACCTTTCCTTTTTTAAAGCAGTTTTTCTTCGGAAAACTGATATTTACAGTTATCTTATCTTATGTATGCAGCTGCAATTTTTAATCCCCTATAATTGCGTTGTGTTATTTTTCTGAGAACGCATAAAAAAAAGAGATAAATTTAAAGAGATAAAACAAGTGTTAAAGTATTGGCATTTGAGGTAGTCCAATTAATTTCCTACAATCGCCAAATGAAATACAAAGGTAAATTGAGATTGGATACAGTTAACTTAAAACTTTAAAAAGGTAAAATATTTGCAGATTCCAACGTTGGACTCATCTATCATAAATTGTACTTAATTTATGAGAGCTTCAGTAAGGAATAAAACTTTGTTTTATTTGGGAAACTTATGATTAATTAATTTTGCAGATAAATATGTTTGTATTTTAATTCCTTATAATTTTGTTCTGTTACAACTTTTTTTGTATTACCAAATACACAATGTTGTTATATAAAAATCGAAGAGATGTTTTTGTTAAAATCTTCCTTCTTGCTCGTAAAGAGTTCAGTCAAAGGTTTAAGTTTTTACAAAGTTTAATTTATATATATTTGAATAGCATACAATGTTTCATAGATTGTTAAAAGTTGATTAACATAATGTTAAAAGTTATAGTTCAAGCCCATACCAACTCTAGCCTCGGAGTGGCCCCTGAAAGGACCGCTTACGTGGCGTGATGCATTTGCTGTGGCATGCACATTGAGATTGCCGCTGGTCATCAAATTGACTTTGCCTGATGCATCCATCGTAGTCATATTGTGATTGGGGGTATGGGTGACGCCCAAGGAGCCCGAGTGTCCGGAAGTGGTGTTCATATTCAGACCGCCGCCAAACTGATTCTGATTGGGTTTTTGGGTGTGGAAAGCGGTGGCATTAAGTTCGCCCTGCTTGTTCTGGAAAAGGTTCGTTTGGCCAGCGAATGTGGTGCTTTTGGACATGTGTTCAGTGTGTGAATGCTCCACTGAAAGGCCATGTTTATCGCTGTCGAAGAGAAGACAAAAAACGTGTTATTCATTTTCAGTTATTTAGACAGTTTAATTTGTTGCACTTACTGGTTGACTCCTGCATATATGCCCTTGCTCACGGGCTTATCGAAGATCTTGCTTACGGAATTATCGAAGCCTTTCGTTGCGGGTTTATCGAAGCCTTTGTTATCTGCAAACGCTCCGGCACGTGCATTGACCTGCTCGTCTCCGGCCCTTACTCCAACTTTAACGTTCGCAGCTCCCGTCTTTGGATCACCGTTCACTTTAGACTCCATTTTAAATTGATTGAATTACTTTGGTGTAGTTGACGCTTAAGATTCAATTAGCACTCTGATGATTTGAACGACAACGTTCAGCTTTTTATACTTCTGCAGACGGCGGCAGATTGCATATATGTAAGTATAGAGCACAAGCTCGGTACATTCCCTTTGACAATCATCGCAAACATTGACTAATACTGTGAATATACTACGAGTGCATATATGTGAATACATATATTTATTGTATATAAACGTGCTTCCCCTGTTTGCGATTCGTTCATACGTTATCTTTGCTTATAAACCATTCCCCTTGCAATAAGTGCAAGAATACTATGTACAAAATATGACATTTTCATTTTTAGCTCTTGCAGTTTACAGCTGCATTAATCATTCTATATACCTTAAATGTACGTTAATTGAATGTTAGTTGCCTCACTTTGAGAAAAATTATTCTAAGTTTTTAATTAATTGTTTCGTTTTAAAGCATTTAAAATTTAGTATTTTAAATTAAATTATCTTTTATTCTTTATAATGCGTATAATATAAAAATTTGATATAAAATGTTATATATTGAGTTATCAATTTCTTATAAAATCATATAGATTTACTTATTAAACGAATCACAGATTTCATAATTAAAACAAATACGCATTTCTCAAAGTCTCAGAAAAAGCCCCTCATAAATATTTTATTATAATTTCTTAAATTAGACCAGACCACAAAATTATTGCGTTTGTATCTTCTCAATATAAACTGCATGATATGCCTAATATTATTTAAGCACGGTAGGCAGTTAATAGTGTTTGGACACAACGCTCGCAAGTGGCGCCGTGGCTTAGTTGGTTAAAGCGCCTGTCTAGTAAACAGGAGATCATGAGTTCGAATCTCGTCGGGGCCTATACAAGTGAAAACGCTGTGTATTTGTTTTTTTTTTACTTTGCAAATATTTTTTGAGATATATCATCGAATAATCGACAACTCTTATATTTTAATTTTAAAATAGAAATTATATAGTATATGCACCATAAGAACAAGTTAAAAAATAATTACATAGAAAATCATAAACATTTTTAATTTTCACATCGTTAACAATTTATATATACATATGTATTAATTAATGTATAGATGGAATTTTTATCAGAAACTGGTACAGAATTATCAGAAAAATTAAAATCTATAGGGTTTCCTTGCCGACAGTCGGCGCCGTGGCTTAGTTGGTTAAAGCGCCTGTCTAGTAAACAGGAGATCATGAGTTCGAATCTCGTCGGGGCCTTCACAGCGTAAATCGATCGCAATTACGATATTATTTTTTTTAAACTATTTTGTGATATATATTGGAAAAGAATAATGAATTGTTTAATTGGAGGTAAAATTAACTTAATCTATGTGAAATAAATGCAATCGTTAACGCTGCAGTGGAGTTCCTATTCCCATACGAATCAGAACAAGTTACAAAAGACTGCGACGCTCTCGTTTTGCTTTTGTGCGTCTGCAGCGATGACAGCTGACAAAAAGTTTGCGAGCCGTAAACAACGCCAACGAGTACGGCTTTATGGCCATCAGCAACGATGTCAGCCCATACACATGCAGGGCAGGGCCACCCTTCAGTCCGCCAGCTGCCACCTGTTGTCCACGCGGGCGACACTGCACAACGGAAGTGGACACAGCTGCACGACGGATATGTTCGACAGCATGTTGCGTGTCAGTTGAACGTTGATGCGGCTCTGGGGGCGGAGGGTGGCAGGAGACCATTTGCTTTGCAAATGTATCTCGCGTCGCTGCCGACGGGCATTCAATTATTTGTCTGGGCGCGGGAAGGGATCTGCGCTGCAATTAGCCAGCAGCAACTTTATTTGTTGCGATTTATTTGCAGTCGTTGGCTTATCTTTGCTTTTTATACTCAGCCGCACAAGGCTGATAATTTCAGTTGGGGGACTTTTGCACACAATATCAGCACAATGGTTAAAATAATAAATATGTACGTACACAGCGTATAATCATTTATATGGATATAATTTCCAATGTCCCTTCTTTTGTGTGGTTTGCTGCCGTTTCCCCTTGTTCGTCGGATACAGCAATGTCCTTTTCTAATTTCCTCATCAGCATTATTATGTGAAAGTTGCCAACGGTTGGGCTGACTAACGGGATGCCTGGGATTATTTACTAACAAACTCTTTTGTGACCACATCCGTCTATAAATATGTTACTGAAAGTTAAACTTATCCGTTTCTCACTATTTAAATTATTTTAAAAAGGGATTACAGATTTGGTCTATGTATTTTGATTACTAAGAATCTATCTTGTCGGCAGTTGATTAAAATTATATTCCTTTTTAATTAAAACAAAATACTTTATATTAAAAAATAGCTGTAACTTATATGGATGTTTATATATATACATTTAATTTCATAATAAATTCTGAATCATCTACACAATAATCGCACTTATCTTGTTCCGGCAATTTAAAAAGAATTATTTCTTGAGATTGACAATATTTAATCATAACGAGCAGTATATAATCAGTATATTTTTTTATTGATCAGATCTGAAAGCAAAAGATAAGAAATTAATTTACAGATATAATAAAAGTTCTGTTTGCTAAATTTAACTTGATTTAAGATAACGATTCGACCTTTATGTGGAAACCCTCTTTTACTTTAAAGTCAATTGCTTCTTCAAGTTGAATATTTTACATTTTTTTTAAATATATGTTATAAGCTCAATTGGTCTGTCTTCAATCTGGGCATTTATCATTTCTATTGCTCGGACGAATGTTGTTTGTATGTAACTGCCACGCCTGCGGACCTTGTTATTCGCAGGCTACTCCCAGCCTCAATCCTGGGCAACTTAACCACTGGACACTGCTCTGCCAAGGACCCAAAAGCAAAACTCACACCAAACAGTTTTTGGCAATTGTCAGCAATTTTCCCAATGTCCGACAAAAACTATTGGACAGCAACTGGACACTGGACACAGGACTAAGCAAATGTCATTTGGGCAGACAATGTCGCTTTGGTGTTGCTGTGTATTCTTGTGATTATCCTGGATTGCCTTGGACACACACACACACACACGCACACATGGTGGGCGTGTACATACCATAAGCATTAACATAATTTATGTGGTTCCGCCGGATTTAGCTTTTGTCGTAAAAAAAGGACGCTCGGCCATTGTCCGTTTGAGTTCTTATTGCTCTTATTGCGATAACAAAGGCAGCGCCGGGGCGGATTGCGGTTTTTATTGTTTTTATGGCAACAAAGTTTATGAAAAGTTCGCCTGTGCGTAATTTCGTTTTAGTTTTCTGTTGACTTTGCATATTTTTTTAATTAAACGCAAGTAGCCACAGAAATCAAAGTCGTTGCTTTATCTATGAAACCATTTCTCGCCCTTAGTCTCTCTCTGTCTCCCTCTCTCTTTCTCTTTCGCTCTTGCTCGCTCTCTTTGACCTCTCTGGCATGGCAATAAAAACGTGCGAAATTTTCACGGCCGCGTGAATTTTCACAGCATTTGGTTTTTGTTTATGTTTTGCCAGACGCAGGGCCAAAAAAAACCCTCATCCAACACCCAACTGATTGTTGTCACCTGTTTTTATACTCTGTACTTTTTTGTCCCTTAGGGTATGCTGGGTAGTTGCATTACAGGCCTGATTAAATATAAATAAATGTTTTTTAAATATTTACTCACACCAATTATAATATATACATCTGTTATGTTTGGGAAAATTGTGTGATATCATTTAAAAAAGCATATTCCTAGGACATTTTTAAGTCGTTTAAGACCACGTTTTTTTTGTAACAGCTCTTAGCACACCTGGCACGCAATGCACATAACTCAAAATTCTTGGGCGGCCATGCATCGTAATGTGGCAAAACAAAAACAACAAAAAAAAGTCAAAAAACAGGCAAGTTTTCTGGCTGTTGTTGTTTAACAATAAATAATGGCTGGCACGTGCCGGCACAAAGTTCATAAGAAACTTACTTTTCAGGGGGAGCTCCCAGCCCAAAATTCTAAAATCTTAAAAGAAACTGGGAAAAGTGTTATGAAAAAATAAAAATATTTATATGTAAATAATAAGGAGTTATATCAATAATATACATATATAATAAGAAGCCATATTAAAATAATAAATGGCAATAAATATTAATGCCAGATAATTATTAATTAAATAACTTACCATATAAAGTGTAAAAAATATATTTACAAAAATACAAAAGAATTTTTTTTATGCACGGAAGTAATAAAATATGAAAATATGAAAAAGACGAATATTTTTGTATATTAAATGCAATTATCTTACTAAACCCATTAATGAACATAAAAGATTTAAATAAAAATAAAATTTATCTAAAATACAATAAAGTAAAATTAATCAAAATTGCGTATTAAAAATGCGACCTCTTTAACTGTTACTTTAATGAACCAATTATAAATGCATATGTTATATTAATACTCTATATTAATGAAATGTAATCAAATAATGATGCAGTCAAAAAGTTACAAATACTAATTTATTTAACCTGAAACAAACTTATTATGTAAAACTACTTTATGTTGTGTATATAAAAAGTAATAAAATTTTATATAAAAAAAAGGAAGCAACATATTTTGAATAGACCATAACGAATAAGCGGGAAAACCTTTGAAAAAGTTTTGTTTACTTAAGTCTCGATTTCAGCTGCCTCTTATTATTGCAGTCAAAAAACTATTTATTGAAATACATAATTGGTTAAGTTTTGTTTATTTGGCAGCAGCTGCTGCCAGGCTTTAATTCCGGTTGAGCACGCTTATCAGTTGAGTCTGCATAAGGCAAGACTTGTCTCTTGTGACGATCTCAAGACTTGAACATCGCACGCTTGGCTGGCGCAATTGTTGCCGATTACAAGAGCGGCGGCTGCCGCCCAGAGATTTAATTACAGGCCTCATTAGGCGGCTTCCAATGGGCCTGGCTAATAGCATTGGAGCCTATTTGGCGTTTGGAGTTGGGCGCAGTTCATTCGCAGACTTCAAAGCGCACAGTTGATACAAAAATGTCTACACTGGTGGGTGGCAAGATCAGGATCGCAAAAAAATCTTCATGCTTTATCCTTTCGACAGATGATGCTGCTGGTTCTACTATGCACTGGCGCCAGCTGCGCCGACACGCAGCAGGATGCGGACGAGGACTACGAGGAGCAATCGGAAAACTACGATGGACGATCCTTTTACTTTCTGGGCACCTTGTTTCGACGCTGGCGCGATCGTTGGCTGGCCTTTCACAATCCGGCGCCGCTCTACGCTGGCGCTGCTTTCCCCCTGAACGGATATTACAACTGCCCGCCCTTTGGCTGCAGTCCCGCAGGTATTGGCCCACAACCGGGTGGCTTCTATCCCACCTACTACGCCTCGCCCCTGCAGCAGCAGCAGCAACAACAACAGCAGCAGCAGCAAGCGCAGGGCAACAGTAATGTGTACATCTATCAGACCGATCAGAATGTGGCCAATTCTGCGGCTGGGCCGCCCTATGGCCCTGGCTACTTTGGGCCCGCTCGGCAGCCCACACCACTGGCACCACCGCCGCCGCGTCCACTGCCGCTGCCGCCACCAGCGGTGCTGCCACCAGCGACGACGCCGCCTCAAGCGAGCGCCAGCAGCTTTGGGTTCGGCTTTGGAGCTGGACCTGGTCCAATGCCTGGTCCCCTGCCAGTTCCTGTTCCTGCCTGCGGACCCAGTTCGCTGTCCTGTGCTTTCGGCTAAGCAGCCGCGCCTAAGTAAACAACGCAGACAAAGTAAAAGAAAACAATACAATTTTAATTGAAAATCGTGCAACAAAAAAGCAAAGCAAAAATTCACAAGAAAATAAGCTACAATTCACAGTTGATGAAATTTTAATACTCTACCCAAGATAGTTAGGAGAGAAGCTCAATAAATAAATGATATTAAGATCTATATTCATAAAAGAGATATCCTCAGATATATCCTCAGATATTGAATGTCCTTTTTTGTTAGGTCAAAAGTTTAAGAAGTTGATTTTTTAAAATATCCTAATTACTTTAATAAAAAAAATATACTCATGATTATAGCTTAGTACCGTTAAAAAATAAATTTAAACAGCTCTCAATCTCATCATAGAATTTTTTAAATTAATTGTTTGGAAATTTTTCCAAATGTTACAACCAATATGAAACAAATTCCTATAGCCCAATTTTTCAAGTCATTTAAAAAGGGTTACATGTAAAAATGTTTACAAAAATGAGGGCAGAGCTGCGTGGAAGGAGCACTTACACACGCAAACACACACATACTTATGCATATATGTATGTATACGCAAACTCAAACACACATGGACATTTATCCATTAACGCCGAAAAACTCCAAACCAATCTGCATAAACAAACTCATCAGGAGAGCAACCGAAACGCTGGCATTTGTTTTGATTCCATCATAAACCATAAGATAGCTCCAGACATTGCTCCGATGCTGATGATGCCGATGCTGATGCTGATGCTGATGCCAAAACAGATGCTGGCTGCTGAATGCTGATGAAGTGGTTGCCCAAGGAGCAGACGGAGACCCAACGCGCTGCTGAATTGTTTGGCAAATAAATGCCCGGCAGCATAATGGATGATGGTTGTGGATGGACGCTCGCCCGGCTTCGGCATCGGCTTCGGTCAGCCGCCCGTAGCCCAGTCCGGCTCTGTTATTATTTTTATATAACTTGTGAAAATAATAATAGAGCTCGACGGACGGGGCGTGGCACAAACAAATACGCCACCGAGCGACAGTTGTATAAACACAAGTGTGAAAGTGCAGATAGTAACGGCTGATGGGCAGCGGGACTGGAACGGGAACAGGAACAGGACCACATACAGCTGCACCTCATCCATATCCACATGTATCTCTCCTCATATGCAATTGTCCGCGCGTTTATTTGTGTTTGTGCTATGACAACAATGAAGAACCTGCTGAAACGAGTGTGTGTGTGTGGAGTGTCCAGGTCCGAAGTCCTTCTGCTGGCAGGTGTTGTTGTTGCTTTCTTTTGGATAACTTTCACTGACCGGAAACGGAAATTAAATGCATAAGTTTATTCAAGTTGTCGAGCCAACGACGTTCACTTCTTATCAAGTTTGGAGCAGCCGACCGAAGAATGGAACCAACTGTGATGGACGTATTTGATGTGGGCACTTTAAATGTGGATAATTAATTTACAAAAGCATTTATCTCAATACTACGAGAATTGCACGCAAAATATTGTTATATAAAATCCAGTTTCGATTGGATTGCGCACAAAAATCCCAGCAAACACTTGTACATGTCTTGTTTATAAATAAAGTGAAAACTATTAGCTAACATTTTAAAATATAAATGAACTTTTTTCTACCATCAACACAATGTCAATAAAGCGCTAGTTGACTGAGAAAATGCGCAACAGCTACAGCTGCAGACAACGGGGATGTAGCTCAGATGGTAGAGCGCTCGCTTAGCATGTGAGAGGTACGGGGATCGATGCCCCGCATCTCCAATCGGAAAATCTCTTTTTTGTTCAATTTAATTTTAACTAAAATACATTCAATTACTTTACCCATCGAATTAGTTGTAATTATATTTTGTTTGTGTATCATATTTTTTATTTGGAACTACTATAAAAAATAAACCAAAAAGTAAATGGGCTCAACCGGGATTTGAACCCGGGACCTCTCGCACCCAAAGCGAGAATCATACCCCTAGACCATTGAGCCGCATGCCGGCTCTCGCGCTGTGAACAGTTTTGTGTTATGTAATGCGGAATTTACAATTAAATAAATTATAAGTGCAAAATATTAAATTTAACTTGCCAATATATGCTTATAAAATATTAAAACGCAATGCTCTTTAAAAGTGTAGTCAAGTGGAAACTTTATTTACTTTATTTGCCGGTTTGGTGCAATTTATTTTATAGAAAAATATTTATATTATATTTTAAAAAATTGAAGATATTATGTGCATGGAATATAGCAGACGTCAGCAATAATATATAAGCAAATAGATTTTTGATTATCATTTAAAATGACAACAAAATAAAAAACAAACTCTATTGGAGATGCGGGGCATCGATCCCCGTACCTCTCACATGCTAAGCGAGCGCTCTACCATCTGAGCTACATCCCCATATAAATAGTGACTGCCAAACTATCAACAACCAAAGCGCATTGGATTTAAAATTTTTGAGAGTTTTTTTAATGGTCAACAAACTTAAGGCTATAAATTCAAAACATGGTTAATTATCATTTAAATAATACTTTAGCGGACAACGCCAAAAGTAAGCAACTCAGCCGTAGTAGTTGCCGTAGCCAGGACCGAAGCCGCCGCCACCAAAGTTGCCGCCTGGGTAACCGCCTGGGTATCCGCCGGGATAACCGCCAGCGTAGCCAGGACCAAGGGCACCTCCGTTACCATATCCTGGATAGCCGCCTCCATATCCCGGATAGCCGCCTTGACCCAATTGTGGACGACCTCCACCACCCAACAGACCGCCCAAGAGGTTGCCGAACAAGCCGCCGAAGGCTCCGCCGCCGCCACCACCACCGCCGAGCAGACCGTTCAGGCCAATGATGCGGTTGTCTACTCCTCCAGGTGTGCCTGCAGCAGCACCAACAGCACCTGCCTCTGGACGCTGCTGCTGTGGATATTGGTATTGGGCGTAGCTAGTGCCGAGGAGCGCTAGCACCACCAGCAACTGTTGGAAATGTGAGATGAGACGGTGTTGGACCTTAGACAATGTGGATTTACTTACGGAGCAGCTTGTCTTCATCATGTTTTGATTTGATTTGTTTCTAACTTGACTGTTTGTCTTTTTGCCGGCCGCTTCAGTTTATATAACAAGATCTCAGAATAAACGCCCACATGGTGCGGAACTGTGGAACTGTGCGACGACCTTAAACCCACGTCTGAACGCTATCAATGTTTTTCACACGATTTGTTAAAATGTTGCATTAGTTGCTGTTACTAAAAGCTTAGGCTTGCCAAAATTCAAAACAAAAACTGGTTCCGCCTGTTCTAACATTAGTTTGTGAGTTCTTTGAACTCGTTGCCAAAAGGAAGTACAGGAAGTCTCGGCGATTGCTATAAAAGTGACATCTCGAATTTCGTGATGGTTAAAGTTCTTCTCAACATGAGGCCAAGCACAGTGAGTCCCAAAGTCAACTTTGAAAGTTCCCCAAATAAAAATCACACCTGCAGCGCATCATCTCGACGCTCGCTTTGCTTTGCCTGGCACTGAGTTCCAGTGAGGCTCACGGCTTTGGCGGATCGAAGTTTGGCGGTGGCTATGGAGTAGGTTATCCAGTGGCCTATCCTGTTGCACAGCCAGTTCCCGTGCCTCAGCCGATTCCAGTGCCCCAGCCCATACCTGTTCCAGTGGCTGTGCCTCAACCGGTGCCGGTTCCAGTGCCCGTGGTTAGGCCATTTAAACACGGCTGGAAAGGAGGATTCGGAGGCGGCGGACTTGGTGGTTTTGGTGGTTATGGTGGATATGGAGGCTATGGTGGTGGTTACGGTGGATACGGCGGCGGATATGAGAGTTACTCATCGTACAGTGGAGGAGCGTACGGTGGTTACGGTGGTTTTGGAGGGGGTTTCAGAAAACGCCGTTAACAACCACAATCCACTAATGAATTGTTTTATAGATAAGAAATTGTTTGCTTAATTTATATCCGATAAGTTTTTAAAATGGTTTATAACTAGGAGTCTGAAAAGTATTTAAATAAAAAAACATTAAAGAAAAACCCCGTGATAATGTTAAATCAACAGCAAATAATATATATATGATATGAACTAATTTAAATTCATTCACCATGAACCAAAAAAAGACTGTTCCCGCCCGGGTTCGAACCGGGGACCTTGTGCGTGTGAAGCACACGTGATAACCACTACACTACGGAAACCTCTGACGTCTTTGTATTTAGTTGTGTATTAATGCTTTTGAGTGTGGCGCCACCTGTTGTTCATTGTTATTGCTGCAAATAAATACATTTCTGCGCTATCTAGAAAATGCTTTATAAAAGGGACTTATAATATTAAGAACCTTAAAAAAAAATAACAACAGTAAATCAATTTTAAAATTCCTTTTACAAAACGTTCTAATCACTATTTTTTTTATAAATATGTAAATGATTTCATCAATATTTATTTTTGTGCGCCTATTAAAATGAACTTAAAACTGAATAACAATTATTACAACTATTATGGGAAGGATGAAGCAAACAAAATAAACATTACATTGTTAATGGATGGAATGCTTATATGGTCTAAATTAAGCTATTTTGGCAACTCTTATTTATTTTCCCCATAGACCGCCGCCGAAGTTGCTACCACCGTAGCTTCCTCCGCTGCTGTAGTGGCTCTCGTGGTGTTCCTCGTGATGCTCATAGCCGCCGCTGTGGCCACCGCCGTAGCCACCACCGTAGCCACCGCCATAGCCACCGCCAAAACCGCCACCGACGCTCACTCCACCTCCGAAACCACCGCCAAAGCCTCCGCCAAGTCCACCGCCAAGTGCATGCTTAAGACCCAGCAACTTTGGCGTACGCACTTTCAGTCCAACAAAACCTGCGTGTGGACCTTTGAATGCGAATAGCTTCACTTTGCCAGCTGAGGCATTTTGAAGAAATATCGTCAAAACGAAGCCCAATAGGAACAGAAGCTTATGTGGGTGATGACGCTGTAGAAATAAATTTATTTAATATTTTTTCCTTAATTGGTATTTAAATTTGGTAAAGACAAGAAAAGTTTAAATATTAAGAGAATTAACACTTTTAACAGATCAAAATTTTGTTTTCTAGATTATTTCTAAAATTTTAAAATTAATATTTGTTAAAAATGTTTTTATCTGCTCTATTTTTTGTAATAGACTACATAAACTTTCCTACATTGTTACTCATATAAAACTTGGGATAAAATAATAAATAATGAATTTATCATTAATGCTAAGCAAATGTTGAATCCGATTATATTTTTATTTTTTTCCATAACACAATTTTGGTTTCTAATCGCAAATTCAAAAAGTATTTTTTTTTGTTTTCTTTTCTTTTTACCAATCAGTTAAATTTGTCACTCAAAATTATTTGGGATATTAAATTTTGTACACAATTTTTTTACTCACAATGATTTGCATTTTACACACTTTTTATACGCGCTTTTAATTGAATTAGCTGGTTTGCAATGCCTGAAATTGTGGCTTTATGACCTCGTTAATATTACTAGCGCAAGTTTTACTGTTGTCTTGTAAGTCTTCAAGCTCAAATCTCTCTTGGCTGATTGATGGCGGCTGCATGGACCACGACGCGTGTGCAATTGAAGCGACTGCGCGGCGAGCGATCAGTTTTTATGTCACTGACTCGTTTATTTCTGTTTTTTTTGTTGCCCTTATGCAATCGCCTCTTGGCGAGATCTTGTTTTGTCTTTATTGTTGTAAACTTCAGCTTGGCATCTTTGCCGCATGCACACAAATTGACCTTGAAAATTTCTGGTTTTCGAGATGAATAGGAGTAAAAATACGAAAAAATAAAAATATATATGTACATATAAATGGAACAAAATTAAATATACATATAGGTTTATAGATATATGAAAAGAGCTGTAAAGGCAACAAGCGAATCTGTTGGCAAGTGCTAATAACGGCTGAAAATTATGAATGGCCCCAACAAACCTGACCTATTCAGGGTATTTCCAGCCTTAAAGGGGCGTTCTTGAAGTCTATATACTCTTGCATAGGGTATTTAGATTTTGTCATACAAATTATCCTATTACTATTTAATTACATATTTATACTAATTATTATAATAAGATGATTATTTAATAAATAATAAGCAAGCTTGTTAATTAATGTTAAATTTGTTAATGTTGAACAACAAATGTATTTATTTAATTGACTAGATGCAAGATACGATATAAATGGCTTTTGACCCATTTAAGATATGTTTAGCCAGTGTATAAAATATTTGCTATAATTTTTTTCGGTTTCGAAAACTTTATACAATTAACACAGTTGTATGAATGCCTTAAATTTGGCTGAGATATCCTAAGAAATTAATCATAAGACAATGTCATTTCCTGTTTCTAAAATAATGAACTAAATTTATATAATTAGTATTTGAATATCCGCTAGTCTCTGCACTTAGCACAATATTATCCAAGTCTTTAAAAATGTTGAAATTAGCAAATTAAATACCTTTAAATACTTACCTCCTTAAAGAGCTCAAAGTTTAAGTATGCTCATCAAATGATTCATCATATGCTCGCACATATTTGGGTATTTACGTTTTATTGACCTCCAAAAAACAAAGTCGAACAGAAGAGAAATCAAACAAAATCAAAACAGAAAATTCCAGCAGTTAAAAGCAAAACATTTATTTGTTAACTGATTTATTTGCCATAGCCAAATCCGTTTCCAGAGCCGTAGCTATTATACCCATAGTACTGCTGCTGTTGATGCAGCTGCTGCTGGTAGCCTCCTCCGTAGTTGCCATAACCATAGCCCTGACCAGGCCAGCTATAGCCATAGCCATATCCTGACCCACCGTATCCTTGATAACTGCTGCTCGCTGCGGCACTAGAACTCGATGCGGCGTAGTTTCCATATCCATATCCACCGTAGGGTGCAAAGCCGTAACCTGAGTAGCCAGCTCCTGGCCACTGTGGGGCAGCCAAGATGCAGCCACTCAGACAAAACAGTGCACAGACAAAAAGAGTAACCTGTATAAATATATATAGAAATAACAAATAGGATAAGACAGAAGTTGCACAACGAACCTTCATAGCTGACGTTTGACTTAATACTTGATGACTATTGCTATGGAAATTGTCTTTTTATGAGGTACTAATAAAACGGAAGCTAGAATTGGCTAATTACCAATAAATGGCCTATGTCAGAGGCATATAATTAAATGAGCTTAAATAATAACATAGTCGTAAAGTAGAATAAAGTTAAAGTAAATAAATAATGTGAATATTATGTTGAAGGTGCTCAAATTGTATATTTAGAAACATTTTTAATCTATTTTTTAACTACAGCCACATTCAAAATATTTTATTTTGCGTGTACTAAAAATTTCTGTGACCCATATATATTTATGTTTAGTGGAGTTTACACTCCCAGCTTGAAAATTGAATGGTAAGCTTGCCTTTGTTGTAGCTTAAGCAATATAAAAAAATAGTAATAAACAAACAAAATAAAGAGAATTGTAATTAATGCAGTACCAAAATAAAAATGATAAACAAGGCCAGAGGAAATATGTTTAATGCGCTTATATAAATATATTTATAGAACTTATGATAGGCAATTTTTTTTGAATATTTGCTTTGATAAAAATCTGTGCTAAAAATCGAAACAAAAAATACCACGCTGCATGTAAATAACTTAAATAATATATCTATAAAAAAGAATATTTTTCTAACTGGATCGCCTAGATTAGAAATGACTTATAAACACGACACAAAAATAATATAGAACATTTTAGTAGAATTGTTTTGTTACAAATGAATTTAATTGATTTAATTTTTAAATTTATTATTCGCATCCGTCGACAAAGATGTGTTAGACGTCAAATCTAATGAGATTATCCGTTGATTATTCTAGACAACATAACAATAAAATAACTTCCTGATGATGATGTGGGTGTGTTGGTTTTTTCTAACCCCGTCGACGTCAGCTAAGGTGAATAAACTGCCAACGAAAGTGAAGGCGTTACTAATATTGTACTAACTATATACTATAAATATATATATATATTTGAGTAAATCTGAAACAACGCATCGTTAGATGTGCAGCACCAAAATACAAACCACAAACATTGAGTGCTAATGAGCCAAATGAATGCTGGTCGCAGACGCTGACTATATTTCCGACAACTCCGCCCATGCTTCGCTGCACGTTCTGTGTAAAGTTTGTTGCCTAAGTCTTTTGTTTTTTTTTATTATCTGCCTATTTTTTATGAGCTTGCCTAAAGCATTTGGGCTGTGTAATATTGTTTGGCATTTATGAAATAATTGATAATATGTAGTTATAAAAATAGTCAAGTTTAAATTTCATAAATATATATGTATTTATCGATAGAATATGAAGAAACAATATTTGACAATAGTTAAATTAAAAAAAAAATTGCCATTAGTTTCAGAAGTGTATTCAATTATCGGTTTTGTTGTAAATTCTGTTGCAAGTTCGTTGAGGTGATTATTTTTATTGGGTTTTTCGTGATCTTGATCTTCCACGGCGACGGTACGACAATTGCCTTAACCCTCAAGAAATGATGTACGTATGTATAGCTATTATATATGTACGTATATTTGGACAATCGAAAAATTAACGCATTCTGAGGCCTGTCGCCTCGTCAGCATTGTTCAGCGAGGGGTATTCCGCGATTTCGTCACTAACTGGTTCTGGTTCAGCTTCGATTTCGTTTGGGGCCCGCTGTTTGTTCTGCAATTTGCGTAGAATTACTTGGCAATGCGTAGCGCGTTGTCGGCTTCTTATGGCCGGTCATTGGGCATACAAATACAGCGGGTATATAAGCGCCGAGCACTTCACAATTGCAATTTAGTTTCGTTACCGATTCGGTGGACGACACATCCACAAACACTAACTACTT
Source organism: Drosophila lacertosa (assembly GCA_004143845.1). Lineage (NCBI taxonomy): Eukaryota > Metazoa > Arthropoda > Insecta > Diptera > Drosophilidae > Drosophila > Drosophila lacertosa. The sequence continues at coordinate 101,321 of SCDZ01000045.1, forward strand.
ACTCGGAATGGCGCGCTTTTGTTGTGTACGTCTTGCTGATCTTGGTTCGCTTCAACTGCTGCACTTGCTCATCTCGCTTCTTCCTTTACAGTTGCTGCTCGTTGTGGCGCTGGCCGGATACGGAAGTGCGGCACCGGCACCTATCAAGGGCGAGGGACGTTCCTTTGGCCTGCTCGGCGGCGGCTTCGGCGGCAGCGTCGGACTGAGCGCAGGCGTCGGCCTCAACGCAGGCCTCTATAGTGGTTTCGGCGGTGGCGGCGGTGGTTACTATCCCGGCGGTGGCTACTATCCCGGCGGCGGCTATGGTTATCATCATGGCGGCGGTCATGGCTACGGCGGCGGTTACTATCCCGGCGGCGGCTACGGTGGCTATGGACACAGACCCTACTACGGCGGCGGTGGTGGCGGCTACTATCCCGGTGGCGGCGGTGGCTACGACAACTACGGTGGATCGTATGGCGGCCACTACAGCCAGTCGCAGTCGCAGTACTCCAACAACTACTATAATGGCGGCTATGGCGGCGGCGGCGGCTTCTTTGGCTAAGAATCCGAGCACCACCATGTGATTTTAAGTCTAGCTAGCTTTTACACTTTGTACTGAAAATTCAAATTAAAAAATATATATATGTACTCATATACGAAGCCTGAAAATCCCCTGTGAAATCCGGTTTTTATTGTCGCTATGGATACGTTGTCCTTGTCATCGTCGTTGTTGTTGATGTTGTTGTCTTCTGGATTTTAATGAACCGAACGCGACGTGCATAAATTGTATGGCCTAAGATGCGAGATTTTTACGGTACGTGCATGACTAAGATCGCGAGCGGGGCGGGAAGCGGAAGGCGGAAAGTCAAATTATTCATCGCACTTAACGCTATGTGCCAGCATAAAGACAATTTATGGAGCCACTTAATCTGAGCAGGGTTAGCCTTAGAGCAGTTTTGTTTTCATCAGAGTAATTACAAATAATTGTTCGTTATGCATGCTAAAAAAATGCTAAAATATTTGTGGAATATTTGTCGCCGAAATTATTCATGATTTCAGGCATAACTTTTGATATTTATATAGTTTATTTGAAACTAGCTTAGAATTAAAAATTGAGAGCTAACGACATCTTTAAATAATTTTATTTGTGTATTTCAATTTATTTTACTTTAGAAACTGTACTTTATTTTTAAAAAAAAAAACTTTTTTTTTGTTTTAATTTGTGAATTTCAAATGTGAATTTTTATTATTTATTTTTTTTAGTTTGTAAATGGTAATTATAATTTATAATTTAAAATTTTTACGTATAATTTTATATATTTTCATTTATATAAAGGCCAGCCAAAATCTAGTTTGCGAATTCGAGTCAACTCCAACTCAGTTGAGTCAGGGTAATTTCTTCAATTTATATTTTTGCCTCTTTCCACTTGTTTACTTTGCAATTGGGAATCACTATTTTAAATTTGCATAGCAAAGACTTGAAAGCATTTAGTTGACTAACCTCAGTACTTGTATAAATTTAGTGATACTCGTATTAGAATTACAATGAGGTTTAGTTTGTCGGAAACGTAAAGTGTTAAAGTTGAAGACACAAAATTAATGGATTTTAAAATATCAATATTTATATGACTTTTTCTATAAATCAAGTAAAATGTAAATCAACCCCAAACTACAAAGTAAATACAAATACATTATTTTAGATGCATTGATAAATACTTCCTCGAATTATCAAGTAAAAGTGATTGACTCTTTTTAATGAAAGGTGGCTAAAGGGTATCTCCAAGTTGTACACTCCGACCAGAAATTTCTTTCCACTTTGATGTTATATTTTTTTATGTCCACGCTAAAAGTTTTTAAAATTTTCCCCTTTAAAAAGCGAATTTTTAAAAAAAGGAATTATTATAATTGTATTATTAGTTTTTAAAGAATCTGTTATATTTTTTATCTCGCTTTCACAGTTTCACTCTCTCTTCATAATTTCTTCATTCGCTTCTATATAAAACCATTTTTTGAGAATATTTTTGAATGAGTTGATGAACATTTTAAAAAGAGATTATAATCATTTATGTGAGGTGAGTTGTGTGTATATAAAACTGATCTAAACCAATTCTTAACCTTTTGTCTTTTACCAATTGTTCTAATGCGGGCTCAAGTCATTGTTATCCATAATATGTGATCAACATTGCTAAATGTTATCAACAATAAATAATAATATTAATAATAATAAAACTTTATGTGGTTTACATAAATTTTTATCGTTTTCGTACTTTGTTTTATTTATAACTAATTTAATTTCTTAACAGATAATCACAATTAATACTAATCGATTTTCGAATCGTGTCGAGCAGCTTATCCATAGCTGCTGCGGTTGTTTCTGGCGCGATAGGCGCCCGTTTGGTAGACGGGCTGCACTTGGCCCGTGAGCTGCTGAATAATGCCGTTCACAGTTGTGGAGACGCCGCCCAAAAGCTGACCCGGGGTCACCGGTGGCTGCAAAAGCAGAAATTGAGTACTTAGTTTAAATAGGAGACTCCGCGTGACTTACCGCTCCTGCCGAGTCGTAGTACACTCGATTGGGCACCGGGCGACGCACTGGAGCTGGATTGTAGTTGGGATCCACGGCGGGATCGCTCTGCAAGTCGTTGGCGGCACCAGCGGGACGCAACGGAAGCGGATCCGCATACGGAGCAGCGGGCACGGTAGCCGCCAGGCTGTTCTGCAGAATGCCGGGCGCAAAAAGTGACAGCCAGGTGGCCAAAGGCGCGTATGGACGCACTGGCACAGGCACGGGCACTGGGGCAATGGGATCGGAGAGCAGGCCGCCACCCAATCCGCCCCCTAAGCCGCCCAGACCAGCTAAGCCGCCCAAGCCGCCACCTCCGAGGCCACCAAAGCTGCCGTAGCCACCATAGCCGCGACAGCCGCCACCGCTGGGATAAACGTTGTACACATTCAGATCGAACAGAAAACGGCCCTGCTCCGCCGGATCCTTCTGGGCACCGGCGTCGCGTCCGAACGGAATGCAAGGTCTGCCGTACCCATAAGCTGAGGCGGCTGCCGCCGCGTAGGGTCTGTAAAGTTTCTTCAGCTTCTTCTTGAGCAGCAGCGATCTGTCGTCGCCCGGGTCAGAGCTCAACTCGTCCAGCTCCTGGTTGGCAGCTCCAGCGAACTTGGGATTCTCCTTGTCCAGCTCGCTGGTGTTGGTGCCGCTGCTTTGGCGACTGTAGCGATTACTCTGTGCGTTGTAGTTGTAGTTGGTAGCTGATGGAGGTGCTCGTAGCTGTGGGTAGTTGGAGCTGTAGTAGTAGCCACGTGGCGCGGCCACACAGCAACCCAGTGCCCCGATCAGCAGCAGGCTGGTCAACTGCATATTTGAAAGGACTCTTGTGGACGCTGCTTACTTTGCGGTACTTCTGGCTTGGCGGCTTGTTGGCAGCAAACTATGCCGCCAGCGTTGAGCACGCCCCAATTTATCACCTATGCAAAAAACAGCAAAAGCAGCAAAAAAAAAAAAAAAAACAGCTAACAACTGGCAAATTTGCCGTTTTCCCTTAGAAGGCATGCGATTGCATAATGCCCTTTTTTTATTCGCTTGAATTTTTCCAGCGCATTCGCATTGTGCTTTTTTGATACAAATGCTAATTTGGGCCGCCCCCGCAAACGCAGCCAGCGGGCAACATCATCATGATCAACAATAACATCGTTTCGCCCACATGATTCCGAAAAACGAGTTACAAGCGCCAACTCTTGTGCATTGACCTGTGTCAAATAACGCCGCCAACCAGACGCTGGGAGCTCTAACTTGATGATGATGAGACGAAACTAAATGTTGCCAAAAAATAATTCCACTTTAGTGGGTCAATGTCGCTGGGAACCACCTTCAGTCATTTGGTTTCTCGCTGATGTGAGAAGCACAGACAGCCACAGAGAAAGGGCAGATGTAACTAAAATATGCAAGAAACATATATCACAAATAATTACATGTATATATGGCAACTGTCTAACAGACTTAACAATTGCTATTATTAATGACTAATCAAATCATAATAAAAAGATTCTCAAATAACATAACTATATTTCTCTGGTTTTGAAAGTACATGCATACATTTATTCAATAAACAAATAAACTTATCAAGTTACACGCTGCCAAATACTAAATGTATTTATATATACTTTAATTTAAGCACATACAAACGTTTTGCAAGCCTCAGGTATCTGCTTAAATCTACTTTTGAACTTAGAACTACAAAACATAACTGTACAAGTGAGAAAAGTTTGTTGGCAGCGCATGATACATAAAACATAAAGGATCGAGCTAGTTTTCTTGGGCAAACTGTGCGTCAGCGTTTGGGGGGCGTGGTCGCCACTGAACTAAACAGCTGTCTTGGGCTTGTTGGCCTCGGCTCGCTTGCGTTTCGCGCGCTGTTGTTGGTTACAGTAGACACGCAAAAAGATGGCCACGAACACGATGAGCACTCCAAAGATGCCCAGCGCCGAAATGCTGTGCTGATAGATGAAGCAGGAGAGCATGATGGCAACGGCCTAAACAATAAAATAGATTAATATACAGGTGTGTGCTAGTGTGTGTGTTTGAAACACTCACCTGGCGCACTGTCATGATGATGGTAAACACAACTGGCCCGAACACATCAATTGTGTGGTAGATAAACAATTGGCCGACCGCTGAGCATACGGAGAGAACAACCATGTCGAAGACAAACTTGGGATGCTATAAAAAATAAACAAAATAATTGGGTTAGCTGTTAGCTGGGAAAATGTTAATTCAAAATATACTACAATGGAATGCATAGAAATAAACAAAGGAGAATTAATAGAAGCTCTTCTCGACTAGGAGATACCCTTTATATAGCAGCGAGTTGTCGTCTCAAATAGTTGAATCCCTTTGCATTCATACAGACACAAAATCACATACAACTTAAGTTGATTATTAATACTGACCAAGACCAAGAGATACTTCCTCTGCCGAAATATATTAGAAACCATTATACTACTGAGTTAAAGGTATACCTAAATTGATTATCAAATACTGGATAAAGCTGCAGATATGCCTGTTTAACTAGACAATACCCCGTACTTTGAGGGAATAACACTATATATAGTTTTCTATACATAATCTGCTTTAAAATAAATGATCGAACCAAAACTTGGATTTAAGCGAGACATTGAATGCTTTGTTTTTGGTTTCCAGCAATTAATAAAACAGAGTTTGCGAAAACGTGCATGCCGTATGTGGTATAAATCTTTTTTGAACTATGGCATCAACACGTTCATGCAGACATTTCACCGGAAATGACATGCTCGACGTGGTTTAACCATATATCAAATATGGAAATGTTTTCTTTTGGTTATTACGCCAAAGTGAACTAATTTTGTTTCCAAGAAGCTAAAAAATAAACCGCTGAACGACCAGGAAAAAAAGATCAGCAACAAAAAAAAAAAAATAAAATGTTATAAAGAATTTATCATAATATCCCTAGACAAAAATTTGGTACTCTTTCTCTAAAAAAAATCTAAACTTATAGATATACGTTTGTTAATTCTAACTACAAAAGTCTATTAAATTAAAAAATGTAAAAATTTCTTAATTATAAAAGAGAGTTTAAGTTAAAATTTGGAGGTTTTTGGGTTACTCACCTCAGTGGCAAACGTGAGTGAGTCCATGAAGCCGCCCTGCATGGAAAGGGAGGCGCCAGTGAAGATGGACGAGAACAAATTGACGCCGCACATCATTTGGAGTGAGGTCATGCCGTAGCTCTTGAAGAGCGAGCCCTGCCAGTTGGCCGTGAAGCTGTCGAAGACCATGTACATGGAGAGCAGGAAGATGCCCGTCAGGGTGGTTACATTGCTGGCCTTGCTGTTGTCCGAGGAGCCACTCATGAAGAATACCATGCCCAGCGAGATGAGCAGCGCCGTCACATACTCGTACGACTCGTATTTCGCTTTGGACATGATCCTGCCCATCAGCATGACGGGAATGATCTTGCAGGACTTGGCCAGCACCTGCGTCGGAAAGTTGACAAACTTGAGCGCCTCGTACTGGAACCAGGCGCTCATGATGTTCGAGAACGAGGCGTACGAGTATTTGTACAGCGGAGCGCGATGTCGCGTCGGCGACGGCTGCCACTGCATGTACGCAAGTGCCACAAAGAAGGCCAGCAGGCGATTGGCAAAGACCAGGAACTGCGAGTCCTTGAACTTGGCGCTCTCGCCAGCAAAGTTTAGATAGTGCTGTGTCATAATCTTCTCCTGCAGCACGCCCCATGTCAGGTAGGAGACCATCAGACCGCCAAAGCACCAAAGCAGCTGGACTGCCTCCTGCGAGCTGGTTCGTTTGCTGGGACGCTCGCGATCCGCTGGCCCAGCGCTGCTGCTGCTGCCAATGTGAATAACATCCACCGGCTCGTAGCTGGAGTTGCCGGTGATGCACATATTGACGGCCGTGTGCAGAAACGTCTTGTTGCCGCGCTCCAGATAGTTGGTGCGCTGCACATACTTGTAGATGAGATAGCCGGGCACGAAGACGCAGCTGTAGCCGAAGCAGTTAACCAGCAGTTTGAGCAGCCACGCATAGTCCTTGGACTGCGACTCGATGAGCTGCGACAGCGTCACGTCCAGCGAATAGCTGCCCGCCAGCGAGATGCGCAACAGGTCCGTGAAGAAGTGAATCACCAGCAGGCTGACAATTATGAAAGAGCTGCAAGCCAACAGAAAAAAGCACACTTTAAGGGCTGCCGAAAGGTATATGTTTTGTGGCATACCATATAACCAGCTCTGGTGCGCGGTTTCCCATTTTGTAAACGTACATGTGGCGACTTCTGTTCGCTCCGGCTGGCAATTGTGTTCTGTTTGGGCCGAAGTTCGAATCGAATTTGGCTGACACGTAAATTTAGATGCCAAGTAATCACGCCCCGAGCGTTCTAGCCGGCAAAGTCAAGTGTCGTAGGTTCAACAACCGCGAAAACTAGTTTTTTTGCATAATACAAAACGAACGGCGGCGTTTGAACAGCAACAATAAATAATAAAGACAGCTTCTTGATTATACTGTGTATGTGTCGGGAAGTTTGTTTACATTATGTAAAGCCTCGCGTGGTGCAATGTGAGCTTTAATGAACGTGGAGTTATGCTGCTTGGTGGCACAGCCGTAACTCGTGCCGGCTGTGCAAATACTATACGTGCACCATGTTGCTGATGGTCAAAAATCGGCTAAGAAACAAGACTAAAATAACAAATAATACACTGTCAGTGTGGCTGTGTTTTGTAAGTGGAAAAATGCGATGGGGGGAAAAGGTTAGGCTCGTCGCAGCGTTGCCACAAGGGTTTCTTTTAGAGAAGACAATGAAAATGCAATGCTTCACAATTTTATTGAATGTATTAAATTAAATTGTGGCTTATAATTATACAGATACGAAATAAATAATAAATATATGAAATAGGTTACTTCATTTTAGCGCTCGTTTTTTATATTCATCTCGTTATTTATTATATCGATAAGCATACTATCGCAACGAAAGAAACTAAAGAACTAAAACCGATGACCAGGAATTTAGTTCTTTTGTTCGTTCCATTGAAATTACACTGAACGGGCGAATACAACTCTACAAAGCTGTACCTTTTGCGTTTGCATTATTTGTCAAAACTGTGAGATTAAGTAGCATATGTGCTGGAAAAACCATAGAAATACGAACTGTTCGAAGCTGATAAGCAATTTAAGGCGTGCAAATAATAGATTGTGCGTGGAAAACGCATTCGGCACGGAAATAACAAACCGTAAACGTTTAATTTAAAAATTGTGAAATTCGGTGCTGCTGCGCCGCATTGAAAATTCAATAAAATAAACAACAGCCAGAAGACATATAATATAATGTAAGTAAATGCATGAAAATCAAGTTTATGTAACCACTAAAACGCTCATTACATTGAAAATGGAAATGCAGTATAACATGTGTGTATCCACGAATGAGTCAATGGCGCTGCTTGCAGTTGTTGCTGTGGAAACTGTGGTATAATTAGAATACAGTTGGCCAAGCTACACACATGCATACATACATAATGAACTCATTTCCAAATATACAACTGTATTTATGCATGTGCCTATGTGGGAACATCACTTTGGGGACGTCAGTTCCCGTTAGTGGCGAAGCGTTACGATGCGTGTAAAAGGCGACAGGCAGCATACGAGGGTGGTTCGATAAGTACCTGTATGTAATCCTTAAGATTACGGGTGTGGTTACAAGACGTTAAATTTAATATACTGGGCAGATTATATTTTGGTGGGTTCTTCTGTGATATATATTTCGAATTTATCGATTCATCCGCCATTGTTTTTGGCTAAATTGTAAGAAGTATGAATTTTAGGAATTTTATATTTCAACATATGCCAAAAATGGTAGATCAGATTTAAATCCAGGCAAGATTTTATTGCAGTGATTAAGCTGTGACAGCTGCTGACGCCGCTCTCGGCTAGATAATCCCTTTTTTATGATGCTCATATATCCCAGCAGCTGCAATCGATCTACCTTACAGCAGAGAAGATGTTAATTTTTGTTACCTGAATTGCAATTGCATGCGTATATAACTGACCCATAATTGTGTTTTACTTACAGTTTCAAACCAAGTTTCAACCCGCACACACGCGTCTTAACCGTTCAGCAGTGAAAATCAAAGGAAAGCAAAAGGAACGCAGAGCAAACTTAAGGATATAATTAACATATCAATAAAGTATCAATAAAAGTGCGGAAATGGTGCAGACTGGAATATCGCTTAACGAGCGCTTCACGCAGATGCAATCGCGCCAGGATCAGCCGCCAACACGCGGACGTCGCAGTCGTAGTCGGTCACGCAGCCGCAGTCGCAGGATTGTGGATGCAGCAGCATCGGCGGCCAATACTCGCCTGCTGCAGGAGTTCAAACGGAAGCACACCGTGCAGACGGCCCTCAAACTGAAGCGCGTATGTGTCCAAAAAAAAAAACAACCACAAGTATTACTCTGGGATTGAGGCCATGAACTGAGACTGAACAACTGACAAACGCAAGCGTTAATAAAAACGTACCCCGTGCCGTTCTGTATGGCTGGGCAAGGCAAAGAGTGGCGAACAGTGCGCAGCTAAAGGGCAAACGAGCAGATGAGCAGCATCGGCCAAAAGGATTTGTGTGCAATCTGCTTTATACAGCACTAGATACAGACAAACTGTTTTCATAGCTAGCGAGCGAGAGTGCCCGGCCCAGCCAAGTTCAGACCAGAAGTAGCTCTCAATGTATATATCTCAAAGTATATATATAAACCACCCACTTGTAGTAGACACTTCTATTGAATTCACACACACACTGAACCGCTACCGCTTGAGCTGTGTCTGTGTCTGATTCAGTTTGTTAAAGCAAAACAAAAAATCCATCAAATACCTTATGCATCTTACAGAGAAGCTTGCGGACAACGGCTGGCGGCGCCAGCGCACGTCTTAACGGCGTCAAAGCGCTCCGCCTGGGGCCCAACGGAAAACCTGTGCGCTCAAACAACGTCACTCGACTGGCAACGTAAGCATCAAAAAAAAAACTAAAAAAAACTCAAACACATTTGTAGCTGTTGACTGATTCAGTCCATGTCGAAGATTGCTCGCGAGCAGCTTTTGAATCAAAGTGCCCAATGCTACAACAACATATGTAAACACACATCTATCTTCTGCTTATTCCGCCTCTACAACTTCAATTACACAACATAGCATGCGCGCCGATCTGATTGCCAACAACGGACGCACGCGTGCACGCAGCAGCAGCGCCCGACGCTCCGACGCGGCAGTTGGCGGACTCCGCCAGCGGCTGGGACAACGCCGACCCGTCGTGGGTGGCGCAGCCGAGCGAGTGGCCAAACGTCAGCGTGGCGTTACTCGGCAGCAGCAGCTGCCTCAGCCACAACAGCAGTTACGCGGTCGTTCACGCAGTCGTGGACGCGCCCGTTCGCAAAGTCGCGGACGTGATCAGAGTCGCGGCCGTTCTCAGAGCCAAGGCCGTTCGCAAAGCCAAGTCCGCTCCCAGAGCCGAGGACGCCGTCAGCAGTTGGCCAACGGTGGCAGAGGCGGCGGCGCTGGCGGTGGAGCCGGTGGCGTTAGAGGTGCACCGGGTCGTGTGTCGGTTAAGCAACGCCTGGGCGTGCGTCCAGGCGTAGCAGCAGCAGCGGCAGCAGCTGGAAAAGGAGCAGGCAACAAGCGACGAGGCAATCGTCGCGGCAACAGTCAATTGCGGGGTGTCGCCGCCGGACGCATTGAGAAGCGTCGCAACTCAAACGCCGCGCCCAAGGCAGTGGCACCCGCTGCTGGTGGACGCGTGCGCAAAGGACGTACACGTGGAAGGTAATTAATTATTTTTTTTTATATTAATGTGTTAGTTATTAAACTTTCCCTTTGTCATGTTGCAGATCTGCTGTACGCGCCGCTGTTGCTGCCAGTGCTGCTTCTGCCGCCACAAATCGCTCGCGCTCACGCTCACGATCCCGGGCACGCCGCGGAAACGCTGCTGCTGGCGTTGCTGCTGCCGGTGCATTAAATGGAAAGCCAAAGGCTGCAGGTGGCGCCGTCGCCGGCACACGTCGTCGGGGACGCAGTTTACAGCGCTCAGGTGGCAAAGCAGGCGCCATGGGCGCCAATAAAAATGGTAACAAGAACAAGAACGGCAACATCAACAAAAATGGCGCAGGAGCTGGCAAGCCAAATCAACAGCAGGGTCGCCGCGGACGTAGTCGTGGTCGTGGTGGTCGCACGGTTGCAGGTAAAAGCGTTACAAGCGTAGCTCCCTGGACATCAGGCTGGACAGCAGCGTTTAGCGGCTCAACATGGAATTCACTTAAACCCTCTGCCTGAAAGTTCTCTAGCTAATCCGTGTCTTTTCCTTGCCTTTCCCCCAACGTAGGTAAGCCGCCGCGCAACGACGTTAAACGTGAGGATTTGGACAAGGAGCTGGACCAGTACATGTCAACCACCAAATCAGAAATGGACTTTTTATTAAAGTAGAGCAGAACTCGACGACCAAGGAGAATCGCCACCACCGCAAGGCAGTTTTTACTAATTCTTAAGATGTCTCTTAAATACTAATTAGCTTTAAGCGTCCCACATAACAAATGAGACCGCAGACGAGGTGTGTCCATGCTCCTTAGCACACGCTAATGGGGCATTCTGTAAATAGCATAAAGTATAAGTAAATGGCTCTGTTTGCATTATTACAATCGAAATGTTTGTATTCTATGCAGCTAAATACAATAAACTCCTTGTTCAAACTACATTTGATATGTGTGTATATATATATATATTTTTTGTGTGATATTTATCTAGGGAGTGTGTGCCGAAGGAAACCTCACGCATGAGCTTGTGTGTTGTGCTTCGTTTTCCCAGACTGCAGCAAATGCGTTCTTGCCAAGTGCCGGAAATTGACTTTTCTGTGAATTTGTTTACTTATGTCTGGCCAACCTGAAAAAGGAAGCGAATAAAGTGGACAAACGAAAAAAGAAAAACCCACATTTGCCGAACATCCCCTTGTGGCGTATGAAGATAAATGTATTTATTTGTTGTCAACGGTTTGGATAGGATGTTTGCCTTTTGATATCCTGTAATGTGAATTATGGACAACTAAACTAAAATTTATACAGATGAAATAAACAAATTTATAAATAAAAATTGATCTAAATGCACTTATATGAATATATAAATAATAACAATGCTATAGAGATAAAATAAATATAAAGTAACTGCAATATATATAAATGAAGTAATATACATATATGTATGTATATAATAATAAGGTACTCCAATTTGTATTTAATTTTATGTTCTTTTGATTTTGGCATAAAATATTTTTACAATATGAAAATGTATTCCTCGCTTAAAAGAGGGTATGTCACAGTCCATATCTTGAACATCACATTGTCGCCTTAACTCGATTTACTTTTACGATTTTCTTTATTTCAACATTCTAGATTTCCCTCTAAGCGATTATTTTTAATTTCTGTGATTGATTGCCCTGCGTCAGCTTCAGCTGCAGGTACATCGACATTCAGTGTTCGTGTGGCTTGCGGACGAGTCGAAGTCGAAGACGGATTCGCTTGTGCGAAAATGAGGTTTAGTCATTTTAATTAAATTCCTGCAGTGTGCGAAGGAATGGCTGAGTGGCATAGTTGCGGCAACATTGTGGTTGTCATCTGCCAATTCATTAAGCTGCACCGCACCGTTCGCTCAATCAGCCTTCTGGCCACTAAGTACCTAAACATGTTTCGGCAACCTTCTGAGATGCTGATGCTCAATGCGATTAACTGGCATCAATATGCCATGGCTGTTACTAATCACACCGAGTCGCAGCACCCACTACGGGCCTGGCTAATTAACACAGAATGGCCATTTGTTGCGCCTGCTAATTGCCGGGCATGGCGTGAAAACCTCCCACAACGTGTCCTGGCTGAAGTTATCGTGCTCGTGGGACGCGCTCGTCATTAACCCCTTTTTGCCAGTCAGCTGCTAAAAACATTTAACAATTCAACAATTTATAAGCAATTAGCAAATGTTGCCGGCCAACACGTTGTTGCATAATTAGGGAATTCAATTTATGTGCCCACCTTTTTTTAGGCGCCCAAAAGGGTTTCCTCTGTGGATTACCACAACAAAATGTTGCTAATGATTTTGCTAAGAAGGGAAAATTGCTTCGCCTATGCTGCATTTGTAAATGTTGAGCTTAAAGTCGGTTCAAACGGTTCAAACAATTTAAATTATTTATAAAAAAATAAATATAAAATAAAATATAAATTATAATATAATTTATAATAAAATATAAATTAATGGCAACACATAAAAGCCACACAAATAAGCCAAACTTCTAGTTCCAACTGTGATTTGTCACACTACCTTTAATTACAAAGAAAATATATTAGGTTTATAAACCAAACGGGCTGTTCAAAATTTATTAAATATTTTATTACCGCTAGCAATCATTTTTGATGGGAATTAAAAAAAAAGAACAAATTGCGTTCTTATCAAAACTTGCAAAAATACGAACAATGTTGTGTACTTCAAAAAAAGCGCTGATTTATCAGTATTTGTGACTGTGCAATTTTTTCGTCGGCATCCTGTGCGTATGTGTAATATGATGTGATGTGATGCGATGCGATGTGATGTGATGTGACTGCTAGATGGGCAGCAGCTGGCAATTGTTTTTTTTTCTTTGTTGCTCGTGTTGTGTTGTTGTTGTTGTTGTTTATGCATTGTTCTTATTCGCTGTCACCACACGTGACCTTCCCCCCCTCCCAGCTGCAGTTCCCCAAGGAAAAGCCGAGCCAGCCATGCATGTAATTGATAAACGCATTTGTCGAAAATGCTGTGTTGGCGCTGTTGGACTTTTATTTTGGTAATTAGTCACGAGATGCCACAAAATTTAACAGGGCTGTATTCAGACCCATCGCAATAAATACATATTTTCTTTCTTTTTTAGGCCAACAAGCAGCTTAGGGCCACAAGTTCTTGATTACCGCTCAAGCATTTGGCCTGTAATCCGCTGGCGCAAAATGGACGCGTAATTCGCCCTAAGGTTGGCCTTTTTTTTCACCTGGCAACTCGGCTGCTGCCTCTTCGTCCGCAAACCACTTTTGGCTCGCAGATTAGTCAAATTGCTTTCTCGGTCCCGACTTGCGTACGGCCTCAAAAAGTGGCACCTGATGGCCAAGTTACTCGCTTTAAGCCACCAGGTATTACGCGAATCTCAGCGGGCGCGAACGCCAACGGCGCCGATAAGCCAAAGTCTTGACATGATGGCCAGGAGCAGTGACTTTAATCTTTAAGTCGGCAAATGTGGAAATCAAATCAAAGCAGGGTCAAAAATAAAATTGTTTGATTTGCCTAACCATTAAGAGAATTTAAATACATATTTTTATTAAGGAATTTAGCTTTAAATAATTTTATGTTTTTTTAAAACTCGAAATTAAAAGCTGGGATATGAAACAAGTCCTTTTGCAGGAGAGCGTGAATATAACGAGCACATTAACTAACCGATTAAAATGAATGAGCTGAAGACTGAAACAAAAGGGATATCCTGAACTTAGTTTTATTTTTAAAATGATTTTAATATGCCTAAATTAAAGTTTCTTGCATACAGATAAAAAAAACATGTTTTGTTTTCATACAATACGATTTAAAAACATATATATATTTTTTTTTTTTGATTGATTATTGTCTTTAGGGTCCACTGCATGCTTTTTTTTTTTTGATTATTCAAATGTATGCAAGTATAAATAATCCTGATGTAATCGAATCGAAATGAAATGCAAAGCTGTGTGTGAGCTAAACAGCTTGTTCAAAATGGCATTTGTATTTTATTCACGCTTGGCCCTCGGCAACCCGCCAGACAGAAAGCTAATGAAGCGGCAAAGTGTTGAATGGCAATTCCCTACATGACTGTGTTTTTCTGCCTCAGAGTGTGTGCTGTGTGTTTGTGTGTGCCGCATAAAAAATAAGCTGAATCCGGCAGGTAATGAGTTTTCCTTATGAAAATGTAAACGCGTGAACAATTGAGCGATCAGCGCTTGTTTCCTCTGTGATTTGCGTGTGTTGTATTTGTGACTTTTATTTATTTAAGCGGCATTGTTTGCCAATGCAAATATGCTCGCTGAACATCCTTTTAAGGTTGGCGACTTGAAGGTGTTGCCAAATTGAAAATGCTATTCCCAGCGCAGCCATTAGCCTGCGTCAAGGCAAATAAACTGCACGAAGTCGAAGGAGAAGGAAGAGAACGTGGATAAGGATGAGGGCTGAGCGAATGCCAGCGGGGCAATCAATTTCACGCTCTTCCACACACCTCCCTCACTCACATACACGTACTTTCTTCTTACTTCTTGGTCCTGTCGCGTTCTGTCTGCTCATTCCTTCGCGTATGCTTCTGTCCGTACATAATAATTGTCTTCTACAACTTTGTTGTTTTTGTTGTATTTGTTGTTGTGCTCGTCGACGCCATTTTGTCGTGCACTTTGCGGCTGGCGTCGCTTTAGCGCTTAGTCAACAGCTCGTCGGCATCAGCACTCCCCAAAGGGATATGCAACACGATTTGTTCATTACTGCAACACCAGACACCCGACATCCGACACCAGACACTAGACACCCCCCTCAAGGAAGCTACTCCTCTGCCGATCTGTCCGATTTTCGGTACATTGCATTTTGCATTTAATGCTCGAATAGAGAAAAACTTTCGCTTCTCTGATCATAAAAGCATTTGAATTGCATTAAATTCATGGCAATAATGCAATTTTCATAGCATTCACGAGCACCGCACGCACGTCGGCACAAACAGCTTCCATATCCATTTCCCCGTCCCGCTTCGATTATTGACGCTGCACGCGTTGACGAAACTCGGAGACTGCAGGCAAAGTTTTTGAGTGGGCTGCGATGTCATCGACTGCCGGAAACTGTTTGCTGTCGAGCTGCAAAGTAAACGACACAGACAGTAGTCGCATGTGTCCTTTAAAAGTGAGTGTGCGATTGTATGTGTGTGTGTGTGTGTCTGACGTAGAGCACTTAAGTCTGCCTTATACCCACAGATCTTGATTAGATGTGCCTTGGGCGTCATCCTCCTACTCCCCCCTCAATATCACAGTCCTTGTCAGCTCCAACTCTAAGCGGGCCTAACAGAGGCCAATCGGAAAAGCTGCTTGTCACCATTCACAAGCATAAATAAAACATAACAGGTTGCATATTTTTTATATACGCACAAACTTAAAACTTTTCCATTTTAGCTTAGAACTTTAACTTAACAAATTATCTTTAAAATCTATTTGACAACTTTTAATTTATGTTTGTTATTTTTAAAATACAAACAAAAATAAAACAACGTTTTAAATTCATTTAAGATTATAAGTATACGCTGATATGTTTACTTGATTACAGGAGCTTTAAATTACAACCACGCTTCTTATTTTCTTAAGATTTATGATAAAAGCCCGGCCACTTTCTTGAGAGAACAAAGAATCGTTTTTGAAGGCGCATCCTGTGAATAAATTCTGTCATATTATCCTTAAAAGATAGGCAGAATAGGCTAGCCAATAAAATAATTAATTTTAGCCTTAACATTCAGCATAAAGCTCGTTTCACAGAGTTTATCTGCTTCTGGTGCCACTTTAAAGTATTTTAGAATTTTCTTTATTTAATTCTACCCAAAAAGGAACAAATATTTAACTGACTAAAATTGGAAAAGTCGCGCAGATAATCATTATCATATTGAAAGATTATTTAACCCCATACTTTAAATTTAATCTTAATCAAAGATACTTATATCTTTCTTAATTCCGTCTAGGACTTGGCAGTTCTTTAATTTAAATAAGATTTTTAAGTGTATCCGATGCGATCCAAGTAGATTCAAAAGCATATCTTAATGCATGTTTATTATGAGCAATTATTAATATATCTGACTAAAAGTCTACGGTCTCCAGCTCGACTCCCAGCTAAAACAACATGCACTACTCTCAAGTCTAATTTTCAGAAACAAAAAAAAAAAACAACCCCTAGATAATTTACAAGATTTTCCACTCAATTTCTTGGCAGGCGCAAAGAATTTAAATAAAACAACATTTGAATTGTAGAATTTAGCAACAAGGATTTTGTCTTGTTAGGTATGTACTTTATTAATATACATATATAAACATATCTTAAATCTTATTTTGAAGCATATACTTAGAGGCTAGATGCTACACACATAAAATGAATTAACAAATTGGAAAAGTCAAACAGCTTGGAAATTGCCATTAGTTATAGCTGAGTCCACATTAATGCTGAGAAATTATCAATTAGATTTACAATTAGGGCTAGGCACAAACCCAATTCATGTGACTAACAAACACAGCTGCATTTGGTTAATGCAAAACATTTACACAACTTTACATTTAAGAGCAACACATCAATACTAATTTAATTATAATGTAGTTTTTTAAAAGAGCTGGACAGCATGAATATATGTATGTATGCATATGACAGGTACAGTCACGCCTAACTATAACACACACAGTGTCTCACTCGCACGTGCTCGTTGATGATATGATGAGTTTTTTACTAAATAGTTTGCTTTGCTTTTCTTGTAGGTACAGTTATAGCTACAGTTATAGATAAGGAGTCATCGCTTGAATGATTCGCTGATTTGGTTTGATTGCAATGAATCACCCTGTAGTTGACATTTTATTACATTCCTAAAGTACAGTTTGAAGTTGGCTCAATAGGTTCGTCGTCTGGCTATCGTGATTACTTGCACTTTCCGACATTCTTCACACAGTCCGTAAATTCGTAAGTTCCGCTCTTAGCACTCGTCGTCGTTGATTGTGTAGCCACCCCGGAACTCGCTCAGCGGCATCGCATTCGTCCTGGTCGGGGTCATTAGCGGCTCCCCCTGGAACGAGATGGCCAGCGGCAGCGCCGACGGAGCGCACAGGCTCATCGCCCCCCTTCCCTCGGTCACGGAGCGGTAGCGCAAAGGACGACCCGAGCTGCAAGGAATAGTCAATGCGAAATGAGTTTTATGTTTAATTATTTACCAAGTTAATGTCAACACTATTTATGTCTTAAGAAACACAGTAAGTCCCTTTGAAAATGGCAGAATATATTCATTAAATGACAGCCAAACAATTGCAACTCTAACATGTGGAAAAGTTTCCTGTGTAAAACTAAAAAGCAGCTTACAATAAAATTTCATATGCTTGCCTCTCTTATTAGTTTTTCTAAAAAAGTAAAATTCTCTTTTACTTTGCTCGAAAATAAGCGTATAACAATATCCGCATCCGGCCAAGGTAGGGTCTGCTGATTGGCACACAGAGATTATTAAGATGCCAGACAATTGGATTTAAAAAACACATTCTACCTGATCTTAAAGCAAAAACTTATGTACAATTTAATTTCCTGTCATACTTGGATCTGTTTGCCAAAAGTTGCACAATGTGGGCGTACAATGGAAATTGAATATGGTTGCAGTATTGCTGCCACAATGATTTTTGTGTACACATTTTGCTGCAAGGATTGACAATGTTCGCAACAACTGCAAAAACAAGCAGCAGCGGCTGAAGTTTGACTCCTTCATACTCTGTTTATGTTCTAATGAAATAAAAATAAAGATAAAAAGAAACACATACTTTCAAAACTGTTATTTGCAGTTCGTAGATAATAAAGATATTTACTTGAATTAAATAAAATAACTGAACAGTAATCTAATCTGTAGCTATGTATTCAATACCTATTCAATAAACCTTCGGTACTGTCGATTCAACATTCTTGCTTCAGCAAATATTCACCATTTTAATGTGCGAACAGGGTATAAATATAAAGCTTGAATTGCATATAATTGTAATTTGTGTGCAAAACAGATAATTTTATAAAAGAATTTTGTGCTCATATTGCAAAAGCGGCTGACAAATCATCGATTCACAGTTTCTAATTTTAGATCTGTAATTTAGAGAACTATATTTAATATTGCCAAAGAGTTTAAATGATTAAAAACACACAAATTCGCTTGGAAGCTACTGCGAATTTGAAAAAATCTCTTTAAAACTTTAAGTGCCGGAGCCATACAACAATAAGTATGCTTACTGCAAGTACTGCATTGTTTAACATAATTAACGGACATAATTCCTTCCCTGAATCATTTTCTATACGGCTCCTTATCGATTTGGACACACAGACAGCTGGAAAACTAATCGCTGTTCAGGCATCTCTTTGTGTTCTTAGCACATGTTCAGTTTCTGAAATAAATTGCATTGATTTCATGGGCAAGCACACAAACCGCTTAAAATCAATCATACGTCACGTTGCACATCAAAATCTTGAGCAAACGAACAATGCGCCGAATGCAGTGTGCATGACAATAATATATAGATTACAGCTGACATAACAAATGAAATTTAGCCGAGTTGGAGCTAACTTACCGCTCGCAGTTGCACTTAAGCAGACGAATGAAGGCCGCACGAAAGGTGCGATTGAAGATGGTGTAAATGATCGGATTGATCGTCGAGGAGACGTAGCCCAGCCAGAGGCAGGTGTTCACCACATGCTCGGGCACCTGGCACTCCGGGCAGGCGGCAAAGATGATGTTCAGTATGAAGAACGGCGACCAGCACAGCACGAACGTAAAGAAGACCAGGCCCAGCACTTTGGTGGCCTTCTGCTCGGTGGCCACCGCATTTGCGGACAGGCTGTTGCGCTTGGCCCGATTGTTGAGAAATCTGTCGAGAAGCGGAAGAGAAAGCACACTGCAAATTGAGTTACTCGGCCGGCCCGCAAACTCACCTTAAATTGAGCGTGGGCGTGGCAACACGATTCAAAGCAAACTTGAAGGGGCGCAGCTTGTGGCGACGCTCGTCCGTCGCCGCCTGGCCCTCCGTCTTCTTCTTGGCCATTGTCGTCACCTGCTCCAGTGGATGATTGCCATTGCCATTGCCACTGCCGCCGTCGTGGCCCTGTATGGTGGCTATGCTCATTCTGTTTGGGCCACTGTCGCCACTGCCAGCGCCGCCGGCACTTATGCAGCTCGTTGTCGTCGCTGTTGCTTGGGGTCCGCCTCCGCCTCCGCCTCCGCCCCCGCCTCCACGCTCTCCGCGTCCACCGCCCCCATTTTCATTTGTTGCGTAACTCAATTGCGGCTGCGAGACGCTGACGCGCACCGAGGCACGTCGATTTGGATGGCTGTCAAATGGGCAGGCAGATTTGGTAAGAAGATTTAGATTGTATTTTTCTGCAGCTTTGTCGCTGCTTGTATTTGATATTAGATTTAAGTCTTTTGATTGCGCGCCGCGGACGCGCAACAGTTTATAAAATTGCCTTTTAATATGACGTTACCAGCCTGGCAGCTGGCGGGTTCACTCAAAACTGGCACAAAATTTTCGAAATGGAATTTTTTTTTTTCTTTTTTTTTTGTGCTCCAGGTTAATCGTTCTTTAAATGGGTGGGATATCGGTAATTTGATAAACTTGATAAACGTTTTATATACACAAACTTAAAAATCTTAACGTGAAGTGTCTAGCTTTTAATGCTTCTGACATTGACGCATTCTTACAAAAAGACGGAAACATAGTTTGAACTTGACTATCGTTGCTATTACCTATACTTAGACAAAATACTAAGTTGAATTGGAAGTTGGCTTATAAATTTAATGTAAGCTGTTGAAAATAAAAACATTATAATTAAATTCCTTATAAATATATAAAAAATAAACAAAATCATTGCTGATCAGGAATATCTGTACAATATTGGGTCGGAGATAAATTCTGCTCTTTACATATATTCGTTTATTTAAACTTTGTGTTGAATATTTTTCAACAATTTTTAAAGTTCTGTCAAATTTATATTAACTAGATTTTTTGTACCTAAGAAATGTTTGATTTAAATAGAATGCCAAAAACATAACACATTTTTAGTTTAAAGATATGTTGGAACATCTTTATAAGCCAATATTTAAGTAGTTGGTAAAGAGATGGAGGTAGAAATTAAATAAATTAAATAAGGGTATAGAATAAGTGTTAAGGCCAGCAAAATAATTATGTTTTATATATGTTGCTAAAAGAGGAGAATTTAATCAAGAAAAATACTGTTTACAGGGTTCCACATTGCAAATTTGTCAAGTCAATTTCCAACTATTTACCACTATCCTGAACTGAATCATGTGAATAAATAGTCAGCGAAAAGATGCCTATTTTGTGGGCCATGTAGTCCGAGTGAGTAAGTGCTCAGGTAACTGTAAGAGACAGTTGACCGTAAGTTGTTTAAACTCTTTCGTCGAGCATGGCGTGTGCTTTGCGAGTTGGTTTTAAATTCATTGCCAGTTGGCAGTTGTTGGTGTAACTATCGCATTCCCTTGGCAGCTGGCAGTTGGCAACAAATTTGCAGGAGCACTTTGCAAGTGTTGCAGGACGGCAAATAAAACAAAAAAGTTTTTCAATTTTTTGGCTGGCGACAAGCAGCATATCTAAATGGGCGCCCAAGTGGCGTCAAATGTCCAACTAATAATTTGCAAGTAAAAGGAAAATAAGAAAGTTTTTTCAAAAATTTCGTTGTATGCTTTTACCTGGGGGGCCAACTTTTGGGCCTGTCTCATTAGGAATTCATATATTTATGCGACGACTTGTGCGGCACAAATCCGCGGACGTGACATTCAGCTGAGCGGACTTATTTTTTTTTTTGTTATGTCGAGACGTGCTTAAGCCAAGTTGGGCCTTTGACTTGCTGCAGCCTTTGCTGGTTATGCTAAAATTTTTGCGCCGTTGCATTAATGCAAAAGCAAGATGCAGCAACAGCAACAGCAACAGGAACTAGAGCTGCAGCAAACAGCAATGACATTTGCAAATTTCAGTGGCATTTTTGGCTGCTGTGTATAGAACCTTTTGTCGTTGTGCTCCGGCAACAATGTCGCCCGTGACGTTTGAGCACTTGCTCCACCTCTGCAGCCAGCAGTCGTCTGATGCTGTGGATGTCCTCTTTGCGGTTTCCCTTTTGCATTTTATGCGCTATTTATTGTTGCCACAGCAACAACAGCATCTCCTCCTTTTTTCCTGCACACAACAATGTGGCAAGTAGCCCACAGCCCGACAAGCAGATTCGTGTTTTCTGTTTTTGCTGCTGCACCACATGACGCATGAGTGATTTATGTTTATGGCGCGTTGCAAGTACTTGCAAGAAAATTATGTATTCGCCATGTTGTGTGACACTAAGATGTGCATTTAATTGCATAAAGATGCGTAATTGATTGTTTTATTTTTTTGTGTCCGCAGCTATGCTTAACTAATGAATATCACACGTGCGTGCACTTAACACGAACTTATATAATTAATTAAGGCAAGCTCTTTGTAAGTGCTTGAGTGCTTGCTTAAGGCCTTCTTCTTATCTTATTCAACTAATTTGAAAAGAATGTTAAAAGAAATTTGACAGGCAGAACTCTCTGTTAGACAATACAGGGATTGTTACTTGCGACTATTTTAGGATAACAAGTTTAATTGCTAGCAAGGGCAAAAGTTGGCTACAAAACCAAACACAAATGTCACCAAATCAACAATGCCCGAGGCATTCCAGTAACAAAAGCTAGTTGTAAGTTGTAGTTTAAATAAACTTGAATACATATTAAGTCAGATATTAAAGTAAACTATGTGACGGCTTTTCGGACTAGTCAATCATTAGGTGCTACTTTGGCCGATAATCGAGGTCCCTTTTTATGCGCTTTAAATCCCTTTTTTAGTCTATTCGAGCCAAAGACAAACAAATGAAAAAAGCAACTGTTTGGGTAGAAGAAAATGATGAGGTGGGAAAATGTTGCGGCACGCAAAGCCAAAATAAAATTCCATTTTGTTTTTGTTATTTGTTATTTGACGACTTGAACCCGAGGCAAAAAACGGAACCGAACCGCTTTGCACTTACAATGTAAATTATGCAAATTTCTTTTGGGAAAGTAGTCGGAAAAGTTTTTTGTTGCTGCTCTTGCTGCCACTGTGGGGCCATGTAAAACAAATGTAATAAATTTAAAAGCTTGTATGCACAACTGATAATAAATGTCTGTAGCTGCCGACTCTCCGCCTCTCGTCTCGTCTCGTCTGGTTTTTCCTCTTTCCTGGCGACACCTAGCTAACTGTAAAGGTGTGCAGTGCACAAAGGTCACGGGTCCTGTCCGGGTTCTCGTGGTTGTGATTTGTCATTGGCCGAATAAATGAACTGATGGCCATCTTTGTTAATGAGCACCCAACAACATTGTGACTCCAATTTTATGGACTGCTCGCAAAGGTTACAATTTGTTTAAGGTTTTGTGGTGTGTTGTAAAAAAAATGATACTTACATTAAACCGAATACACTTTAAACTAAAATTGTATACAGAATTGGAGGCAACATTAAAAGAAGTTAAATATTTTCATAACTAAATAAGTTGTTTAACCGTGATTATCAGACAGACTAAGTGACATTGGATATGAATTTTAAAATAAATACAGGTTGTCTTCTATTCAAAGATTCTATTTTGTGTAAACTGTTTCAATTTGTGCATGACATTTTATTTAAACCTATTTAAAACTTGCTTCATTTATTTATAGGCAATGCTTAATTGACAATTGCTTCAACACCAGCAAGTAAATAAACGAATGCATAATTAAAAAGCGTCAAGCAGTTAGTTAAAGTTAAAGTTGGTTCCAGGCCTAAAGTCACCACCCCCAAGTCTCAAATGCCCAGAGCTCGATCAATAACTCAATACGTTTTTAACAATTGACAATTTCATTTAGCCAATTGCGTCATTTGAATGCAGATTGGACGGCAAGTGGTTCGCAAACATTGCAGCTAATTAAAGTTTTGAGTGGATGCGGCTTACCTGTCCATGAGATTGGGATTGCCGCCGTGCTTGCGCCAGAAACTGCTCGCCTGGGACTTGCCACGCGCCGAGAACGAGGTGGACGAGGTGCTTGGCGGCGACGACGATTGTCGCAAGATGCCACCGCCGGCAAACCGGAAGCTTGTACGTCCAATATTATTCGCATTTCCGGCAGAGCCTCTGACGTTTGAAACATTGAGAAAACTGACGCTGTTCATGCTGCGATTGCTTCTCACAGACTGCTGCATCAATGGCCGCTCTGTGGGATCATTGTTGTTGGCGCCAGTGGCGCCCGTGCTGGTGCATCTGGTTCTGGCGCCCATTCTGCTAAAGTTACGATTGCTGTCGCCCATTGCCAGGCACTTGTTGTTGCTGTAATTATTGCTGCTGTAGCTGCCGTGCATCTGCAACTGTTGCTGGCTGTGCTGTGGGCGTATCGTGAAGCGGCCGCCCAGTCTAGAGACAAAGAGGAAGGCAACTGATAAGAGATACTATGTGGCTTGATTGGCTGCTGTGCCTTTATTGAATTAATGCTAATTTGCTGCGCTTGACGGTGCCTTGATTGGCCTCTCACTGAGTCAATAAATCAGTTGGTTAAACCTGACAACTTTAGTACGAAAAGCTTTTGAGCTATTTCGGCGAATTTATAAATTGCGATATTCCATGCAACTCATTTGGCTCAGAATTCAACCAAAGTTGTTAATTTGCATGTCATATAAATATTTGAGCTTTAAGCGAGCCTTAAAAACACAATTCAGCTTTGTCTTTAATCAAGCCACCGCAAATAGACATTTGCAATAAATCAGCTATTTTTTTTCCTGGCAGCTGCAATCAGCATCTCCCTGGATAACTGTACAGGAGCGAATCCGTCCGTCGAGCAGTGTAAACTAAGTGCTAGATTTAATTACTCTTTCGCTGCTGGTAACTAGTTGTGACAGTTGTTGCTGGCATTGCCCACAACGAGGTCGCTGTTTGAAGCCACTTGCAATTGTGCATAATTTATTGGTATTGATTTGTGGGTAAATCCAATTGCAGCTGCGACCAGTGGCCAGTGACCAGTGAGCATCGAGGAGTGGTGTCAGGCCAAAGGTGGTTTAAATCTGTGCGCCATAGCCAATGGTGCAACTAATTGCATTTACTCGTCTGCCATGTGCAGTGCAATGCAAACGTCAAAGTTCTCAATCCACTTACCGACGGAAGAGCTCGCTTTCCGGATGCTCGGCGGCGAAGCGCGCCTTCTTGCGCAGCAGCGGAATGGTTAGAGCATATGTGGACACCATCATCAGCATGGGTATGTAGAAGGCCACCAGCGAGCCGAACACGAAGAACGCTCGATTGTTGATCACACACACATTGGGCTGGGGCATTATGTTCTTCTCATTGACCAGACCTGCAAAGATTGTTGGGAGTGAGTTTTAGGAGTGGCTGCTGGGCAACAGCTTACCCAGTACGGTGATGGAACTGGACACCAACATGGCCATCGCCCAGACAATGGCGATTTTGATGCCGGCCAGACGCTTCGTGGAACGATGTCGCGAGCCCAACGGATTGCGTATGCCCAGATAGCGGCCCAGGCTGATGAAGCACATGTGCAGGATGCTCGAGGAGCAGGCGAGCACATCGCAGGTGACATAGACGTTGCACCAAGTGAAGCCCAGTGGCCAATAGCCTGCAAATGATTAACAGCGATAAAGTATAACAGATTACAAACTGAGCATCCATCAGCTGCTAATGAAAACGTCAATTGAAATGGGAATGAAAAGTAGCAAAAAGGCGGAAAATTAAAAGAAAGCAAGTGAAAACGCTATAATCGGTGTTAAGCAACTGCGCAATGCTCTGTTCAGCTAGAAAAAGTACTCTCAGTGAGAGTGATTAATGGGCAGATACTCTAGTTGAATCGATGAGTAAGATCATCTTGAGTTTGCTTATTAAATAGAAGGGAGATAAATTCGATTTCCTGTTCAACAAGAAAATAGGTTCAATCGGAAAGTTAGCAAGCCGAATATATCCCTTTCGAACATTGTAAGAGACAGAGTATAACAAAGTAAAATATGCTGGACAACGGAATAGCTTCAAGCACATTGACTAAAACGGACGACGAAAAACCTTTAAATTAAAAGGAATTGTTAAGTGAGCTCTGCGCATCTGCATAGATTGGATTTTTGTTCCGGGCAGCGTTTGTGAAAATCCAATTTTCAAGCATTTCACAAACGTTCAGTTGCTTATATTGTGATTAATACTCTGAGTTTTTTGTTGGTTTTGCCAGCAAATGTTTGCAAACGTCAAGTGAATATTTGTTGTGTATGTGACTTTTTGTACAAATAAAAACATTTTGGGTAAATAAAGAAAGAATATATATGCTTTGAATAGTTAATTACAAAAGCCAAAGCTTAAGAGTGTGGTTATTTATAAATAACAAAATAGGAAAACCAACCACTGATGCAACTGATTTTTAAATAAATGTTTTGGATTAAATAGAAATTAGTTTTAGGTTTTTACATGCTGACAGGTCACAGAGAGAACAAAGCTTGTAAATAGGTTACTTATGGCCAGACTTTGTTAGTCTTAATAAACCTTATTTTCGAACTCGTCGTAATTTGCTTTTTCAGCCTTTTACCGTTCACTTTGTGAGTCCTTGAGACAGGCACGTTAAGCCTTGGCATCCTTTGCGCTTATAACCGGGCCAAAGTGGTTGGCGCCTTAATTTCGAAAATTCTTTGCTTCAGCCCTTGTTGTTGATTTTTGGGTTTGCACTTTGGCCGCGCCACGGCGCGCCTTATGCAACAGTTCTCTGTTCAGTGCCTGCCACACGCTGCACTTGCGAGTTTCTCATTGTGCCACTTACGTTTGAGCTGACAGAGGGCAAGGTCTTTGTTTTCACGCTCAAGTTGCTTGCGCAAGACGACAACGAGCGCAAACTAAATGTAACTAAAAGCCTTAAATGTTGTTTTAAGCCGCAACTGCGACAACAACAGCAACAACAAGAACAGCAAAACTTCTCCGCCTGCCCAGCAATTATCCTATAAAAGGCATCAAGCAACGGTTTCTCTCTCTCTGTGTGTGTGTGTGTATGTTTTTCAGTTAGTTTTCCGTTTGCTGCTGGCCGACATTTACTTGGTTTATGCTTCGTCTTTAAGCCGCCATTAAAAAGTTGTTGATTTTAATGTCAGCCCCGATGTAAAATGCAGCTAAGCTGCCGTAAAACTAATAAAAAGAGCATTGCATTTTAAATAAACTCGGCCCTTAAAAAAAAAATATATATATATAGATAAATACATATTTATGTAAGTATATATATATATATCTGATGCTTTATATCAACTGGCACTTAAATATCATTTTTCCCTCACTTAGCCTGTAGATAGCAGGGACACCAGAGAAGAGATTGTATAGATTCTCCTGTTTCATACGCATCACTTCCTGCTTGCCACCACAATTAAGGTTACAGCTTTGCGCCTTGCCATATATACACACATATAATATTATATATATTTACGCTCTCTTTAAAGTGCTGAAAATTTTCAGAAAGCCCATGCTCTTAGCTTAAAATTCATATAGAATATGGTTTTCATAGTGAGGACCAAGCGCAGCCGCCAAGTAAAGTGCTCAACATGCGGCTTGTTGTTTGTATGTTTTTTGAGAATGCAAGGATGTTGAAATGTTTACCACAAAAGCGAGGTCTGGGAAAGATTCTACTTGGGCACTTCCGACGAGAACATTTTTACGTGGTTTTACTTAAAATGCCGAAAAATGTATGAGAAAAACAATTAAAGTCAAAAATGAAGTAGTTAATTATCCCATCGATAACTGATTAACTGAGTTTCTCTAATGCCACATTGCAAACCTGCCATTTTAGCCCATTTCTTTTTTAAAGGCAATTTTATAAATCTATTTTGTATGTCGCTTAATATAACTGTCCACTAACTGAATAAAACATTTAAATGGAATGCAGGGTATTTGAGTGCCAACTCAACCGTTTTAAAGAGTATAAAAAAAAAACAGCAGCTGATTCATTCAACGCTCTTCGTTTGTGCCTAATTTAGGCACACCTACATTGCTGAGGCACTTGAGACCAAGCTCCGGACAACATGTCGTATACGTAACAAATACATTTTTAGCACTTGATGTTTTTGTGTGCGCTAGCAAGTAGCTATATATTTACGTGAGTGTGTGTGTGTGTGTGTGTGTGTGTGTTTGTGACAAGCATATAAAACTAAATACGACATGAGGGTCCGGATCTGTTCTCTTATCGCCGCTTTCCTCTGTCGTGTTCGAGTGTGTGTTGAGTGTGCCGAGTGGACGCGTCTGTGTTTGTCTGTTCCATTGTCTGTGTGTCCGCCAGTGTCCTACAATTAGCAGACTGAAACCAACCCACGCAGCGCGCCTAATAGCGTGTAAGGACACGCTACAAAAACAACAACAGCAACAACAGCATCGCATTTAAGCGCAATTTGTACTAATTAATGCAAAATTTGCCATTGGGCATAGTCAAATACAGGACGGGATTCCAAACTGCACGCGTTTCATTCCATTCCGACAGTTAGAAAGCCGAACACACGGATTCAGGATTCAGGTAGCTCCCGGCACGAGTTCGCCGTTGTTTGTTGCCAATTATTTATGTTGATTCAACGCGACTTTAAGGTTGTTTCATACATTGTTCGGCAATAAAACATTTACATTTGTGTACACAAAATGAAATTTAGCATCAGATTCCGATATCACATTTTGAGCATGGGATACCATCCTCAAATGCCAGCAACAGATAGAAATATACAGAAGCACAAAGGCTCAATATAAACATACACATATGTACATATATATACACTCATAAAAACAATTGATGTAATTCGAAACTGTTTGGTTCTCGACGAATTAAAGAGTATTTTCTTGTTGAACATTCTCGTAATTTTCGTAATTTTGTTCAACAGCTTAGAATGAATTTCTATTATTTGATTATATATTAAGTAGCCTGATTTGATTTAATTTAAAAATTCTTTGAATTTTCTCTAAGTGTATATATATATATGCCTGACTCACCTGCCCCGCAACGTTTGTTGTTGTAAACACATTTACTTGGAAACAGCGGAAAAGCTGCTTCTGTTTCCTCTTTTGCTCTAAATGTTCTCTTTTGATGTAGAAAAGTGCGTTAAGTAAGGCAAAGAACGAATGTTTGGAACTATTTGCTATTCAGTTGTACTTGTTGAATTTTTTTAACCTTATTCTATCTAACGTGGCTTTATCACAGGATGTAACGTATGCAAAAGGAACTTGAAAAATTTGTTAGTTATTTTTGACAGAAATATCAATATTTTTACAATTTCAGTGATTTTAACTGGTATGCAAAGTATTCGCTTTGTTATAGCTGAATAGCTTGGCTTAGAGCCAGTTCTCAGTTTTGGCTACGTCTTTTCCTCATCGTGTAAAAACCTTGTGAGTGTCAAATGCTTTTCAGGTGTCAGTTTAGCTTTGTGCAACGAATGTTGTTTGAGGATTTTCTTCTCAGCTGGGCTCTTACTTTCATCTAAAGTCAACACGTTACACATGGAGACTCGTTGGTGTGCAACAGGGTTCGGCTATTATACTCTTGTTAAGGTCAATTTTGCTTTAACACGAGGTAAGTAACGTATTCATTGGTATACATAGTCCATTGATCGAATACCTATATCATGAAGTTGCAATAGGAATATTTCAAATCCAATCTTTTCTGGGCAGGGAAGCTTCATACCAAAAATAATTAATTTACTTTTTATAATACTAAAAAGAGAAACAAACTAACTTTGGTAGGAAATTAAATGATTTAATGTTTTGTTGCACAGTGTTTCTCACTTTGTTGAAACACATCGCAACTAAATCATGCAAAGAGCACAAAAAAATAGACTGTATTAAAATAAATGCTAAATAAGGCTGCTGTCTGAACAACTAATGCGTTCATAATAAAATGAATTTAGCTAATGTTGGTAAAGTTGTGGCTGGTATATATATATATATATATATATATATGTATATACATATGTATATATAAAACAAGCTGTGTTTGCTGTGGGCGGTCCTGGTTGAGGCGTGGGGACGATGGGGTTTTTGGCTTCATGTGCGCCCATTATGCGTTTGATCTGTTCATGCTACGTTGGACTCGGCTAAACGGCAGCCACAGGACCTTATCTGTGGCACATGCAAATTAGGCAGGATTCGCTCTATGCGAATATGTTCATAATACTGTTTACATATTTAACTGACAATGTGTCGGGCTTAATCGGAATTAGAAAATAAAAGCCACTTGTGATAACTAGTTTAAAGGTTTAAATTACCAATTTGAATATTAAAGCCACACATAATATTTAGGCGAAGCTTTGTCGTTTAAAACCTATTGATTAAATATAAAATAAAGCAAATTTGAGGCAGCTATTCGCATTAATAGAGCAATATCAATTGGCCATAAACCCAAAACCACATAAAAATAATGCAATTTCTCCAGCCATAAAATTAAAAAGATAAGTTTAAACAACTTTCAATGGGCGAATGATGTGAGCGAGCGGAACTTGCTGTATGAGATAAATCATGCACAGGGCATTAAGCACAGTCAGTTGGCATAGTACTTACCCAGAAATGCTGGAATGGCGCCCATGGGCATGACAAACAGACTGACAAGCAGATCGGCTATGGCCAGCGAGAACAGAAAATAGTTGGTAACATTTTGCAGCTTGCGATCCAGGGCGACGGCCAGGCAGACGAGTATGTTGCCCAGTCCGCCGGCGAATATGAAGAAGACCACGAACAGAAAGAGCCAATCGTAGCCGTGGGGCGTGTAGTCCAAAAAGCTGCGCTCTATGATAACGTCGCTGCCGAGGTCTGTTGTTGTTGGTGTTGCTGTTGTTGTTGCTGTCGCTGTGTCGGACAGCGTGTAGTTGGACAGTATCATGTCGAGGCTGGTGGTTGCATTGCTGCCGATGCCGCTGTCCACCAGTTCGCTTAGGTTCAGCCAGGACCACAGGCCATCGCCCAGTTCAATGTGATAGTCGAGCCATGTTGTTGCCGTCTGCGCGTTTGTGGCACGTGCGGCTTCTTGTTGCAGCTGGAGCTGCAGCTGGCAGAGCAGCGTCTGGTGTTGCTCATCCGCCGGGGGTTCGCATAGCAGCAGTTGACGTTTGCAGTTGGCATTAAAACTAAGCGTATCACTCACATTATCACTAACGGCCTCATTGATTGCCAGCTGAAATTGCGCATACGCCCCGTGTGGCGGCCCCAACAGTTGCGCGTCTAGTGCACAGGATGCAACTGCCGCTGCCTCCGTCTCGGGGTCGTCCTCGATTGTTTCATTGCACGCATAAAATGCGCCCTTCTCGAGTCTATCGAATGCTTGTAATGTGCATTGGAATGTTGTGCTACTGTTGCTGTTGTTGCTGGTGTTGTTGTTGTTGCTGTTGTTGCTTTGTGTCGCCTCGCAGTTAATAAAAGGCTGCGCCGTCTGTGCCACACGGCAACTAAAGTCTTGCGGCGTAAATGTGAATGCTGCCCCTGTTGTGGCTGCTGTCGCTGTTGTTGACTCTTCAGGTGTTGTTGGTCCATGACCAGCCTCACTTTGCATCTCCATTTCATTCTAAAGCTGTGAGGGGCGTGCTTAATAACCACAACAACTTGTTAAGCTGAATACGCTATTGTTGTTGTTCCTCTTCTTTCTATTGTTGCTGCTGCTTTTATTGTCAAGTATTTTTGTGACTGCAAGGGGAAATAATAATACACACATAAGTACTTTTGATAAAAATAATTAGCATAGCTGTGAACCCAAACTAAGTAATTGCAAAGTTGCTAGTTAAAATAGATTTCATTCAGGGACTATTTGATATTGTGCCCTAAACCATAAATCCAGCTGCAAATGACAGTTGGGCCCTCATCCTCACTTCCCCCCGCAACGTATTTCCAATTAGCTGCAAATAAATGCTTTGCGAATTGCGTCGGACATGTTTTGTGGCAATAACCACAGCAAATCCACAACTTTGCTTAATTAGCCACCGTAAATGTAAATCCAAATGCCACCGACATATTTACAAGGAGAGGGAGCTATGAATATCTTACATACTCTGTTATTGGAGAACACGTCTAAAAAATTATTAAGAAAATTTTAAAATAAGTGTTGATTTAAATGTCACTGAAATGATTTCTCAGTTTTCGGCTGCACATTTTTTAAATATTTAAAATTTATTTTTTAATAAATATTTGTGAGTATTTTCGACTTTTTTTAAATACTGACTGCACTAAAGTTCAGCTAGTTAAGCTTTAAGGTGAGTATATTTTAATAAAGATAGAGACAGAGAGTGAAAAAGCTTAAGAGTGGAAAAGAGATATCCTTCGTTTGGTAAATTATTTTAAATTTAAAATTAAAATAATATGGGGTTTTTACTGTTAGTACAACAATTCAATGTATTTTATATCTATATTTCACATTTTTAAAAAAATTGCTTTTTATAAGACAACGTTCCTTGAAATTATAATTAATTTAATTTCGAATGTAATTAAAATGTTAAGTCCGATAATAAGGGTATTTCGTGTTGGACTTGTTCAATTCACATCGACCCTGTTTTAAATATGTTTTTTGTTTTGCTCGGTCGTGGCAATAGTCGGAACATGACGGTCCGACAGCTGCGCTCAATGGACTGCTGCGTCATCTTTGCAGTTTTCCATCAGCGACATGACGTGAATGGCAGCCCAACAAAAGGGCAGCTCGTCCTGCATTGACGGCTGCTGTCTTTTGTGTACCGTTAGCTTTCGCTGTCAGCCGCCAGTCGCCATGTGCAACACCCACGCGCGCCTAAAAAGGGGCTTTGTTTGCATCGTTGGCTTGGTGGAGACTTGTGGCCTGTGTTTGCGGCCCTTTGCCGCTGTCAATAATGAGCTCACACCTCCTCCTGGCCGGCTGGTGCTGACGTTGGGCACATTTTTAGACTGACAGCACAATGGGTTAATTAAAAATGCACCGCGTCGAAGATTTATGCAAATGTTGCGACCGCAGCTGCGTTCATCGCCTTAACCAAGTTGAGGAGATTTAAATTATGTTTAAAGCGTTCTGCAACTGGGCAAACTCGGGTAAATTTTGTCGCAGCACTTCTGTGCTCCATAGCGAGCACATAGAGAACGAAAATATTGTAACATTCTTTGATGAGAAAATATTTGCCGAAACTATTTCAACATGCGCACCCGCAGGAGTGCAGCCAAAAGCGCAGTCTGTATGCAAGTGATTTGGCCAATCAACCGCAACAAAGGCAGCTTTAAAGTGCTGAAGGGGCGTGGCAGGCACAGCCACATCAACAACAACAAGCACACACACACACACACACACACACTCAGCCCAACCGACATTTGCAATTTGGCGTTTGGCGAAATGAAAAATTTTTGCGTTGCCAAAAATGAAAATAAATGGGTTGCATTTTGTTTCCTTTTTATATATATTCCATCGGAGCACAAGAAGACTTTTTCCTAAAAATGAACAGGAATAAATAAAAAAAAAACGAATTCTCGTTTTATTAAATATATGATAAAATACACAATTAATATACAAAGAGAGCAAAACCAAAGTAAACACAAAATAAATTGATTAATTTATTTGAAATGCAATTATTTTTAAAATTCACAATGTTTTAACCATAACATTAATGGTAAATACTTTGCGGTTATTTTTAAAAAATTTATAGAGCCTGAGCAGCTAGTAAATAAACTAGTCAATTTAGAATTAATAAAAAAATGAGAGACTATTTTAAAAAAATTACTAAAACTAAATCGGGTTTCTGTTTTAGCGTTTAAAATCAAAGCATATTATTTTATTTATATTTTTATTATATAATATGGCCTTGAACCTTAAAGGTCTAAAAGACGAAACAGAAAATGTTACGAATATTTTTAGCCTAATTGGCGCGCGGGCTTTTATGTTAACGTGAATGGGCTTTGGCTAATGCATGAATGCTGCGGCGAAACGAAAACGGGTTCAATTCACGAGCCGCAGCGCTGCAGTAATTGCAATGTTGGTTAGCTTGTTGCCATGTTTGAGCCTGGTGCTTTTGATTGGATATGGCACCGGGTGGCCACTGTGGCAATCTGATGACAGACTGGTGACAGGCCGCGTCGCAAGTGGACCAACGACACTTGACTACTCACTGCCTATGGCAAGCCGCTCTAAACATAAGTAGATCGTAGGCTCGTCCCATATGAATATATAATGTGCTTGCTCTGACAGCACTTTACCGGCTAAATTTGAAAGAAGCCCACGTTCATTCATTCACACACACATATGTACACACATACACAAATGCAGCCCGTAGCGGGTAACGCTTTAATGATGTCACTGCAAATTAAAGTGCACCTTCCTTGTGCGTATGTCTGTGTTTGTGTAGGTTTTTTTTGCTGCCTTATGCTTACGAGTTCGAATGACGCTTTAATGAGTCGAGCAGCGGCTTTTGGCCTGCAGCTTTTGTTTGTTTTTTGCCAAATGGCTGCTGCAGGTCACATTTGCTGCTGGAGTCTGCGGGGTCTCGAATATCTCGCAATTATATGCCTCTGCCAGTGCGGTTGTAGTGCCATAATTAAGCTCTAGCCAGTGTGATACCTCAACGTAAACGGTCTAAAGTGAGGCCTCTCAGAGATTGTTGCTAAATTTAAATAGCCAGCAAAGGAATTAAAAAAGTTCACTTTCAGGTTGGTTGTTGGTACATAATACAGTATATCATGTTAATCTATAAATAGGGTACAAAATGTCACAGCTGAAAGCATTTTATGACAGAATTATACGATCGATTGTGCATTCAAACAATACTTGTTTGTTAAAAATAGTGAAGAACACTTTAATAATAAAGGTATCTTTATCATTTCTAGTACCCATTTACCAATAAAGTCATATTTATCTTAATTATATTTGCTTTTCTTACCAAAATGATCAACAATAAATACATTTAAAATATTGTTAAACAAGAACATAATCCTCACAAGTGCATAACAGTGTAATGAATATGTTAGTATAGCATCAGAAACTTGTTAAATATTAGTGCTGGGAAAGATACTGCCAGATTTGATAAAAAGAATCACTTTTTTGTTTGGCTGACGTCTCCTCTGACAGCGTATCACGTGGTAATTTAATATGGTTTATTCTCTAATGCTGGCGACAAAATGACTTTATGATTTAATAGCGAAAGTTTAGTTTAATAAAAATATTTTAATTTAAGAAAAATAAATCAGCTTAAGTTGATTGATAAGTTTTGAAAGTTAACTTTATACTTAAAATAAGTACAAACATTTTTAAAAAATCTGAAACTTATGAATAAGATTATATCTGTTTGCAAATCTTAAACAAGCAGACAAGTAAAAATTTATCATTTTAATACTGTAGAGTGAGTTTTTATAATTTCACTTTTCAAAGAACTCTAACTTTGAAATGTTCCCTATTTCTGAAAATATTATATATTATTGCTTTGGTCATCTAAAGACTTTGAATATGTTAAGAAATAGTGTTGTTTATATATATATTTAAGAACCTATTGATCTTCAGAAATTAGAAATAACACAAATATAAATTAACCGATAAATTTGCAGACACCCCTTGCGTATACTTAATATTTGCCTGCGCCGCGCTTGAAATAATTGCGACTTGCGCGCCGAAAGCGAAATAAAAACTGCAAAACTTGCTTCATGGTCAAATGACAGGCAGTGTGCAAACAACAGACCATGACAGCAATGATAACAATAGAAAGCTATAAAACAAACGATGAAAAACTGACAAATAAATATATATATTTGAAACACAATATTTGTTGATAGTTCTAAGCTGTGAGTTAATTCCGCTTTAGAGCAAACTTTTTTTTGTATTTGTCGATGCGACTAATCAATTGAAATATCTATATGTCGATATGTATATATGCATATATGCGATCCGACATATATTAACTACCCGTGACTAAGAAGATCATTTGTTGTGCTCGCGTTTTATTTGCTTGCGTTTATTGTTGTTGTTATTGGCGACAGCTGCCCAACTGTGTTGGGTCAGCTGTTGGTTGTTGTGGTTGATGTTGCTGTTGTTGTTGGTGTTGGCGTCAGCGATGTGTGCCTTAATTTGCGGTTAATTATGTAATTAATTATTAACGGTGTGCTGCATATGCATTGCGCTTGACTTAAATTTCAGCGGCTTTAACTGCACATTGTCAACACTTTATGGTCATGTTCAGCTAGTTGCTGCATGCTCCAACAAGATGTTGCCGCACACGCCCCCTGCCACAGTTACGCCCCTGGCAACAGCAGTCGGCTTCAATTACACAAATAAATTACTGCTCATTTGGCGGCCGTAACGTAAAGCCTAAACTCATCATCATTAACACTTTGCTTGCCCCAAAAAAAATTATTGCAAATTATTAATAAAGGACGTGTCTCACAGCGTCTCGGCAAATATGACAACAACAACATTCTTAAGACTTAATTGGAACTTGTCCAGGCGTTGTGATTTGTCAAAAGTGTCGCCGTTTCGCCAGGCCTCATCAATTATGCAATGTCCGACAGTGAAATTGCCGAGAAATTTGTGTGAAAACTTCATTAAGCAACGGCCGAAAGTATAAGGGCCAAGAAAATGCCTGCCTGAAGACATTGCGTGCGAGTGAGAGGGGGCTATGCTCGAGTATATGAGACAGAGTGAATGTGGCGGCAGACTAGTAAACACTTTGCTTTGCTTCTTTGGCCTGCTCGCTAGCTGGCATGCAGTTAATGAAGAGAAATGGCCAAAAGTGTTTTATAAATGTTTTCCTTTCAAGTTGTGCCAACAGCTGGTATTCCCGCTATGTAATACATTCAGCAACATAAAGGATACAACTACGCCAAACAAAGTGGGGAATGTTAAAATGTGTACAAGTACAGCGTAACTAAGGAATTTTCTAATTAACCTAAGAAAAGAGAACAATTTTTAATTGTAAAAACTGAACTTATTTTACTTGTTTTTATAAGATTTTATTCAAGGGTATTTAAATTTCGTGCAAACTGAAAATTCCACCTTTTTTTGAATGTTCTTCTTAGCCAACGCTTAAGCACATCACTTCCTGTTGTTGTTGTTGCTTTTGCTTTTGCTTTTGCGGTTGTTTGCGGAAGTGGCCATCGATAAATTTTCGTTTTTTATTCGTGGTATTATGGTTGTTTCCTGCTGCTTGTTGTTGTGTTTGCCCCGCACGAATTTTTCTAATAACTTTTGCGCTTTAATAGCGATGCCTAGTGAAAGATATGGAATGGCAACTACGAGCCAACAGTAGCTGAATATAAACTTATATATAAATATATCTTTATATGTATATAGGGATATATGCCCGGCCATCAATCTGACTGAAAGTCATTTGTTTACTGGTGACCTTTGACCCAAGTGCCAATCGTAAGTGCAGTCCGTCTGATGACTCTTTGCCTTTTCGTTTCTGATTCAATAAATATTCCAGGCACGTTAAAGAGCAACAACTGCCAGCAAAGAGTTAAACGAAAAGCGGCAAACGGCAAAAAGGAGAATAAAACAAGAAAAACTGTCAACGCTGCAATATATTTATTTTGCGATAGAAACAACAACAACAATACAAATGCGAGTGCACCGTGCAATGAACTGAAGCCTCATGAAACCACGTTATCGTTGCTATACCCTTTACACATAATTAGAGCATAGAGGGTATATGTATACACATACTAGACTATAAGCAAATGTTAACAAAACAGGTTAACTGTTGGTTGATCTTAACATACCTTATGTTCTAACCTTGAACATATTTAAAATGGTCAGGAAGGGTATATAGTACTACTAAAAATGCAGAAGAAAACCTTTTGACACTTTATATTTTTATGTCTTTTATAGATTGGTAATTTCTATTTAATTTCTAAAAGTTTTATTAAGACCATTTTAATTTCTCATAGTGGGGCCCAAGAATATCA
Source organism: Drosophila lacertosa (assembly GCA_004143845.1). NCBI lineage: Eukaryota > Metazoa > Arthropoda > Insecta > Diptera > Drosophilidae > Drosophila > Drosophila lacertosa. Next base: position 138,575 of record SCDZ01000045.1, read on the forward strand.
GTAAGTGCATTGGGAATAAAATGCGTAGAGCGACAGCTGGAACCAGGATGAGATCATTGTCGGGTAAACCCAACTCGTGCCCATTTTATTGCATTTGTTTTATTTCCGTCCGTGTGCGGTTTCTCATTTAACCATATATTATTGGTAATATTTTGACGAAATTTACCGTAGTCATTTTTTTTATTTTAGCAAATAAAATAAGCTTTTTTCTACGTAACTCTTTACTAAGTTCAAAGAATTTAAAAAAATATATTTGAAAATGCAATTCTACGAAACGATTTTTTGTGGATTTTGTTAAAACAACGTTGTTCTAATTGCGGTCAAACTTTAAATTGCAATATCTAAAATGCAAATGTAACATATAAAATGCTAAATTAAAACTTAAATTGTTGTTGATTTGTTTACTTTTTTCCGGCTCGATTAAAGCAATTTTGTCATACGCCGCCAAATGCAACTAACCTTGTCAGGTTGTGGGGCCAGGGGCGGCGTTTGGCTATTTTAAATTGACTGTTAAAGGCTGACAGCTTTGATTGGATTCGCGTAATTGATGCATTGAATTTTGCATAATCATTAACAGGTTGTCTCTCGTTAGACACCCAATAGCTTCGAGCCAAATGGAGTTTAACATCTGCCCTCCGTAATGGATTTTCCCCTTTGAGCCGCAAATTTGAGTAGATTGCTTGCATGCAAAATTTGCCTGAAAATGCTAAAAATCGCAAAGGAAAATACTTATTAGAAGTTGCAGCTTGATTTACAAGCAACAGCAACTTGTACGCAATTCAAAGTTTTTGTTCCATTAATTTTGTTTGAGAGCATTTAGTGGATTTTACTAGAAGCAAGTTAAGAAGTGTTATGCAATATTCAGACAGAAAGTTTTGGTTCCTTTTCTCATTAAACCAAAGTTAAAGTAATAAAGTAAAGTTTTTAATAGATGGAAAATGTGAATAATTTATGCATAGAATCGAGTAATATATTGTTTAATCGAATGAATATTCTGCTAAAAGTAACTTTATTTGTATAAAAGGAATCTCTACTTTCATGCTGCTTGATTTTTAATAAACTTGTTTATTTAATGAAATTTTTGTTTCCTTCAATCTACGAAAGGTGCAAAAAATTTTGCTTAAACGCATTCATAGAACAAGCAAAGTCATGATTAAATAGTCCGAAATGTGTGTGTAATCAAAGTACATACGGCAATATATATGACATTACTCATACGTCGTGTGTTACTGTAAAAAATAGCTGAAATCGGCACGTGTCTGTATTCTGTGTTGTCATTCAAATTATATTCATTCTTATTTTTTTGGCGATTTTGTTTGCTGGCAATCAGCCAAAACTAACAAAAACAGAACCAGAGACAACCAAAACAAAAATTCAACCTAGATTGAGCTCTTTCAGTGTCATCATTGAAAAGAACAAAAATAAAGCAAATGAATAAAGTAATAAATTAAACAAAGTGAATTGATATATGACTTAACTCACAATTATATGCACATACTAAACGATTAAAATGCAATTTCTAAATCAGAATTAGCCATTTAGGCAATTATCTTGTCACCTGCTGTTTATTAAGTGAAATATTTGACAATCGGCAAACTGACACCTTTTGATACTTATCTGAACAGCATTTATAGGTATCCATGACAAATAATCATACACTTTTTTAATTGATAGGATGTTTAAGTGAAGGAATGACATTAATTGAATTGACAAATTCTTCGGAAGTTTTCAGTGTTATTATTCATTAAATTATTTCTGTCGCTAATTTATGTTTCTCTGAATAATTCAATTTAACTCAGCTAATTAGAGTTAAATATTCATTTGCGGCAACTGGATTAACAGTCAGTCAAAAGAATTGTTATGCATTAAAAATAACCAAAAAATATTTATTTACCTTATTGCGAAATATTTAAGATCAACTATATTATAAGAACAACTGTATATAAAGCTATTTTTTAATATCCAAATATGGTAAAAAGACCTTAATTATTTTTTTAATCAATTTTAAAATTTTGCATGGTTATTTTATTAAAATAAATATTAATTTGTAAAATTAACAAAACAATGGAAAACAATGGAAAATGTTAGTTTTGTAGTCAAGAGTATCTAAAGGTTGCAGCGAAATATATAAAATATTTAAATATAATCTTTACTATACAACATTTGTCTCTTCCCGATTGTGATGCATGCTCTGCATAGCTATAAAAATGTATGGCCAAATACGGCTATGGCTGTGACACATGGCCTCCCCGAGACCCGGAGCTCGTGTAAATTTTGCATTACCTATGTATATTAAGTGCCGGTATCTTAATTGTGCTGTCAATCATTTTGCATATTTGCACAGGCAAAAAGTTAAAAAAAAAATAAAATGCCCGATGGCCGTTGCGATGGCCAACGTACGCACAGTGAAACCAAAAACAACTACACTAATTGAGCGACGAAAGATAAATTTAAATAAACACGAATATTTGTATATGTGCAATAAAATGTGGACACAAAAAGATGTTTGTGCGTCAAGTGGCCGATAAACGCGGCCAACTGAATGGGAAATCATCGTCGTCGTCATCGTCATGGGAAACATTTGCGAATTCCTCGTCGCAAGTCACGACAGGCTGAGGGGGCGTGTTTGTCGCATTCAATTAGCGATATTTATGGATTTGCGATATTCATCAGCCCCTCAGTGCTTAGATATAATTGGCCTAAACAAATATTCATAAACAATATTTAAAACAGTTAACATTGCGGCCAATTAAACGAAAATCAATCAATTACACACAAAGTCAAAGTTATCAGTAAATAAATAAATAGTATTAGTCGACATGGGGGCCAACAATTTGTTGAAGATCGTCAGATAACTCATCGCATCAGAGTTCGCACAATTGCTCAAAGTCAATGGCCAAGACGATTTATTACAACTGAAAAGCCCAACAAGTTGTTTCGGTCTGTTTTAGCATTTTCAGCATTGTTTGTGTTTAGTTTGCTTTCTGTTGTTTGTTTTCATTTTCTTTTCATTTCCTCTTTCAATTGTATATGTTTTCACTTAGTGTTGTTTACGCGTCAGTTTTGATTGTGTCGACTTCAATCGAGATAGTGGCCGGCATTAAGTTTATGCCATATTATTGGCCAGCTTACATTAAGACGATTGCGATTACGTTTATGCCGATTTGGGCCCGCTGGCAGACAGCTTTTGGGAGTAGGCGCCATTAATGAATTAAAATTAATGCAATATGGCCCATGGCGCATTCCCAATTGTTGTTGAGTTTTTGATATATGTACAAGACTTCTGGGCAAATAAATCAACATATGTAGCCTATAAATAAATATAATTGAAGACTGCCCATGATAAATGTTCGAGTTTATTTATTCTTGCTTATTGCACGCTACACTTAGCACAACGATGATTGGACTATCAAAATATTTCAGAAATTTTATTCTCCTAAATGTGTATAAAATATTAAGTGCGTTCAATTTAATTAATCGTACACGAATAGCAAAGTTTGGTAAACGACATTCGAAAATACTGCCAAAAAAATGGGTGAAAGCCTTCAGGAATGTCAATATTGGAATGTTCAGTAAACATCCTCTGCATACGTCAAGTTTAAAATCATTTTAAAATATTTTGTTTAAAAAATGTACAAAATTTTAATGCAGAACGTTAAATTCACTTGGGAGGAAGTTGGTTTGGCAGAAAATGTCTTCAGAAATGTTTGTTGTTGACATTTAATTCTTTGCACATGTCTGCACTGATCAAGTAGAGATATATTCATATTCGTTGGACATCTGTTTATAGTAGAATCATTCTTAACCAAGCCGCTAATACCATTTTTATTGTTCTGATAACGAACAGTGAAATGTAGTTCCGAATGTGCCTTATACAATATATATTTATATATATACAAAAAAATAGGGAATTAAAAATAGTTAAATTAATTAAAATTCCTTTATATCACAGATGTCATTTCTTAATGTTAGGCTACACATTTTGCTTAAATAATAATTTTTCTATAGAATGTGAATACCCTGTTTTGAACAAGAGTTAAAGTATACTAGCTTTATTTCAAATACGTTGAGTTGTTTTCTGTACGTCTGTTAAAAAATAATTTCTTAATTCTTTCCATATGAAGACATATTTTTTTGCTAACTTTTCTGCTCATACATAAAGTATTAAACACATACTATTCCAACGAGAATGACCAGAGAATTTAACATAGTTTTAAGCTGTATCTTGTCCAGTTTAAAGAACACAAAAAATCATGTGGATTCAGTTATGTGGACATCTTTATGTCTCAATTATTATTCTGAAGAATTTGATTGCGTTCATTCCGTGAAATCCAATTTCCAGTTAAAATGTATGCCACAATTGCAGCCATTTCTATCTTCAGGCAAAACACAATTCAAAGAACTGAGTAACAATTTGGTCAGATATATTTCTGACCACAGAGTAGACATCCATGTCGGCTTCAGCTGTGACGACAACAACAACACTTGCGGCACAAACTGTTGTAACTTCTATGCCTGTTGCTGGCAGCACTTAAGCTGAAAAACTTGAGGTAATCAACGGCATTTTATGTTGATTTGCCACTAAACTTTTACTGGGCTCACTTATCTCGGGAATTGGTCTAAGCAGAAGAAGCAAATGTCTTTGCTTTTTCCCTAATGACATGCCAGTAAAGTTAGCACACAGAACAACATAATTTCCACAACACCTTTTCAGGTGGGCGGCATTAACAGTTGATGCACATCTACAAAGCTTAATAGTTTAATTTCCTGACAGGACTTTAAAGCGAATGCGTGCAGGCAAAAACCAAAAACCTCAAGTCAAATGAAAAGGTGCGAGCACATTAAAAAGCCAGCCTTCGGGTTTTTGGTCGTGGCTTGACGGTAATAAATCTCTGTCTGACATGTGTGTGACTTCGGTCATTTGACTTAGTTAAGTTTGGGTTTTTGCTTTTGCCATGAAAATATATCCTATATCCTGGCAAGCAATTAAGAGTTAATGTCACCTTAAACTTGCTCGATTAATTAACTATATGTGGTTATATATGATTCTCTTCAATACACACCTGCTACACAAATGTTTGGTACATTTAAAACGTGACTTCCTTCATCTTTCAATGCTCACGCTATTTGCCTTTCCTTAATTGTTCGTGACTCGGCTGATGTATGTATGTATGTTTGTATGTCGCCTGCCTCCCTTTCTGCTGTCGAGCTGACAAAACAAAGCCAGCACAAAAAATTTACATTCATGTAATTACGTAATCAGCAGCGGCCGAGGTAAGCGGAGTGAACCGGAGTGGAGCGGAGCGGTGCAAACAGGAGTGAAGTGGTACGAGTCGTGTGAAGGACACCACAAAGTTATCCTTATGCAGGCGTTGCTTTGATTTCCGTCAGTTTCCTTCCGGCACAAATTTTTTTTTACATTGCCATGCTTTGCATTTTGCTCACCATTTACTTTTTATTTACATACAGTTTTTAATTAATTTGCATTAGCAACTGCTGTCAGTTTTTTTCTAGTCTGTTGTTTAGTTATTGTTTTGATCAGCAACCCGAGCACGTGTCCACCATTGAAATAAAGCTAAACACTTGCCACTTGTTCATTATTCGAGCCAAGTAGTTTGCCACTAAGTCTGTTTTCCACCTATCATCATTAGTTTTGACTTCAATTAATTATTTGCAGAATAATCGTTTTGGCCTTTCCGCGAATATTTACTTCGCTTTTAAGCTTGTATTGGAAATATAAGTGCATATTTCTGTATAAAATAGGATTTAACTATATATCATTATTATTTAGTTTTTTGTGCTCATTTTCTAAGTAATTATTTTCGAGTTCGTAAAATGAAAAGAGTTTATTGGTTTTGCGTTTATTCGAATAGCCTCCAGTTAACAATTTGGATCCTGGATCCTTGGATCCGCCACCACAAATTTTTGCATACTTCCAAAATTATAGTTATCATTATTAGTTATCATTAATTGCCAAATCGACAAATAAACTTAAGTAATCTTTAAAAGGAGTTCAATGCTAATTCGTATATTTCGATCTACAAAAAAAGTTTATGTAGAAAATCAGTTTTATATAAGTAAAAAGATCATTAATGTGAAATAAAAACAGCACTCCATAAAACCAATATGCACCTATTTACTTTGAGAACACAGTAAATATATTATTTAGTATTAATATAATATATTTACAAACACAGGAAATTAAATGTAAATTATTAGCACATCAAAATAGTTTTGAAATTATTTTAAATATTTATTTTTGCTGAACAAATTTCATTCAACGAAAAATGTATACTGTAAGTAATATATTTACTAAAAATACTTTCTCGGTATTGAGACTCAAGTGGCTTAAATATTGCCAAACTGTGATCATTAAGCACTTTTTCTTATCACCTACTACATTTGTTTTTCGTTTGTTCCCATCAACGGCGACTGCAATCAGCTTTCGCTTATGACACTTAACAACTAACTTTTTTACATTTTTTTTTTCACAGAGCGAAGCGTTAAAATTGGCTAAATTATTTAACTGCAAGTGTTTGCGTTTTTATAAGGGGTTTGTTTATTATTTCTAGTACGATAATGTGTTGAAATTACTTTCCGGTTTTCACATTACACTTTTCAATATTTTTCTTTGTTTTTGTTGTAGATGACACTCATAATTTTTCGCAAATAATTTTTCATCAGTTTCAGTTTTCGCGCGCAACACTTTTCAAATTTTGTTTTTCTTCTCTCGCTAGTTGAGAGTTTGAGCGCTTCGCAAGGCGAACGCAACGCGGCAAAATTTTAAAACAAACTGACTGTGCGAATTTTCCAAACTGGTCCATTGAGTCTGAAAAGCCAGTGAAAGGCAGTCGCTGCCTCGGTCGCTGCCTCTGCCGCAGCCGCAGTCGACGTCAGCAACTGCGTCGCTCTGTATGTTTACTTGCTGTGCGCTCTCAGTGCGCTCTCTCTTCGCTTCAAGCAAAACACTGGGAAATTTTGCCTGGCTTTGTTTGGGAAATTCACTTGGCGCTTTCTTAGCAGCAGCAGCAGCTGCCTTTACCACAGCCTGGCGCCTATGTTCTCCCTAGATGTGGGTGGCTTTGGCCCCACGGTCGCCACGTGCGCGCCACTTGGCTGTCAGCGTTGTACGTGCCCGTGTTTGGTTCCTCTCGCCTTCTTCTAGCTTATTTTATGAATGAATTATATAAAGAATGGGAAATATAATCATTGGTTATTAGTGCGCCAGTTCTCGGGATGCCGCTTGCCGCAAGGCTCGTAAGACTCTTAGAAAGGAATTGCGAATGCATTGAAAGTTAATTTGCCTCACGCACTTTAAGCGTAAGCCTCCAATTGTTCAATCAAAGCTAATTTGAACAGCTTTATGTACTACTTCTTAATAATCTTAACGCTGTAGATATATAATGCATTTTTAAAGAAAGTATTTTTTGTTGAATAAGCAGGCATATGCATAAGAAATATTATAATTATCTTTTAATATAAAAAAGACGTTTTAATTTTTTTAATATAACAAGAAACATTTATGGTTTTATCGTTTAAAAGGATTTAAACATCGTAGTACTTAAAAAAAGTATTTAAAAATAAAAAAAAGGAATTTAATTACTTTTTCGTTGGGTTTCACATGTTTCAAATACTTAAACATACAATAAAAAAATGCACATATAACTTTTCAATTAATATTCAAAATATTAAGCTTTCATTTTAATTGATTTTTGATTACCAGAAAAACTGTAAAATTGGCATTTATTTACCATTTTTACATCAACATATAGTAGGAAATATTTTTGATAGAATTTGCTGAAAAAAAAATATTAAAAAATATATTTCCTTAACAATTTTTGAGGGACTTTTTTTATGAACTATGAAAAAGGACATTGTTTTTCACGAAGTTCAGTTGAATTTGCTGGGTATAAAACCACTAACCAGGCCTATTGAAATATTTTTATGGCAATTTTACAAGCCCAGCTGGTCCGCCGAATGCCTTTTGGATGTAATTTATTGAAACGTGCATTGGTTGTGCCTCATATTGAAAAACTTGTGCGTGTCAACGAAGTATATATGTGTATGTACCTCTCTCGTTACCTATGTATATACATTTATACCTATATATATTTGTTTATGTGTATTTTATGAACGTGTTCGGAATTTCATAAGTTGTTTTGTTAAATTTTGGCTTTTGGCGGCATGAGTGAACATATTTTCTACTTTACAGCTGTATTTAATAGTCAGTCCCACTTCCTGCTCAATAAGCAAGAAATAGACCTCAGGCTAGAGACCAAGTGAAGGATTTGCTTCCATTGGCACACAAAGATGGTCCATAACTTGTATTTATTCGAGGGCGGCTTTTATTACGCTCCGAATTGAATTGAATTGAATGGAATGCGGAGGTGGAGGTGGAGGCGACTGCGAGTTCACAAAACTTATCGCAGCCCGTGCGTCCTCTTTACGTGCTCCAAATATATTTATTTGCGCTCGGCTGTTATTGGGGTCCAAAACTGTTGCTTTTGGCTGCATTTCGCTGCATGTTTGTTCTGGGGCACGTGCCAGGCCTGGCGTCTGCCCATAAAAAAACAAAAACATCGCTAGCGAAACAAAGCCGGAAAACTTTGCGTAACGCGTCCGGTGGCGTATGCGTAATGCGAGCTGTTCTTGAAACCGAGTGTCGGTCATTTAAGCCACTCAAAGACAGCCCCTCCGCCCGTTATCCAGCCGCAACAGCAATTTGATGTGGTTGAGCGCCAGTTTTATTTAATGGGGTTCGTCTTGCTTGAATCGCTCGCACAAACATTCGCACCTAACAACTGTAAACAGAGACATACAGCCCCGATGTAGTTCCCCAACTGTGCCGCCTGTACTTCAGTTGCCAGTTGCCTAGTTGTGGTGACTGCTGCAAGCCCCTACCGGGAAACTGTCTTGGCTATCTTTATGAAATTTGAGCGGGAGCCAAGTTCAAATCATCGCGCCCTTTGTTGACCCAAGCAATTGAGTTCCTTTCACAACATCAACTGGCAGTCAAATTTGTTTTTGCGTGTGCCAAAAATATAAAACCAACTGATTTCCTTCACGTCTGAGCTGCTCTGTTTATATATTTCCATAAATTCTAGAGTTGGGTGAGTGGGAAAAACTTGTTATTTACTTGGAATTTACTAGTTTACGGAATTCAGTATTCATGATTTTGTATTTATATTTGCCAATCTTGGTAGACTTCTATAGAAAATGTTAAATTTAGTTTAAAGTTTTTCTCTCGAAGTTCAATCGTGGAAAGTTATAAAAACAATTGAAAGAACTAAAGGAAAAAACTTAGAAACAAAGTAATGGCTTCATTAAATTAACAAATTTTTTAATGAGTGCATTTTTATGTTGGTCATTAAATTATATTATTTAAGAATTCACGCTTAGCACTTCTTTGGGCTGGGACCTTTACCTTTTGCCTAAGCAATGAGCAATCAAGTTGGCAAGACCCAAAAGTTGTGCCAAATATTTATTTAATAAACAAAGCAGCATTAAGCAGCAACAAAAGTGGCAACAAACTTGGCAAATTTAATAAAAAAGTTAAAATACTGAATTAAATACTGCGCGGCTTCCGCAGCACAACTTTTGTTGGGCTAAACTTTTTTTTTGTTTCAGACACAGAAGCGAAGAAGCAGAAAATGACGAATAGAAAATAAAAAGAGAGAAACCTACTTGAGCATTAATTTGCCAATTCTAAGCGCAGCACGTTACTCATACGCCCCATTTAACAATCTGTGTGTTTTGTGTAAACCCTTTTCCACGCTTTTCAAAGGCAAAGGCGCGCCAACTTGGCTCAGCTGAGGCTGCTTTTCGGTTAAATGGCCTAAAAGTAGGCAACAAAGCGACGCACAAGCTGCGTTTAAGTGGCTCAGTTTAAGCGTTTAATCATCGACATTAAAAGCAATTGCTTGTCTGCTTAACATGTTGTTGTAGTTGTTTCGCATTGTTCGGCTTTTTGAAGGTTCCTTGTTTTTTTTGTTGTTTTTATTTTTGTAACTAAAACGCTGCCGCCAGCAATTTGTTCTTATCTTGCAAAGACTGTTTTCTTTTTGTATCGTTTTGGCTTGTTTTGGTCGTAAGTATTTAGTGAAAAGTATATATTTGCATATTTGATGCGATTTTTATCCTCTATACAACAAAATTATCGCTTAATCAGTTCATATTTCTATACTCATATTTTGTTAGTACATGATTAGGACAGATTAATGACTGTTTTACAGGTTTATAATAGTGGCACGTTCTAAATGATGTTCTAAATGTTATTGAAACAATTTAAAAAAACTTTTATTGTATACTTTTGGGTCAGATTTTGTTTTTGTTTCGGTATTCATTAGTAAAATTGCAACATATTTGTTTTATATATTGAAACGTTCACAAGTAAAAAACATTGTTGCAGAGCTTATGCTTTAATATATAATATCATTAAGTGTATACATATATATAAGCTCTTAAAAATAAAACTAAATAGTCTAAATATTTTATTCTTATTTTGATTCTGTGACATAGTTTGTACCTAGAAGCTATCACAAGCTATTATACCCTTACCAAATATAAGCAAACACATATTTTTTAAAAGTTTTGTCAACAAACTTGTGACAATATATTAATTTCGATTTCGAAAAAACAATAAATCAATATGTCCTGTTTTGCTTCTTTAAGCTGTCTATGTCAATTTCGATGATTTATTTACTTTAAGTAAAATTTTGCTTAACAGGTTCAGGGTCACAAATTTAAATGGTAATCTCACATTTTTTTAAAGTTATGTGGGCGTAAAGTTGGCAACTGTGTAAAATCGCATTAAGCCATTTTTCAAGGAGCAATGACTGCAAATTTTTATTAATGAACAGAAAAGTGCAAATGAAAAATGAGCGTGGAAACGAGAAAACTAGGTAACCTTGTGGAAATGCTATTATTACGATATTTAAAAAAAAGAATAAGAGAAAACCAAAATGTTACTTAAAAGATACTTTGAGTAGTTTTAAATGTTAACTAATGTTGCATTCGGGGCAATGACATAAACACCCAAAAGGTTTATTGTTATGGTCGATTGAAAAGTTTTCACAATTACAAGCCGATGAATATTGTTTATCTTTTGTGGCTTCCTTTTCAATTTGGATATAAATACAAGTGCAAGTGGGTCACAAATCTTTGAGTTTAAGGCATAACTAAATAAGTAAAAATACACAATAAGTGAATAAATGTTGTACCCTGAAGGTTTTTTGATGAAAAAATAAAATAAGCTTTTAATTATATACATTGAAAGAACACAAAGTCGAGGGAAACGATTTCAATTTCAATAACCAAAAGGCAGATCATTAAAAGAGAACTCAGCGAAACAATAGACAGTCGATACGTTCAGCGGCTTTATTTGCATGAAGCGGACTTACACACACATACACTCACACACATACACATTGTATGTGTCAAAAGCAGTCTAATCCCTGCGCATTGGGCAAATCCCCCAAGCGCGCAACAGGCCCACATATGAAAAAAGGACATGTGAAAGGAGAACTTGCGGGACAAGCCCAAAAAATTAGGCTTAATGGAATATGTATTAAATTAAATTGTTTTATACAAAAAATTGTATTACAAAAGAAATTGCAAAAAGTGAAAGAAAGAGAGAGAGAGTAAGAGTAAGAGAGGGAGAGGAGTGCAGACAAAAAAAACCTGATAAGCCAAGAAAATGTCAACATTTATAAACGACAAGGGAATTGAATTGAATTGAATTTGTAAATTAACAATCTGATTTACCAAAATAAAAAAAACTTTAACTTTAACTAATAAAAGAGATATGAGTTTGGGAATAGATATATTGGATATATGGGATGAAAGTTGAATAAGACATTAGCTGAATACATATAAAAAAGGAGTATTTACTATAAAAAAAATATATGTAGTTAATTTGGTCAGCTCTGTTTCATCTACTGCCTGCAATAAAAGGGGAATATAAACTTAAAGATATTAAATATTTGCAGTATTAAAAAAGACAGCAAAAATGTTGTACATAAAAAATGTAATTCCACTTTTGTCATATGTTCGTGAGCAAATGGCTTTTGACTCTAAATTAAAAGCTGTTCACTAGAAATTGAGGGTCCAATTGTAGTCGCCATAGCGCAGAAGCGTCCCACGCGTTTCTCATATGTTGTCACACGCAATAATATCCGGACGGCAATTTTCACTCGCAATTTGAAAATGTATTCGGCAATGGCCTATAAAGAAAGGCGCATCTCAAATATGCCAGGGGAAAGGGGCGTTAAAAAACTGAATTTAATGAATTTTGGGTTTTTATTAAAGAAAACAAAAAAACAAAAGGAAATTGGTTTGCTGCTATTTGAGCAGTTCAGTGTGTCCTTTAGGATTCACTATAAAAATATTGCAAGTAAATTTGCAGCCATAAAGGCACCAGTTCAAACTATGTCATAATATATTTGTGTCTTCCTTGCTCACAGGGGACGTTATCCTTAATGTTTCACTGCACAGACTACGCTCGTGCTTTAAAGGGCGCGTGTGTTGCATAAAAAAACCAAGGCAACAATATATATGTATGTATGTGAGTGTAAGTGCAAAGCTGCGGGCGCCAATTAGCAGGTTGGATTTTTGGTTTGCCGTTAGATAAGCTCCACAGTGAGTGAAAGAGAGAGTCAAACTTGGTAGCATTAAAAACTTGCGATGATTTGTGTGTGCGGCAGAAATGTGAAAACTTTTATAAATGTGTGTTTTTGCGGAGCTCGTCCAGTAATTCAAAGGCGCTTATAAGTTGCGTTTGTGACAAATGGGAGTTGAGTTGATAAAGTTTAAATAAAACATCTAACTACAGTTCTTGCTAGTCAACCTTTGACTTGACTTAAAGTCTAGTAACTTGAAGAGGAAGCACAAGTGAAACACGACTTAAGCTCATACTCATTTTAAGGGCCAATATGAGGCAGCCGGCCAAGTTGGACACAGTTTTTTGCTACACAATTTATGATGGTCGTTGATGCGAGTTTATGTATTTTTTTTTTTGGCTACTGCTCTGCGTTTTTGTCATGTGGGAGATACAAAAATTTTACAGCCTATATAACTGAGCTATAAATTTAAAAGCCGCACATTTCATTTAACAAACAAATTTTTAACCTGCATTAAAAATTTTGTTCATTTATGCTTTGGTTTTTCCATTTTTTTGTTTTCAAATAAAAACCAAACTTCTCTCAAATGGCCATATAATTTTCATGGCCTTTGCTTTAGTGTCATTTTTTTTAATTGGTATCAATATGAATGATGTTTTCAGCAATCGCCAATTGATTGGCCATAACGTATCGTGATTGACAGCAAGATGCTGCCAGGGATCACCGAATTATATTCTCTTTGTGAAAAGCAAGCGCAAATGACAAGGACTCATCATTATTCCCAATAACCGAGGTTGAGCCTTCAAAGAATGCGAGCTCTCTGAGCACGCAGGCCTTGAGCAAAGTTTGGGACAAGCGATAATAAATAATAATGGCCCATTTGCTGGCGAGGTAACTGTGTCCAGTACGTTAAAGGAAGAGAGGAAAGGACGCAGAGGAAAGTTGAAACAGTTAAGAGGATACTTTAAATTAATTATTATGTTGCGGCACAAAATGGTTAAAGAAAATCTCAATGTCACTATTTTGGCACGAGTTTTAAATAGTTTTGGCTTGCTTGGGATATAAATATTATATTTTATGAATGCTTTGCAGAAATTTAAATATATGGTTAAATACTTCATACAAATAAATAAAACTGACTGCAGTAGAATTCTTATATATGTCATATTTTACTGAACAGTCAACAAACACATCTGGTATTTAAAAGCAAAAAAATATTTTGGCATTGTTTGTAAAAAACGAGATTTAATGTAACATACACTCAATTGAGATTCGCATTTAATTATCTGAGCCACACATTTTATTTATATAGTTGGATAGTTATATTTACATTCACATTTAATGGCACATTTAATGTTTATTGCGGTTAATTAATGCTTTTAATTTCGTGTTTTTATTTTTACTGTTTGTTAAAAAGCCATGCACATAATATTAACCTCATTTATGATAATACAATTCCTTCGATTATTCTTTTTATTGACTGTGCAATTTAAATTTCATAATTGAAAATTAACATGCCAGCAAATGTGTGTGAAAAACACGCAAGGAGTGTTCACTGCTGGAAGCGCTGCTGCTTTTCCGCTTTTCATTACGCGGATCAACGGAAGTGTGCTTAAAAGCTATTATAGACTCACACACACACTTACACACACACACACACAGACACACGCAAACAGATTTTAATAACTTTATATGAGGCACATAAAAATGATCATTGTTAATTCTTTGGCTTGGCAGGGGAAAAATAAGCAGTTAAAGTGCCGCAAATTAAATTTTCTTCAGCGTTAATAACTGCGGGAAAGTTCGTGTCTGTGTGGGGCTATAAAAATAAGCAGCGACAGTTTTTGCTTTGCCATTGTTCATGTGTTATCCCTGTGTACTCCTTTATCAGTGTCGTGGCAGGCGCTAATGTAAATTCACATTTCAGAGATTTGCCTGATTTCATTTCATGTTCATTCAGCACAAAGATTTACAGTTAACTCGCGCTGCGACTTTTCCTTATGCAAATGGTGGAAAACGCGAATCCGAATGCGAACGCAACATTAATAACAAAACATAAAAATTTATTTACCCCAGCACTGTTTGTGAAGAAGAAGAAGAAGAAGAAGAAGAACGTTTTGGATGCATACATAATGTCTTGCATGCATGATCCCAACAATAATTTAGCTGATAGCAGCAGTCCCATCTTCTCCTCCAAAGCTGCTGTTTCGTCCTGTGCTTATTGTTATTGTTGTTGTTTTTTGTTGCCATAGCTGCTGACACTGCGCGTAAAATTAAAAGCCAATATGCGGCAGAAAATCCGCCAACGTGGCAGCCTCCCGCAGAGGTTTCGTATAATGCCAAAGGATGGGCAACGAGACACCTACAACAAATATAAATATACACATATGTATACGTATATATATATATAAATATATATATGTGTGTGTGTGTGTAGCAACAACATTATTGTGTCGTAACAATGTGTGGCATGCCTGGGTTAGCAAGAACTGAAGCTGAAGCAGAAGTCGGAGCTGGAGAGGAGCAGGAGCTGCTTTTGATTGCTGCCTGCCACTTGATATGGCTACACAGTAGCTCCGTTTGTTGTCTGTTTACGTTCCCACGGGCTCTAGCCCATTATTTGCCTATATACACCCACATGTTCAGACGTACCTGTATAACTGTATAACCTTTGCGCGTTCAAGTTCAAAGTGGGCCGTCCTGAGACGCACACCACATGTTTACACGTCCTACTTTACAACTACTACAATTGCTGTCCTGCCTGCGCATGCATAAATTTATTGTATTATCGATACATTTATGCTGGTAGTTGCACTGGGCTTTAAATAGACATGTCCTTTGAGCGTGTCTTCGTTCCCAGCTGCCACATTTAACACATGATGCTCACGGGTGGGCGGGGAAATTCAATATGCATGCACCTAAAGGTCAGATGGCACGGGTGAATTGGAGGCTGCAAATTGTTAAAAGCAAACAAACATTGACTTACATCTGGCGTATATGTTCAGAAGCTTACATTTACAAACTGACTGATGCGTGTAAAATAATATGCCCACGTTCATTTGGATCGACATGAAATCAAGTGTTCACGTGGACTACCTTCTTTCACACTTACCTGCTTGAAAAGAGCATATAAGGGCGTCAGAAAAATAAAAAAAAAAATAAAATTAATTAATTAAAATAAAGTGGGGGTAGCCCTGGCTAGAAGATATTTAGTATCAGTAGAAAAACCATACACTTTGCAAGCTTTCTTTGTACATTAATTTTCTTTGTCACATGCGTATGTAAAAATTATATATATATATCAAGGGTCTCTCTATCTGATGGTTGGGTACTATATAAAAATACTTGCTAAAAGCATCAATTATTTATGTTGTCTGTTAACGACTCTGCATTAAATGCTTCCATACCTTTCTATAATATTTAATAATGTTTAATATCAAGTTCCCTTAAAACAAAAAATAAGTATGCTTTTGATCTCATTGTTTGTAATCGAATGCATCGGCCTTAATAGACTTAAAGGAGTCGCATCGGAATTAATCGCATCTGAGTTTTGGCTTTGCGTGATTGTTGAGATTGGTTTTGAGCTTTGGATTCACTCAGTACTTTGCATATAATAATAATAATAATAGCAGAGTGTTGCTTGTGTTGTTTGCCAGGCAAATCCAATAAGTTCAATACCCTTGGCTGCTTCCCATGAATAATTTATACTGATTACTTAGTGTCTACCCCAGCAGCCACCTTGCAACGCCCAATTAACGCAGCCTTCCCACACACACAGCCAGGTAATTTTCACTCCACCAGCCGAAGGCCGAGCTCCATTGTTGAAGGCAGCTGGCTGACAGTCTCAGATTTATTACCAGGCGGGAGTTGAAGCGAACGCTAATAGCCTGAGGCGTCGCTCGTGGCTTGCTGATGTTAAATACCCTCTCTCAAGACAGCAGAAGGGTCGCTTTAAGTGACAGCACACAGACACCAAGCCAAGCGTTAATCAAGAGAAGAAGCTCAACTCATTAGATCAATTGGATATTTTAAAGGATTTCAAAATAAACTTATATTATACCCTATTTATTATGCAGAGTTTAACATTTATTATGCAGAATTATATACATTTATTCAAGAGGATAACAATTAAACAAATTTTAAACACCAAACTAACTTTTTCAATTCTATCTTTTGTTTTGGTTGTTTGGTAAGCTTCAGTTCCAAATAAAATTTTTAGGAAATAAAATCAGAATTCCTAGTATGCTAATAAATATATTGTTCACTTTCATGGAAAATTAAAATATGTCTAGTCTGTTGTCTGTTAATAGATAGTCTATGATGTTGTGTGCAAGTCAAACACAATTGATTATCACTCCCAATGCTGAGTATCTATCGACTTGTCAGCTGAAAATGTTGGGCTAAGACCGTTATTGTTTTAAATACTTACTAAATTTGAGTAAATTTTGGAATAGCAGCAGCTGTCTAATACCTACTGCCTGCCTAATGCGTTGTGTATCATGTGCCACCTGCACAATGGGATTAATTTAATTTTTCGCCGGCTTTAAGGCGACCTTCAAGCTGCCTTTGCCTGATGCGACAGCCAGCTGGGTTGAATATTTGGTATTCGGGGCAATGGCGGCGGCTTTGAGCTTTGTTGCATGATTGACAACCTGCGGCATTGTTCTGCAGTCAGCTATTGTGTGTCATGCCACAGGGAAATTGTCAAAGTTGTACTTTTATTGCTCGCATCAAATCAAGATTCGGGTTTCGTCAACTGTCTACAGTCAAGAGCCATTAACGAAAATGCCATCAGACATTTGCATACGCATAACTGCGATAACATTGAGCAAAGATACTCAATATGAGTAAGTGTGTGTCTGGTATACGTGTGACTGTGTATGTGTGCGTGTGTGTGTGTGCGTTTCATTTTCATAATTTTGCATGCCAGCGAAGGCTGCCACATGCGGCAGTGCACACGGCACAGTTTGCGGGACACATGGCCAAACCAAATGACAAAGGCTTCAACTTATGCAAATGTCTACACGACTGCGATAACCAACGATTCGGAGAATCAAAAATGCCCTGGCTGCTGGCAGCTGGCAGCTGGCAAACAATATGCATTCAATATGCTCAATGCTCAAATGCGAACTTGTCTTTGCCTGACCGAAGAGATAAATGTAATTTAAATTGGACAAAAACACATAGTTTCAAACAAAGACATTTAAGTTTTCGCAGAATGGGTAAGACACGACGCTTAAGAGATAGTAAGAAAATGAGTAAGGTTAAGAGAGCTTAGTTTATTGATTGGAAACAGTTGCCAAGCTGATTGCGATATGTAAATGCAGACTTCTGTATATATATGTACATAAAGTATGTTCAAATAAGTGCATGTATGTATGCATTTTTTTATGGCTCTGGGTAGTAAATTATAAAATGCATGTCTGACGAGCAGACAAAAGTTGACAGAAGTACATTAAAATTATAATAGCTTTGGGTCTCAAATGACCTTGGAGACTCTTTACAGAATGATTTTACTCAACATAATGACTGTTACCATGGGCAGAATCTATAGATGCTTACAAAGAAATTGGCAGATACCCTGTACTCAATAATTAATACAAGATTTCATAAAAATGACTCTAAGAACTATACACAATATATTTTGTTGTCTCTCCTTTAATTGTATCTCTTAGTCTAGTCAACAAAGAAATTATTTGGTTATACCGCGTTCATTCTCCAACTTCGCCTTTATAATATTATCCTTGTAGTCTTTTGTTACATTTTCTCCTGCCCAACAAATTATTTTTCATTGACAATCAAAAAGTCTTTTGCAACAAGTCCGTGACAAGTGCCTTTAATTAATATTTAATGAGGCAACTACTGAGAAAAAAACCCCTGCCCATCTGTTGGCTGATCTCCTAATTAGGCCCTTCATTTAATTGCATGCAATTTGTTTTTGATTTACAAATCGACAAATCACGAAAATGTCTATTCAATTACAAAATGCGGCTCAATTCTTAATACAAATTCAATTGCAATAATTATGGTTTTATTCATAAGCTTTTCATTTTGCTGTGGTTATGTTTACTTAATCAGTTTACTCTTTTGGATTTATATAGAAATCAATATGAATAAAATTTATTTCGTTAGTTTACTTTGGAAATTTAAAGCACTTAAATAGTTTGACATCGCTTTTATAATTATGACAAGGCGACATTGAAAATGTTTATTTTTCCCCTATAAAAATGTTGCCTTTAGGTTGTGGCTAACAATTAAGTAAAAAGCTTTTTCCATTCATTCAACATGCAAAGGGAATTCATGTACCAAAGGCAAGTGTGAGTGTAGAAGACACATATATATTTGTATATCTATAAAATAAATGCAGCATATTGAAAGGTCCTCTATTCCATTGTCGGCTGCCAATGAGGCGAGCAAACAATCAAAATTTACAGTTCCAGGACGCATCTGCGGCATGAATCGAGCGTGACAGGCTTGACAAGCTTGCCTCAGGGTCACAGTGCCTTTGTAAACCATAGAAATGCCAGTTTTGTGTAAAATATTTTGACAAACTTTAAAGCAAACCAGCACAGCTGTCGACTGTACGTGTGTGTGTGTGTGTATTCTTTTGGCCAGCTTTTACTATTACATTTGGTTGGCTCATGCGGCGCGATTAAGGTCAAGTAGCTGAGTGAGCATGAGCTTGTTATTTGTTTGCTTTGAGCAGCTCTTTAAGACACGCTTTAAGTTGCGGCATTCGCTCAAAGAGATAGAGAGACGGACCGAGAGACAGTCGTCATTAGCATACTTGAGCAATTGAAGGCAACAATGCTGTGTGCATAAAAACACTTAATTGTGCCTGGCCATCAACGTGCTAGCACTTGATGAAGGCCCCTCGCACAGGACAAACGAGACCGGAGACTGGGCAACGTTGGGCGCCACAAGGACACATACGAAGGGCTTTAAATGAATGTTTCAATGTTCTGTTTAGCAGCCGCAACAATGGCCAACAATGGCAATTTTTAGTGTGGCCCGCGTTAAAATTGCAAATTAAACCTTAAAATATGCAGCGCCATTGTCAAGTGGGTCACACTTTCTGGTGTTAAGAATTTAATGGAGTCCTTTCGCCCAACTGCGTCGGTGCGCTTTGCAGTGTCCAACAAACATTGCCGTTAAAATTGATATCAAATTGTTGCCAACTCATTTGACATTATGGATTGCAGCGAGTGCAGTGAAGTGAAAGTTGCACACGCGCCCTGAGAAGAATTCAATGCGCTCAAATGAAGCAAACGAGTTTTATATTGCCTGTAACAACAATTTCATTTACATAAATCACTCATACGTCAAGGTGTACGCCGTGCAGAAAACGAAGCAAGGCTCCAGCAACGGCTCCAGCCCTGGCTCCGCTTGTGGCTACGACCACGGCTGCTTCCTGGCAGCCATTTTGACGGCAAACACGCAACAGCATGACATGAACTAAATGATGATTTATGAAAGCACATAATGCCGGCATGAGGCGACGGCGAATGCCAGCAGAATAAGCCAAGAAATGTCAGTGCAGTTGGGGTAGACTAAGGCTGGATTTGCGGGCTTGCAGTTAGGCTTGGCTTAAACTGCTGCTTGACTGTAGTTGATAAGCTTCATTTTGAAATTCGCTTACTGAAAAGAACGTCATTCACTTAAGACGCTCAGCTGAACCATCAATATAAAGCAGCAATATTGAGTTAACAAAAAACAATAATTGCAATAGATTAACTTGTTTAGTACTTACATGTTGCAAAGATTTGTCTGCTTCAGCAACAATTAAAGCAATGCGTCAATTTATTCCAATGGCATTTTGCAAAAACAATTCGCACACAAAATCCTGATCCTTTCGACCCCACACGTCCTTGCACAGCAGCTTTAGCTCGTTTATAATTCGTTTTGGGAACTGCCTTTTGAGGCACGTGACCCGAGCACGGCGCCCAACGTAGACAGAGGTCCTGCCCCAGTGTGAAAAAGCCAAGCAAAAAACAAATTTACTGGGTACTTAATACTCCATAAATACCCATTCAAAATCACTAAGTGTGGTATGATGTGTGAAAACGTGCGGGTTATGTGAATACTTTTTAGAAAGCTACAAAAAGTATTAAATATACAAAATTTTATCTATATTAATAGCCTTAAATCGCACTTGAATTAAATATTAATTTATAAGCTGACTTTTACACTCGCCCCTTTTTAATCATTATCATAAAGGCAATGAATAATATGAATATTTTTATAATATATATTCCCATAATCTAAAACGTTATTTGTGTTTTCAAATATTTCTTCATAGTAAGAGGGTATCTCCTTGCCGAGGTATTTCTATTTAGTTTTTGGGCTAACTTTGTGGGGGAGATCGAAAAAGTTTTTAAGCTGGTGTTCAGCTCTATTTTGGCCGTAGCTTTTGAATCGGGCGTAGTTTATTGTTTGGCCGGCGCCGAGCCTGTATTATTTTAATGTGAAAACTTTAATGAGTATGTAAATATTTATTGTTGTGCAATTTGCGGAGTGGACGACGAGTCATGCAAAGTTTTTGTCGTGCGAACTGCGTTAACATTTAATTAAGCCCGGACGGGCAAATTACTTATTTACCAATTTGTGCATGTGTTAATCGTTGACAAACACACCGATGAGTTCGGTGTGCTCAAATCTGCAACAATTTACAGATGAAATTTGCATGTCAACTGCTAATGACTCGTAGTGCAAATAGAGGCTGGCAACGACTTAAAGTAAATGGGAAACGCCAAAATTTAACAGGCCACAAAAGTGCTGTGTTGGCCCAAAAGGACAACAGACAACAATTTAGGTTTATGTTTTAGTTCAAATTACAATAAAAGGGAAACTCTGTTGCCGGCAACTGTTGACCAAAGATAAACAACCAACCGCCAACCGACCGACAAAATAACAAAAGCCACAACCAGACTCAAACAATGGCCCAAAGAGCTGGCCAATGCCTCAACCCGAGCTCCAGCTCGTAACTTATTGTTCGTCTTTATCTGTTGTTTGCGCAACACGTTTAGGTCAGGTAAATACCCAAATTTGGTTTGCGCCTGCCAGTGGCGAGTACAAAGGACATTCGACATTCAATTGCCAACATTTCCTTACATTGCATGTGGTCAGCAATTTGTAATTGAATGGCCCAATTCAAGTTCGCCCAGTTGAAAGCCCAACTGAAGAACATGCTAGCTGCATTTCTATAGCCACACTTTTATTTTGGCCGATACCAACTAAGCCCTTGGGTCACACAAGAGAACTGTTTTGGCTCTGTGGCTAAAGGACTTCATGTAACTGCTGTACCCACAATGGGAATCCTTGTCGCAAGCAGTTTAATTTGTTTGCTTACCTTATATATTACACCCATTTAAAATAAATGAAAAGGGTTTCATTAAGCTTTCTATGCGCTTGGCAAGAACAACTAAAAAGTTTATTTAACATCCAATAGTATTTTAGCTGGATTATTCTTCTGATAGTAAGTATATACGTCAGTTGGTATTAAAATCCAAAGGCAATTTTTAAATATTTCCATAATTTTTAACCATTCTTTAAAACAAACTTTAGCACTTGCTGCTTGGTCAACAGAAACTGCCGGAACTTTGGTCTGCCAACAAAAAAGCTTAGTTTTGACGCATACAAGTTGGCCCCGTTTACACACTCAGTAAACACAATAAACATTGGCATGCACTTAGAAACTTTCCCAGAAACTTAGCGTAAATCGACAACCAGACTTACTCCACACTGGACTATTTTAAATTTGTAAGACAAATGCAGTTTTGAATTCATTATCTGTTGATACAGGCTGGCCAAGTGAACAGGAGCAAAGCCCTAGGGTAGACTTCTTGTAAAGAGAGTACACAGTAAGAGAGAAGTTATATGAATGCCGAAATGCATCTTCAAAGGAAGTGAAATTTTAATAACTTTAATCGGGTAATTACGATACAAGGATATTAAGTTTTTTTTTCAGAATTTTTGACACTGGGGAATAAGAGAAAATATTAAAATTATCTTACGGAATAAGTAGCTTATAAGTAAACAATGCGAAATTTATTTGAGCTTAAAAATATCTATATATTGAAACAAATTAGGGTTCACATTCACACTTATTACGGGAGCACACTTATTCGCTTTTAGAAATTGATATTATTGCCACAAAAAGAACAAACTTTTTGAAAAGTCGAAACATTTCTTACTAAAAGAAACAGCTTAGTTAACAAAAAAATTTATGCAAAAATTTTGGAATAAAAATTTCCATAAGCCTATCTAAAAGTGATCTTTAACTACACATGGAATTAGCTTACCTTACTTTTACGATTTAATTTGCAGGCTGATATATAAAAATGTTACCTAATTTGCAGGTCACCTTCGTGCCCGAAATTTCCATTGGGGCGGGAAACGCTAAAAGTTATGCGGAAAATCACATGCATTTACAACTTTACAACCGGCAATTGCAATATATTTGGAAATGCAATTAAGTGGCCCTTTCGAAATGTGGCCGCAAATTACAAATTACGACGCCGATTGCCTGGAAAGCCGCGACCGGGCAGTTAGCATACATTTCCGGCGAGAAGGATTTGGTAAACGGGACACGCAGCTGTGAGTGGCTGTCAAATACAGTTTATGCATTTTAACACACGCGTAGACCACAACAAAACACACACACACACACACACACGCACACTACATTGATTGCCAAGCAAAGTGCATCTAAAAGTTTCGCCTGGAGCCATAAAACAGAACGTGAAGTGCTGAAATTGTCGCGACCGCAGCGGTTTTTATAAATTAGCTTCGGGTTGGGTGCAGGGGCAACTGTTGAGCGTACTTTAACTTATTTCCAAGCAGTGGGTGACCAAAGTTGTGCCACAGCATCATCATAATCGCTGCTCCCGGTACGCCTTGCGACATTTGGGAATGCCTAATAAGTTGATGTCTGCTCTTGACTTATTCATGCGACCTTTGAGCAACCCACATGGGGGAACACCGATTGCCTGTTTAATGCGTAAAGGTGCCAGCCAAATGCCACGTGACTAGCACACATCAAGTTCAGCTTATGCCCACACAATTTGGGTTCGTTCCACAAAAGAATGCAGCTCACAAAGAGTGCGCAATTTGTGTAATTGACTAAACTGAACTGGGTCAACCTAGCGGCTTTAATAGCTGCCGCATACAACCAGAAAAAAGGTAACTGCTCTTCAGTGAGAACCAAACTTTTAAGGTTACGCCTTCGAATGCAAATTATATGTCTTTTAGCAGTGTAAAAGAGAATTAGGCTTTAGATCACTGCAACGTTTTTACTTGTTTTATTCCCAACCAAAAGTATCTGTTTATTACATTGTTTCTTACTGCATATCGTTTATGAGCCATCTTCTCGGTTTACAACTTAAACTTACAATATTCACTGGTAAATAAATACAAATAAATAATTGAACCTTTGGCCAAGGTAACAATCAAATGACAAAATGATATTCCGTTTTACTAGTTAAATTTTATTATTTAAAGTAATAGCTTTAAGTCGACTTATAGCTATAAATATTCGTTTTCACCGAAAAATGGAATATAAAGGAAATAAATATTATTTTAACGAAAATTGATTATTTTAAATCCACACCTTCTGAGTAAACGGAAAATCATTTGCACAGCTTTGGCTTTGGCTTATTGAAGGCATTTATATGACCAACAAAATCTCTGTGTGTGTGTGTGCAAGCTTTTGGACTGCATATAAGTAAAGTTCACTTGACCAAGGGCCAATATTTCAACGTAAGCATGTATTAGAATTTACATGAGAAATTTCTTTGGAAAAGGCCTCAGTTGATTATAGAGAATATCAGCATGTCAATTATTTTCTGCACAGGTGAGTTAAGGTGAAGTGCAAATGAAATTGAATGGCTTAATTAAATTTACATTCAAGTTGATGATTCTCTTTGTGCACACATTATTTGGATGATTTGATGTGCTTGATGCCAAAATTAAGGCTAAATAAGCTATAGAGCTCCGCTTGTTGTACGCTGTCCATTCCCATTGAGCCAGAAACACAATTACTTAGTATTTCTGTTGTTCTTTTTTATAAAATCCATATTCCTGGAAGGGACTCAAAATGCATATGAAATATTTTACGTTGTTGTAGCTCAAACAGATTGATAGCAAGTATTAGTATGCAAAGCAAACTTAACTGAAATACTCAATTCTGAATAGGTATTTTTGACCTATAACCTTTTTAAATGGAAATAAATATAGTTGACTCAAAACAATGCTTTAAACCTAAGCAATGAGATTTTGTCTTTAACCTGTAATTACAATCTTTAAAACGGAATAAGCCAAATCACATGACAGACAGCTATGTTAGCCAACATCTCCTGAGTTGGATAATAATCTCTGTTGTAAATCGAACTGTCGCATGGCCGAAGACATTTCAAACTTCTTTCGCAAGCAGCGGGAAATCTGCTGAAAAGTGTCGAAAACCAAAAACGCATTGAACGCAAAATTTTCACAGCTCGTTGAAGCCGTCAGCGAAGGACAATTGCAAAAGTGTCAAGTGAGCAAAAAAAAAAAAGAAGGAAAATGAAAATGAAAATGACACGAAAAAGCTGGCTGTAAAATGAATAATGCAGATGGCCGCAGCGTATCTGGGCCCCACGCTTTTATGCACAAATTACCTGTCACTTGCGCTTTTGTGTGTGCGTGTGTAGAAAGCGCTCATATGCCAAGAGCTTTACAGGGGCGAAGAGGCAACTCCTATGCCGAGTGGAAAGCAGCTGTTGTGCCATAAATCTGCTGGCCCAGCCAGGCTGGAGGTAGAGTGGAAATAAATTTGGTCTACATTTGGCTGCCATACGTTATTGTGTGTGTGTGTGTGTGTATCAGTCTAACAGTTCAACTATTCAACTGTGCGTGCGAGCACTTAATTAACACGCCATCGTCGAAATTTGAACAGCTCATCCAGCTGAACCGCATCAACAAATTTCGCATAAGTAGTTGCCAATTATGTTGCCAAAAGCGGCATTGCCAGTTGCCAATTACCTCTGCTCCTTGGTCAATTAAGAAACATAACTAATAATTGGCATTGGTTTTTCTTCATGTTTCCAACTAAACGCCTGGTTTCTTTGGTACGCTGTCACTCAAGTTGTTTGTTGTCGTTGCTGTTGCTGTTCCTGTTGCTGTTGCATGCCACTTGACTTATTGACATAATTAGTGTACTGACAAGTCCAGTTTTTTTGTTCAGGCAACACACATCAAATATGCTGCCATCTTTTATGCAAAGGAGCATTTGCTAAGGTAAATGTAAAATGAGATATAAAATATTATTTTTTGCTCCAGCTTTTCAAGCGCAAATTCCTAAGAGTTCTCAAAAGCTTTACAGTCAGTTCATGCTAGTGAAATAATATTATAAAAAACTAAATTACATATTTAAGAAAACATTATTAGCATTGAAGTCTGAATCAACAAAGAGCAGAGCTTCAACAACAGCAGAAGCAGCCAGTATTAATGTATATGGAATGCTTTTCAAAGCACGTCACCCTTCTGAGATCTGCGCATTGTAATCAAATTTTGATTGAAAATAATGAAAGGAGTTGCCCGTTGGCGATGTTGTTGATGGGTTTGGGAAGTTTTTCAACTTTGCATTGAATGCACATACGTATATATAATTCAATTAAAAAGTTCACAATGTAAAGAGTCAATGTCGGAGAGCCGTTAAAGGATGTCAATGCACAATTTAATTAAACGTTGCGCATACGCCTTGTAGGCAGCATAAAAAAAAACTATTCATGGGGCAAAGCACAGCACAAAACAATTTGCATGTTAATTAAAGCGCATAAAAGTTTGACACATTGCCACAATAAAACTATGTAGAAGCAGCAGCGTGTCCCTAACTCACGGGCAGGACATTGGACAACACGGGATACGCCAGCTGGCGCCCAAACTATAAATATATAAGCATGAATAATAACATTGTCCGGAACGTGGCTCGGGCAACTTTGTGTAGAGGAATCAATAAAGGTAAATAAAGGTATATTTTTGCACATAATCGAATCAGAAACAAAGACAATGTAATTAATTATGCTTGCAATTAATTCTTGCCTTGTTTCGTTGCCAAATTAAAGACAGGCATTGAGCTGAATGTAAACTATTCTGGTTGCTTGATAAATGGCGTCTGATTATTAATGAAAGCATATGGATGTCATATTAGTTTCAGGTGAGTTTGTTTTGGCCTTTCAATTGAATTGAGAGCACTAAAATCTTTTGGAAATCTCCAGATTCATAAATTTTTGATCAATATTAAAAATTTTTTGCAGCTGGGAAAATTCGCACGAAAAACTCAGCTTGTCGACAAGTTTTTCCTTATTACCGTTTCGCTTTTGTCCTTGACAAACTACCATAATGAAATCTCGTCTGACTGCAGTTGAAGCAAAAAATATGCTCAGCTATTGGATATAAGCCAAGAATTTTAATAGCGTAAAATAAAAACATAAGCAGGCGAATGCAATCAGCCAAGTGACACTGAAAACTTTATGGCAAAATGGATCTGGGACCGTTTTCTTCTTCTTTTAGGATAGTCGCTTAGCATATAAGAATCCTACACACACACACACACACACATAAATTGCGTGCAATAGACTCGCAAATAGCAATTGGCAATCGCTTCACTGACCCACAGTCAAAATGGGGTCATGAAATATGCACAGGATATCAAAGCAACTGGGAATATTAAGGTAAAATTGTTGCATTTTTATATTTATTGCAAGCGGAAGCAAAACATGTTAAAAGTTGTGGCCTTGACTCTATTTATGCATTGACGAAGGTTAAATGTCAATGCACATGAGACTTAATATATATTTCGATTTGATAAGTTATTCAACATTTCAAAGCCCAACACGCGTTTGCATAGATGCAAAGTAATTGATGTCGTTATTTATATAAAAAACAGTTTCTTTTTTCCTATCGCCATATATTCATGATCTATTTTAATATGACTTGAAATATATATCCTTAAGTTGCCAAAATACAATTGTGGTATAGCTTCCAACTACTTATAAATTTGTATATATAAGGAACCAACTTTTATGACTAATTCTTATGCACAGTATTCTAGTATTCCTAGTGAGAATAACTTGACCTCTTGGCACTTTTTCGGTTTTCGGTTTAATGGCAGCTTAAATTTATCTAGACAACAGTAAATCACAGCCAAAGAGAATCTCCAATCACACCTACATACATACGGTTTTAACTTATTAAATGCGCCACAGGAAGCAATTATAAATATTTGCCAGTCACACTGGCAGCCAAGATGCCATCAGTGTCAAGGACACGACACGACACTCGACAGACGCCAATTTCACTTACGCTGAGCTTTTGCGATGCCGTTACAGATACACTCAAAGTCCTGCCAACGAGCTGGGCTTATCAATAAAGGAAAAAGGACCACACAAAAACAAGTGAAATTCATCCAATTAAAGAGTGGGTACACAATGCGATACCCTGTAGTCAGATCAAAATTAATCAAATTAAGACAAACAAATATGTGTCATTTTGAATTTGGTTAAGATTTAGTATTTGTTTATAATATTCATTTTATATTTTTATATCTTATATAAATTCAAAATAGGAACTAAAATTAATGTAGAATAGTTTTTCAGATGATTTTGGGTCTGTCGTATATAATTAATTTTATGTCTAACTTTTAACTTAATAATAATGCCTTTTCATGTGTATCCCTTTAATGGTTAAGTGGTATTACAAATGTCAACGTTAGATACACAGATAAAAAAAGTGATAAGTATAAAAGGCAATGTGAGCCGAATAGAAAACTTTGGCACGACCTTGTTTTTCTTGGCTTGATTCTCTATACACATGGCGAATTATAACCGTCTGCCAATTCGACAAGCATATCAATTGAATTTCGTTTTTGGCTATCGCCTATATTATATTTATTTACTGTTGTTGGTTGTAGGTTGCCCGTGGGCATTGAACTTTCGCACTGGGCACAGCCCCCAGCTGATTGACCCATAGATGCGTGCTGTGCCGACAGAATAGGCACAGACCTTCAAATTGTGCGTATTGTTATTGGAGGGAAACTCATTTCTCCGCACTTTCTTCACACCCAAGCAGTTTTCTGATTGTAGCCCATTCGATTTCGAAATTGACACAAATGGCGCTTATGAAGAATGTGCTGATTGTCTGCTAATTGGATAGCAAGTATCGGGAGTAGTTATTGTTATGATTTCCGCAAGGATAAGTAACTTTTTGTGTGCCAATCAAATCAGAATGGTTGATCTCAGCGACAATCGTTGACTATGATGGATACATTCTCAATGATTACTTGCTAGAATATGTGTAATAATGCATGGAGGCAATCTTATTTTATTATATTTCAGTTCGTTATTAAAACATAAGTATAAGTAAAATATAAAATAATTTTAAGAATATTTAATGGAACTTGGTCCTATAGCTACTTTTCCTTATTTGACTGAAAATTCATCATGTAGTCAAGCGTCAAGGTCTGAGTTGACAGAAATAAGACAAAGGGAAGTCAAAGTGATGTGTAGTAAGACAGGATTTACATTATTGCAACACACATATTTGAGTTAATGTAGGTCAGACATGAAGATATCCTTTAGGTTGCCGACAAATGTATAAAATAACTTTAGGCCTTGTGGGAAGAGTCGCTATTTAAATTTTCTTATATGAAGTTTTATTCAATATTATGATATTATATTTGTATATTATATAACAAACAAAAAAAAACAGGTGTTGAACTTTCTGTTTTATACTTATTCATTTGTTTGAAATGTATTTCAATGTTTTGAACTAAGTACATTCGCTCTTAAATGCGCTAAGCCTGTAAAATACTGGTTAAATTCCGCTCTCTTAAATACTGGTTTTCATCGCCCAACACAGTAAATATACTTATAAGCTGTAAGCTTGCCTTTAGGTTCATTTGATGTTTATGAATGAACAATTGAAATTTTTCAGAAAAATGTACATTCTTTTTAAGTTTAGTAATAAGCTCTAGCTTTCAATGAAAGATAAAAATAAATTCACCAAATTAAATGTCAACTCAAGTCCTACGTGATTTTTAAACAGTAATTATTCAGTTGGCAACAAGTTGGTGAGCATTTGTGCGGCTTCTTCTTTACAAATTGTTACGTGCAAATGAAAATTCCTTCACGTAGTGAGACGAAAACGTTGGAAATAACTCGCATAAAGAAGAAGATGCAGTTCACCTTGTTCAGACAACCCGAAATGTTAACTTCATTTTCGACGCAGAAATTTAATTTGTTAAAATAAATTATATAAAGTTAAAAGTACAAAGCAAAATATTTTTAGTAGGTTAGAAGGAATCAGTTTGTTGAAGGGGATAACTTTCTAAATAAACGACTTGCGTAAAAACTTAATACTTTCTGTTAATTCATTTTCTTAGAAACTTATTTTCCGCTCATGGTTATAAAAGCTTGAAGTATTAATGCCGTTAGAGGTTGTAAATTGTTGTGACATGAAAAACGTGCATGAATTCAGCCAAAAGTTATGTACATGCTAAACCCTTTTAATGGTCTTGCGCAACATGGCGTATGCGCAATTACGCATACGACATGTTTACGCGCACTTAATGCTGACCACTGTCTAGTCAAGAGAACAAATTGCATGTGAGCCAATGCCCAGTTCGCATTTATCTTCCAGCCTAATAATGAACAACGTTAACTGTTTCGAGTGCTCATAAAAATTCCGCAGTGTTGATTTTAATATGTTCTTAATGGTTCATAAAAATAAATGAATGCACCACGGAAAAGTGACAAAATAGGAAGCTTTATGTGCACGTTTACACACTGTGAAGCGTTGGCTTAAATGTGACTAGTGGCTTAGTCTATTCTTTAATATAAGAGATTGAAAAAAATAAAAACTTTTAATTGTTTTCAACTGAACTTTAAAACAATGTTTTCTTACTTCACGTCTGTATGATAAAATTGGCTTTAATTAATTAACTTACAAAATATCTTTGGCTGTCAACAAATTGTCAACAAAGTTAATGGAAATAATGCTTTGGTAGGCCTTTAAGTTTACTTGAGAGACTGCTTTATAAAGTTAAATAAATTTGTCTCTTTTTCTTTTCCCAGAGCACTTAACATTAACTACAAAAGTAAAAACGAATACACAAATTTATCATTAACACAATTTTTGGCATGCATACCCATGAATTTCATTGAAAAAGTTTGCCAATCAGCAGGAAAAGCAGCCAAGAGCCGTGAATACACCTGGTCAGAGCGAACAGCGGACAATAGGAATGTATACAAAGAGATATTTGAGTGGACAGAAGAAATGAGAATGAAAACTTTGTTTGTACATATATATTTGTATATCGAGCCAAAAGTTGACGTGTTCAATTTTAAGCTCTCAGCACGAGAAGTTCGAAATGAGTTATGTGCTCGGCATGCAAAAGAATGTCGCAAATATGCGAGATTTGAGCTTAACACACGAACACGGATGCGATAGCCGCTGGCTCAGGAAGTGTAAGCATGTTAAACTCACAGGTGTTTGCAAACTTAGCCAAGTTTGCGGCGCAGTTGCTTTTGGCCAATGCGAACACATTAAAAACGCAGGCAATTTAATTAGATTCGGTTTTTGGCAGCTGCGGAAACAAAAGCGGTAAACATTTTTCAATTTATTTAAGCGAAATCTTTGGCACACCTGAAAACCATAACCAAGTACCAGACGTTGCGAGCCAATCGCAGGCAGCACCTAAATTGAATTAAACGAAATTTAATCAAGCAGATGGCTGCGCTTTTTTTTCTGCATACTTTTTGGTCAATCAATGCTGAAGAATTAAATAGATTTTCATGCGTTTTTACCTCAGCTGAATAAGTTACAAACTCTGCGGCCGCCTGCGGTTAACCTTAAGCCCGTTAATAACAGCAGCTGATATTTCAAAGGGTTCCTTCTTTTTTGTAGAGATTCAGTGCTCTGCTTTATTGCTCGGTATGCACACAATGTGGGTAGCATTAGCCACGCCCCCCGCACACAGCAGAAGTTGTCATATATGTTAGGCCAAATATTTTCTTTGACCTGTGTAAACTTTTTGGGCATTCCGAGGGTCCCCCAAAAGGTCAGCCTGCTGCTAAAAGGCTTCGTGTCGGAAAGTTAAGCAATAAAATTTGCACTGTACAAACAAAAATACATAGAAACCATAATAAAGGCTTACGCAAACAAAGGTTTCTTTTTACTCAATGAATATTTTTAAAGAGCATTGGCGAAAGGGAAAGAATTTCAAATTAATTGTTTTTGCACGATGGAAGAATATTTGGGATGTTAATTTATCAATTGTCTGATTCTCGGATAAATATAAGTTAAACTGCACTTTAAGTTGAAAACTATACTGAAATTTAAACAAAGATTATTTGTACTGAAATACATTCTGATTTCTGTAGAGAAAAATCTTATTCTTTGATAGTTCAGTACAAAATCTAAAAATTCCTTGTCCATAAAAATGTTTAAATTTCAGTTAAAGCTTTAAAAGCTGCCATAAATGATTGTGGAAATATTTAGCCAGGATTGAGAACAAACAAGGACTATGGTAAGCTTTTAGAAGTGTCTAAATTTGTTATAAGCTTTCCGAAACTTGGAAGTCTTAATGCTAAAGCGCCTAAGTTATCTTAGACACAAACCAATGCACTTATTTAAAATATATTAACCTTTCTCATAAGTATGTAGGACTATTGATAAACAATTTTATATAAAACTCTTGCTTATATAATAAATTAAAAAATCATAAAATCCCATCCAGCTTATGTAATTGGTTTGTTTCAAATGGATCTATTTTAAAAATTTGATCAATAAATTCAAATACAATTATTTGATTGTCTTGCAAGGAAACATATGTAAGTATAGTAATAAAATATTTATTTTTTATTACTATAATTATTCGCCAAATTTTAAACAGTATATTAAGAACTTCTGCGTTTTAAAACATTTGTTTATGTTTGTATGGAAACCGTTAATTATATCGGGTGGTTTTTCATTTTATGTTCTATATATTCATATTTATTTTTGTTCCCATTTAGGCTTCAGATCAATTTTTCGTACTAACTTCCCACTAATCCATTTAATATGCAGCCACCAACTTTTCAATATTTATACATTTATAAGAATATCATATATAAAAAGTACATTCGTCATATAAATTGCGTACATCTGAATAATCAACGTTATGTGATTGCTCCATAATTGTGTTTATCTCTGCACTAACCTCGTGAATGCGAAGGAAATCTCGAAGCTCGTCATGTCCTTGACTTACAATAGGCAACTGCATATAAACACACACAAAGCAATAAATAACCTAATCGTTTGCAGAGGAAACTAGCATCAACAAAACTGGCCAATACGAAAACAAACTTAGGAAAACAATAACAAAAACAATACTGATTGAAAAGCCGCCCGGCAAATCGCTGAATAACAAAAATCAGCTGTTTGGCTCTCCGCTCTCCGAAAGCTCCGCAGAGATTACTTCAAAAGCTGCCGCATTCACATGGCACGCGGGTCAACGCTGCGTATACGTTACGATTCACTTTCGTTGCGAACAGAGCCGACAGCCAGCACCAGGACGAGAGCAGGGCATAAGGAGGCGAGCGAGGACGACGATTGGCGGCTGCTGCTGCTCCTAAAGCATTGTCGCTTCAATTTCAATTTCAGTTGCCGTGAAAGCCTCAACGCGTACAGTTCTGTGCCAATCGCTAAAAAAAAAGGCTGCAACACGCGCAAGTCGCGTGCGGACTCCAATTGTGTTAGTTATTGTTGTTGTCGCTCTTGCGGGACGGCCCAGATAAGTAGGCAACGCGAGTTGTGCAAGAAAGCAGCTCAAGTCAACTTCTCGATGTCAAGTGGCAGCCACAACTTTAAGTTCGTTAACTGTGTGTGTGTGAGTGTGTGTGAGAGTGCTTAGACTGTCAGTGTGTGTGGGAGAGCGTGTGTGCTTGTTATTGTCTAAGTTTAAGGCTGTGGCAGTGCCCGAACAGCATTTAAAGGTTGGCGCCCGAGCAAGCGTAAGATTTTTATGAATGAATCCAACACAGCAGAGGCAACTGACTCAACGTCTGCGGCTCTTGTGCTTTGTGGTCTGAGCGCCTTGGCGTGCCTGGCATATCAATAACATTCCGATTGCCCATTTCCACGGGCATCGCCGGAGTCATCATTGGCATCAGCTGGTGTTTCTCTTAATGAGCTGCCATAGCGGCCAAAGCATCTTTAGGCCACGTTATGCAAACCCTACGATACTCACTTCGTTGGCGTCTCAAATTGAGGCTTAGATGGCTTAAATGTTGCATCTCGTTTCTTCAGAGATTAAACTGTTAACAGTGCTTATTTATCAGCTTGACACATGACATGTGTTCAACAAAAATTTGTTTTAAGTTCTGCTATATAGCTTTTATATGTAAGAGGGTTTTTGCATTCAAACCATTTTCCTTATACTTGATAGCTTACTGATAGCTGAAAATACAATCATTCATAAGCAGATAAATCTATTTATAATTTTTTTTTTCACTTTGTCTACATAGTGTTTAAATAAAACCAAAGTAATAATAAAAGCTTAAATGCAATTAAAGTGGTAAAAGCCAGTTACCAATAACAAGTTGAATAATTTTAAACAAGTATTTTCAATTGATGAAAGCATTCCAAAGATATTAGTTTTGCTTGGATAAACTTCAATCTTTTCTTAAACTGCTTTCCGATTATTTATAAATTACAGTCAAATAACTTAATTAAATTAAACTAATTAATATTTGTTGCTTATGTACATATACAAGCGCCTTTTTAAGGAAACGATTTCTCACACTGATTGTATATATTAACAATCTTTAATTAAAATTAATAGCAGCTCTAATAATAATAATTAATTGAAATATGAATTGTGTAAATATTTGATATAAAATACATACAGAAAGTACACTTTATAAGCAAGGAGTTGGGCACATACATATATATTAATTAAAACAAAACAACCCTTTAGGCTATCACATTCTCAACCATTATAAGTCGCAGTCGGGCCACATATTGAAAAGCCATGCATTAAGTTCAACAAAGCTGTACTCAAGTATCAGGTTCAATTCACTCGCCACACAAGAGGCTGCTTGGCTTTGTTCGATAATAGGTAGCCGGGATAAATTACCAGGCTGAGTAGTCGTCAGGTATCCATCCGTACCGAGTCAAAGCTTATGACAGGGCTAACACAAAGCCTGCCATAATCTCGGGCTACAAAAGTGTTGACAACTTAGATGGGGCAGCTGCTGTAGTCGACAACCAATCGCGGCAACCAGCAACAAGAAGGACATCGCTCTGTTTATGTGATGGGTGTAGTGTCGGTGACATCGCCATCGTTGCTGACGTCGCCATGGCCGCCATTAAAGACAACACAAGCCAGCCAACTGACGCCTGCTTACATTAAGGAATTCCGGTTCCGGCATCGCGTATACGCGCCGTGAGCCGTGATCCGAAGTCGGGGCGCATCTTAATTGCCGAAATATTTGTGCGACGCTTAAAATTTTTACAGGCCTCTTTTACAATTTGCAGCGCGCCCTGGAACGCAACATTACTCGAATACCAAATTGAGTACCGTGTAAATCACCGTGTGTGTGCCAAGCATTACAAACGCACTTGACTCGCAGCGCAAGTCAAACGGTCAAAAGGCCGCGACAAGTGTTTTAATTGCGTCTGCTCTAAAAGGATTTATTGCCTACTCTCAAAGTGACTCTCTTTGAATGGGCACGTGTGTGACTGTGTGTAATCGTGTTGATGCGTAAGCCGTTCAAGTGAATTGTGCGTTTGTCGCAAACACTGAAATAGACAAGCTTAGGCTAGACAACCGATTTAACAATCACCAGACCCGAAAGCTGCTTACAGCTTTTGCTGTTGCACAGGACGTGGATACAAAAATAGCCAACTGTCCTTTGACCAGGCACGTATCGACGAGTTGGCCAACTACATCAACTCCGGGTGCTGTCTGCTACTCAACAATGGTAAGTGCTCTATACGCCCAAAACCATTAACCTTACGTATACGTCATGGCTGCAAAAATGTTGTTGTAGCTATAAAAATTGACAAAAGTAAACTAAAATCAAAACTGTTACATTTTTAAAATAAACTTTTGTAACTTTAACTATAATTCAATAATTAATTTACTTTACAATTCAATTAATATTGTTTGCACTACGATTTTGACGTTTTGTAATAATTTGTTTTTAAATTAAGTTTTTTTTGTATACCCTTTATTATTTGAAAAAGATGGAGAAAACGGCTTGTTAAATTGAGACAGGATCTCAAAAGATACAAGTTTTAATAACTTTTTTAAATCCCTTCTCTTTATATAAGTATTGATAAGAATCGTTCGAAAGATTCGTTTTCATTTTAAAATAATTTAGATGGGATTTCTTAGCTCCTCTTGACTATGAGAACCAGACCCACCACATTTCTTTCATTATGATATTTGGCCTCTCTTTAATAGTTGTAAATATTTCAAAAACATTATTTTGTCAGTTTAAAAGTTATTCAAGTATTTGTTCTCAATAGCAGCTTTTTTCGTGTGTATGTGTGAGTACAATATTTTCCAACAGTTGGATTCAGGATATCGCCTATATGACCATTCCCACTCCCACTCACGTGTTTTATAAAAAATTATTTTTTGGCTGGCGTCAACACAAAAAATGCATGAAAAAGAAGTTATTCCGTATTGCAAAAGTTTTTCAATAGGTGAACTATATTTTTTTCAACACACACGCTAAAAGCAGAATGTACGTAGTGATGATTTATTTACTTATGTGTACATCCTTATCAATCTGTTCGGTGCTCGCAACCCACTTGACAGCACCTGAATAATGCAGACACTTTAAATTATGAGCTGCTCATCACTTACACATACACACAAACAAATACAAATGCTGGCACACACACACGTTAGATAAGTCGTATTGGCGTTGAAACACATAAATTGCAGGAGCTCTGACGTAACCTGGCGCTGCTGTTGCTGTGCTGCCAGTTAGCCAAAAAGTCCCGCTTGTTATGACAATGCGACTCTGGCCGCTTTTGTACTTTGCTCCCACTCCAAGCAGAAGCAACTGCGAAATCCACTTGATGAACAAAATAAAACTGACAACAGACAAGTGAGAGCTACGCGCAGAATGAAGAAGAACAAAAAGTCACACAAAAGTCGTGCTGACAAATTTGTGAACAAATAACAAATGTGCCACGCCAAACGAGAAGATTTCACAAGCAGACAGCAGACAAACATATAAACTTAAGCTCTGACAAACTTCCACAAAAAAAAGTTACCAACTATGAAGAGTTCAGGAATGTGTCTGATTTGCATGCCATTTGGCAGTTAGCATTTGGAACTGAAGTTCCCCAAGGTGTGGCCACATTTTAATTAGCTGATGTGTGAAATTTTGGACTCATATCAATAACTCGACTAGACAGAATGGGCGCGACAGCTGTACAAATGGCAATAAAAAGCTGCATAAATATTTAATATGAATTTGCAAAATGCTCTTTTCTGAAATCCACTTCAAATATATTCCTGGAAGAGTTAAGTAGCTTTAGTATAATTTAGTATAAATAGAGCTAGTATAGAGAGTGAAAAGTTAGCTAATTCATTTTGGATTCTTTAAATGGTCTATTTTTAACCCGAATTTTTAAGCTCTTATAAAAACATATATATTTCGACTTAGCTTAAATTCATTAGCTAATAACAAAAGCTTACTGGGGGATCTATTAATACAGTTACATACTTATTTCACTCTGCTGTCCTATGGAATAATAAATATTTGTGTGCCTTAGAGAGCTGATAAATTAAGTTGTTTTACTTGACTCGGCAACTCTGTCGCTTCTTCTATCCCATCTTGGGACCAACACAGTTTGTGCGCATTTAACAGAACTATGTTTCAACTTCTTAGCTGAACTTTAGCCGTATACATACATACATATATATATATAGATATACATACTCAGTTCAGACTTTTCAACTTGTCACATACAGCGCATAAATCTACACACACACACACACACATAGCAGCAGCCGCCTATCAGCATGCGACAGCGAGAAACTTTTGTAGTATTTTTTTTATTTGCTGTTTGGATCGCAGGCCACAACTTGCCTGTCTTTTATGTGGAGGGGGGAGGGGCGGTCGATGAGGCAAGGGAAACATTTGTTTTCGCTGCCGTTTACAACTTCCGTCGTGGCTTTAAACGGCGTTAGCAGCAGTTTTTGCATAGGCGCGCCCCGAAGTATGCAACGAAACCCTGAGCTTTAATACAACACTTAATACGCAGCAGCGGACAATTCGCAGAGGGACTCTCTCACATGTGCTTGCTTGCATTTGAGTTTCGCAATGGCAAATTAAGTTTGGCCTGGATCGGCGTCATGGCCCGTAATCATTAGACTTGATGATGAATATGTGTACATGTGCCCATCTGAGACAAACGGCAAACTCGACGCCATTGTTGGATTTCTTTTGTCTGTCGCTGAAGTGGGTTTGGTTTCCCCCACAGCTACTCTTGCAGAACGCCACAAATGTGCTAAAATGTTAATCAAATCAGTCAACGAGAAACAGGCAGCTATACAAATACAAAACAATATGCCATTTGAACGACCATTGTTCTAAAATGCAACTGTGCAAACTGTGGGGACTGCTCGACTGGGGTAAAATATCCTTCGATTGTATTCACACACAATTGTATTCAAAATAGCTTCGCATTACGATAATCATTTTCCATTTAAAGTTCTCTTGAATGTAAAATTGGGATTTAAGGCAACTAAATTAATGATTATTTTTTTATTTAGAAAAACATAGGTCAAGTTCTTTAATTATATAAGAACTTCCAACAATTTTACAATTCTTTTCGGCTGCCAAACCGATAAAACCAGCTTAAATTTAATATATCAATCTTTGAATTTATTGCTATATTCTAACCAAAGCGGCTTGCTATTGCTGATGCTTTATGTGTTTTCATCTTCATTATTTCCTATGAAATTTAGCAATTTTCTCCGCCCACGGCAACAGAGCAATGGAAATACGCTTATTGAAATTTATGATTTTTTGTGATTTTTATTTGTTTGTGATTTGGCAACAAAGAAATCCTTTTACATTTTTTATTGCTCAGGGTTTGTTTGTCTAAATTGTATGCGTACATTTTTTATTGATGTCCAACAAATTAAGCATTTCTGTTTAACATATTCATAGAAAATATTTTCTAGATGTTTATATTGCATTCATCATCACGCTCTATATATGAACTGTAAACAAAGAGTAATGAAATAGCAAATACGCATTGTTAGATTTTATTGAAAAAATTATTTAAATAAAATACACAAGTGAGTTATTCATAAATATTATTTTTAAATATTTATATGCATTATTTTCATTATTCTTATAAAATGTTCTTTAACAAAAGATTAAATGCCAACATTTTCAAGGCATTCAGCAAATAAATAATAAGGTTAATTTTATATAGGTTTGCAAGTTTTTATATTTAATGACAGTTGATTTTTCGGTGCCAAACCAATTGAATTATTTATTTTCATTAAATACACTGGCAAACATAAAAATATGTCAGCTTTTGAAATGATATGCCTATTTTTGTTTTATATTTTAAATTACCAACTTTTTTATTATTTTTTATAGACTTCATTTTAATTGAATATAAAAATATATTTTGTGATATTTTAATATCAATTTTCCAAAACAAAGATTCTTCACATTTTTTTGTTTTTACCATATGCTGCTGTTGAACCTAATTGGATGACCTGAACTGTGCTGTTTGTTTACTTCGGGCACACATCGATACAGTCATATATGCGTGCACAAACAAACTGACACACACACACTCAGTTCATCGTTCGCAATCTGCCTTAATGCCATATTAAGGCAGCTGAATGGAATTGAATACACGTACAAGCACACACACACACGCACACACACAGATAGGCAACCTATATATGAATACCAGCGGTGGCTGGCAAGCAGCGAGCATTGTCGGAGGGGGAGCTGCGAGCACACCGAACGGAAGCAGAACCAAATTTTAAAAATAAAATGGCGCTGTAAACAGACAATGGAAAAAAAGCAGCAGCAGCTGACAGAAGGCAAAATAAAACAAAACATTATGATAATCAAACAAAACAAAAATATCTTGCTACGAGTTCGGGGCAAAAGTTGAGTTGAGCCCTTCGAGGCAGGATATTTTTAACGCCTTTATGTCTTGTTTTTGCACTTGCCAGTTGCTTATTCGCATTTGCTTGCTCTGTGCTAATTTATCTTGTCATATATGATTTAATGCCACGCCCCCCAACACCCGCGCCCCATTGTCTTGCTGCATATTTATGAAGTCACTAACGGCGGCTACTCTCGATGCACTTTCTTATGGCAACAAATTATCTCAGCGATATTTTGCAACACCAGCAAACCTCAGCAATAGCATCATCATTTATGTACCACCTCCTTCCCTTCCCCTCCTCTATTCCCCGCCCACGCAACCAAACAGTTTTTGCAATTTAACGCAAATTTGTTTACCCAAGTGATAAACGATGCAATTTGTTGCATTTGAAATGCACTTTCCGATTGCATATTAAATTATAAGTATGTAAATAATTTGATAGATTCATTTAAAATAGAGAGGAAAAGGAAAGTGACTCTTTGGATGCCAGTTGATAGATGTTTTTACGTATTTCAATAATGAGATGAATCTATTATCAAAACTTAAAATCAAACCATTTGTAAAAGAGCTTAAAGCTAAAATGATTTTCGTAATAAAAGTCAATAATGCGAATCGTAATAAATAATGTCGAGTGATAATTTACATAGCAATGTGTAATATATATTTTTGTACAAACAAAAGATTTGGAACAATGAGCAGAAAGTTCTCAGCTCTTTATGATTTATGCTGATATTTAAACTAATTTATAAAATATGTCATTTATTTACCTTTAACACCTTTTGTGAAATTTTTGATTTTAGCTTTAAACAAATTTATGTACATTTACAATAATCCGGTTACAAATTAAATTAACCATTTTTATGAACCCATCTAACGCTCTAATTAGTCTTATGCATTTTTTTAAATATTAGAATCAAATTAATTCATAGCTAATTAGTGTACTTAACAAACCAATTTAAAATGAGCAATTTGCGTGAAAGCTACAAACAACGCGGAATATGTAAAGAGTTTGACTCTTTAAAGCTGTTAAATGTGTTCTTCAATTGAAAATGAATATAAAAGCATTTATAACGCCCGCTGGCTTTGTATATAATTGGATGTATGAATGGCAATAATTTCATGCAAGCCGTGTGCGTATACGTAATATGCTTGACAATTGCTGCCAACGAATCCGCGGGAGAATTTATATGAATTCGCGTTCCAATTTCTCATTATGTAGCGTTCAAAATTGTGTACGCTAATTAATGAGATTATTAATACCGATAATGAAATTTTTAGTTGTGAATGAATTCAAATTAAAAGATGAGTCAAAAAAAACAATTTGAATGTTTCTTGAATATATCAATTTAATAAATAAATATATATGTGGTATATAACCATCAGCTCAGATAACGCATGGCCTTATTTATTGAAAAGAGAGTTCACACTAATCCTAGCTTTAATAACATAAAAATAAATATTCAATCGGATAGAAAAACATTTTATTAACCAATACGCTTCATAGTCACTTTGCGACTATAGTCTGGTAAACTTATTAAGTACTTACCAATGGCAAATATTCAATTATACTCAGTTGATTCAATAAGTTAGTAACCAGAGCAACGAGCAACTGCTGAAACTGCAATGCATTGACTTAATAATTATTCGTAATGAACACAAATTGCTGCGTGGCAACATTTTTCTATCAGCGATGGCGAAGTGAAAAGCTCCAGAAAGATAGGGAGGCGCAGCAATTAGAGGCATTCAAGAGAAATTACTCTCGGCCAGGTCGGCCAAATTAATGAGCACAAGTCACTGGGTAGCCATAGCTCTGATTTATTGCGCCCAGAATGGGGGCGTGGCACAGCCAGGTGCTCGACCGCAGCTGGTTTCGCTGCTGAATTCGTTTGTCTGCTGAAACCTGCCCAGGCTTAGAAATGGCGAAGATGCCATCATTATCCTGCTCGATGGTGGTCACTAATTTGCAACGCGATTGTGCCTGCCCGGGGCTTCTTTTGTGGTGATGCGAAGGCTAACGCGACGGGCATCCCATTAGCGGCTCCTGCTAATTAGCCAGCGAAAGAAATTTGCTCTTGGCCTGCAATTTTAACCAGCTAATTTCGTTGATACAACACGAGTTTAAAGCCAAGGCAAATAAGTGTTTTTCATTAAAAATGCAGCCAAAGGCGAACTTGGTGGGAAATCGAAATTGCAAAGCTAAGCAATAAGTCAAATGGTAAAGAACACAAACAACAACAAGTGGAAAAAGTGCGGGGTGGAATGATGAGAACAATTTAATTTCACGTAACCGTAAACAAAAGCTAAACCAAAGTGCAAAGAGAGGCTCAGGCAATAGTCGAAATCAAGTCTGACTAAAACCGGGACACCATTTTCCAACAATTACGCAATAAACAAACCGTCAAGGGGATGAAGGAGGCGGGGCTGGGCCCAAACGCACAATGAGGAAAAACGTAAATGGCGTGGCATAGAAGAATAACGGAAGGAATTGGGGGAAGTCAGTAAATATGGCAGCGCAAGCTGCGTTGCCTTTCAGTCCTTTCAGTCCTTTTATACCCAGTAGCTTTGCTAACGTAAGCTATGATAAAGCTAAGCAAAGCTATGTGACAGGCAGCAGAAAATATTTACAAACGTTTTTAAAGAAATCGTATCAGATTTAACCC
This sequence comes from Drosophila lacertosa, assembly GCA_004143845.1. Lineage (NCBI taxonomy): Eukaryota > Metazoa > Arthropoda > Insecta > Diptera > Drosophilidae > Drosophila > Drosophila lacertosa. Next base: position 181,035 of record SCDZ01000045.1, read on the forward strand.
AAACCTAATTCAAATATGAATAATAAGAAAAATATAATAATATACATACATTTATACACATCTCCAAATATGCATAATATTAATAAAGTAAATATTACTTGCGAGGTATTTCCATGCCAACTTCTTCTCTAGTTGCTTAAATTGATTTTTGTATAAAAAGAGAATTCTTTAGCTTGAGAGATTTGTGTTCGTCGGGAATAACAAGAGGAAGCTCAAAGATTGCCCCAAAAGAACAAACACTGCTCATTGAAAAACAAAAGGATTAAGCGTGAGTTTCATTGGACATTATACAAGTATATATACATTTATATAATATTGGCGACATTTGCTTCAACTGACGAAGTTTGGCAGTTAAATGAGTTTTGTAAGCGAAGCGTTAAAAAAGAAGGCGCGACCTAAACGAACTTCAAGAAAATGTGAGTTAAAAATGGTTTAATTAAGGGTTTAAAATAAGGTCGAAGATTAATTGATTCTGGCCAGACACAGTTCACTTTATAATTTCAAGCCGTAGATTATTGTTTATCAATAGTATAAAAGAAGTTTCATTTGAAATTTAAGCCCAAGTATAAGCAAATTCCTTAACGCCTAATAATTTCTTTGTTTCCAAGTATAAGAAGAATTCCAGTTCATAAAGCATAAAACCTTGTTTGTTAAAGTACAATGTTACTTTGATAAAGTTTTTTATCTTTTCAATGTTACCTGATTTCATCTTTTGAATAAATGTTGTTAAGATAATTGTAAGCATAAATTTCTAGAATTTGTCCTGCATTGATTGTGGGAGCCCAATGTATCACAGCGCGGAACATTAAAATATTCATTAGAAGAGATAACATAATTTCCATAAAATATATTTGTTATCAAGTACTTAAAAATGAGTCTGGTATATTCTTAAAGGCTTGGCCAGCAAATATTTTCTTGTGTAATTAACGCACCTCAGCCATGACAATTCTATACTCGGTTTGCCAAACGTTAAATCAAAAGAGACTGTTAGGCAACATGGCATTTAAGGAGGGCCTATCAGAGTCACGCATGGAAGTTCAGTGAACTCATTATAACGCTCGGTAAACCACAAAAACCTAAACGCTCGCAGAACGTGGAATTTTAATGGGTGGCAGGCAGCTCATGACATACGACGCAGAAAGGCTTCTTCGTTGCGTGCAGACTAAGTCGTAGTGCCGTCAAAAAGTCATAAACTTGTCACACACTTTGTAATCTTCAAATGCTGTTGCTAGCCATAACCTGCCACGCCCCCGCAACCGCCCCCTTTGGCTAGCTGCCATCACGTTGCGTACGGAATTCAGCAAAGAAAAAATATATATAAATTCGTTGAGACTGTCAAATACTTGAAGCTGTCAGGATCCTGGCCAAAAGCAAAGTCTGCCTTGGCTAACAGCCATTTCATCATGTGCTCAAGCACTTAGCTTACAGTTCTGATACTTATCTTTATATATGTTGGAAGATATATGCACCTAACGGAGCCCCTATGCAATTTGTCAATGTGCACGCGAGTCGAATTAATTCGCTTGGCTCATTAACACTGCCTTCAGGCGAATCTTTCTGGCCGTTAATTTGGCGTGCAAATTAAAAGTTTTCGCACAAAACGCGCACGCTGACAGCCAATGGCCGTTGGGTGCCAACGGATTTAATCCGCCTGTCGCGATTCGCGCTGCGTAATCCGTTTCCATTTGAATGTAAATGAGTTAACTCAACGGCCACTCACCACTCACCGCTGCCAGTGCCAGGGGCAGTGGCCGTCGCAATGGCGGTGGCAAGTGCGAATGTGGCAAATCTTGTGGTCGAGCGACACGTGCAACCGCAGGAACAGCAGCTGCTGCACACGTACAAACCATTCGGTTCAATGTTGTTAGATACCCCGACTGCTGCACCTCTGAATGCAAATGATGTATGCACATCAAGATGTTAAAGCATTGCCTATCATCTTTATTGGAAATCTGAACACTATTTAGATGAACAGTCGGGAATTCATTAAAACTAGATGCAATCTGTATTGGGTATTGTAAGCTTCAAGAAAATTTAAAATTTAAATGCCAAATGATTCTAAGCTCCAATTCATAGCCAAAATGGTTTCGGTCATCGAAATCGGTCAAGTTTTGGCAAAGTTATAACAATTTAAGGGTGATTTTTTACAAAAAAAATAACCACCTCAGAATCAAGTTTAAAGTCGATTTTTATACTAATTTTAGCATAGGCTATCGATTAAAAATAAAAATTTGCGATTCTAAATTTTGAAAAAAATAATTTTTCCGAAAATCACAAGGGTACATTCTTTTTTTAAAAATAAAAATTCGCGATATTAAATTTCTTCATATTTTTTGGGGCATTTTTAGATTATCTGAAAACTATTGATATTAATTATCTGGAATTCATTAAGAAGTAGATGCAGTCTTTATTGCTTCAGTTTCTTAATCTGAATCTTTAAGTATTTTAATTTATTACTAGTTTACTTATGCCTTTTATTTCTCATCATTCACTTCATTGAGTTGAGCACTTTTAATGCTGAGTCTCACAACTTTTTTAACACCTGTTAAGCGGCCACTACTCACAACTGCAACACTAACAGAAGTTGCTGCAAAGTTGCAGCAAACTTTAAAGGTTTTTCATATAGAGTTAGAATCGTTTTCATTTTGCCAGCTTTTAATGTTTTAAACTGAGCTATGGCTTGGTTCAGCGAGTTGCGCAAATAGAACTGTATGTGTGTGTGTTTTTTTTAAGTGTGTACACATATAGTAAATTCATATATGCACATGTGTTTATCTCATTACAAACAGTTTGCATTTGGCGCAACGTTCCAGCGCTTTTTTTTTGCGTGTTAGCACTAAACTTGTTCAACAAGTTTCACGCATAGTTTCACTGTATTTCAATTAGAAAACACGACTGTGAATCTACCGCATAGCTAACAAAATTTGCGGAATGCTCGTCAAGTTGGATGGATCAAAGAAAAAATGCGCATTATGCGACTGTGTGAAAAGTCCAAATACCGCACTGCGTTATGGCTAAGGACCCCAAAGCGTGGTTCTAAGCTATATGCATCAGTTCTGACCAAAACAAACAAATAATAAATGAGCATTAAAAGCTTAACAAAGTTCGTTGAAAATCTATTTGGGCGTATTTTAAGTTGGTCATTAATATTTGAAAGCGAAATAAGGGAGAATTTTATAGAGTGCTTTACTAAGACCACAAAGAATTAAGTATTTAGGGATTGCTTTTATAATTTTTGATACATAATCTACGAAGAATATATACATATACAGATTTACAATTAAAGACTGCTCTTATAACTATTAAACTAATAGTAATATAATATAATAATAGGCCAAGTACCTTAAATATAATATACATTTATATATTTACAAAAAAGTTACGTTAAAAGCCATTCATCTAAGATTCATGTGGCATTTTTGACCTTCTGTGTCGTGCAAAAAAACACAGCCGTAAAAAAGGCGGACGTCCCACAAGTCGTATACTTCATCACATAATCCGCCTTGTGCCAAAATATGGGATAGCCCGCAATAAGGAAGGACGACGATAACGGGCTTAAAACGATATTAGTTGACAGCCAGATTGTGCCGAGCAGGTCGGTGAAGTGCCTTACACGAAGCTGTAGCTCAACTGGAAATTCAATTAACCCAATTGGTGGACTTGAACGACGTCTCTTTAGCCCCAAAATATGCTCTTCATTATTTTGCGAAGGCGGCGCCACAAGGTCAAAGCGCATTAAAAAGGCTTAGGATAGGCTACGCCCAAAGAAGAAGACGAAAAAAAGGGTTGACCTGACCCATAGAAAGTCACGAAAATGGAGCAAAACAAATGCTAAAAATGCAATAAAAATCGCAGCATGAAAAACAACGCAAAAGCACAGCCAAAAAGGGAAACCAAAATTCTGTGCATAATTAAATTTTCGCCTATGTGTGTATGTGTATATGTTGTGTGCGTGTGTGTAAGCGCGTGAAATATGCGAGACTATTTGTAGATCCGTTTGGCAGCCATGGCAATGTAATTGAAAATGTTTATGGTCGCCCCAAACTAGCAGCCACTCGCTTGGTCAAAATTTATGCGAATGCTTCGCCCTACAAATTTGTCTGCATAAATTTCCTAACCAGGCTCATACGGTATAGTTTTTGGCAACTAAGTACTTATTTTGTGGCATGTGTGTGCGTGTGTGTGTGTGTGTGTATGTGGGTTGTCAGCACATTCGGTTAAGTTAAGTTGTCAGGAGAAGACAAGCGACAGCGTAAAGGAAAATCTTCATTTAAGGCATCTTGAGTACTTTGTTATGCCTTAAATGTTGTATCTTCTCAAAACAAACAACGTGAAAGGTCAAGACCAAGCTAATGTATTATTGCAAATGTTAAGCCTATCTGCTTTATGGTAAATGACACTGTTCGTCCTCGGCTTCTACTGTAAGTAAGAGACTTAAAGTAAGCATATACTTGACGCGATTTCAATTTTATGTTTGCTGCGTTTCCCAAGCTTCCTGCTACTTAAGTTTATATATGCGCTAACTAAGTATCTAACAAAATAATGAGGTATTTTCATTTCTTTGTGGTGGGTTTCTGATAGAAAAGGATGATGTGAATATTAATAGAGCTTATTTGTATTCGTTATAGATGTTGATGATAATGTACATATAAGAAGATGTTCATCATATCCTTAGACACATATTTAATTCCGTCAACTAATTCCATACAATGATTGCTCTACTTAAGCGTTAAAACTTACATTAAAAACCACATGCAGAACTTTCTAATAAATGTGTACATAAATAGTTCAAAGATTTAAACTTTTGCTTTGTATGCCTTCATATAAAAACCCACAAAATATAACATTTGACACAATAGTCTATAATTAGGCATCTCAAGGTAAGCCCCTGGTACATCTGCAGCATTTAATAATAAAATATAACCTTGACAACATCGTATATATCTGAGACACAGCACAATTAATGTAATTGGTCGACACTGCGCACAAATAGTCGTAAATCATTTATCACAGTATTCGATGGTAGTGTGCTCTATCTTTACATATGTGTGTGTGTGTGTGTGAGTGTGTTTGTGTGAGGCCATATCGATCTACTCAGCAGGAAGCTAAAGTGGCCAAAGTGGCGTCAAGCGAATTCTGTGTGATTTTTTTTTCTTTATTACCTTTACACGATTTAAGTATCGAGTATCTCAGTGTGCCCTCAAACCAGAAAGAGATACCAAGCAAGATGCGGAGCATAAAGAAAGAAGGCTTTCAGCTCAGCTCAGCGCAAATCAAATAAAATGCGAATAAAAATGTTAAGTGGAAAGTGCTCGAAATTTTCGTTTACTCGAATATGCAAATTTCTACTTTCAGCTCTGATTTTTGCTGCACATAAAACGTGTGCCCAACGCCGAGCTTAACGCAGGTGTAACCGCACAAACTGTAGCCACAAAAACGTTAACATACTATATATTATAATTATACATATATGTATATATAAATGTATATATAAGCAAGCAAGAACGTTGCGGTCGGGCGTAACCGACAGCGCAATACTTAGTCTTAATCTCTCTTAACTCTATTCGCAGGCTTGACGCGAAATTCGTGTAAGTTTTAAATTTAATTAAACACTCAATAAAAAAGAAAATGCTTTATAGAGGAGGTCATTAGTAATCTGCCTACAAATATATACATATATATATATATATATATATATAGATTATATTTATAGATTATCGATTATTGAAAAAAGCTTCGCACTTGATCTGACAAAAATATATTCAAAGCTAATATACTCTTTTCACATCCTTAGAGAGCATATAAAGCAGTAGGCTTAAAGCATCCGCAAGTTTTATGCCCTTAAGTGTTTTTCATAAAAATGTCTGGGAGTCTCCATTAAGAATAATAAATATATCTATATATATATTAATATGCACAGATATATGCACTTATATACATACTGTATATGGTAATATATTTATACAAGTATATACATATTTATATATGGATGTTGTTCGCTATAGAAATTATGATATTATGCGCAGATTTTTAACCAAAATCTTCATTGCTCGCCGCTGGTAAAGTCTCCTCTCTCCCTTACTCTTTTTCTCTTTCTCTTATTCCCTTTGGCTGTTCTCTCTATCTTTGTCCGCGTTTAATATAAACGCGTAAACGAGGGGACGTTTTTTTTTATTTTCTATATTTTCGGCAGAATTTTAATGATGAATGCGAACGAGAGTTTTAATGTGTGTGTGACAAGGAAAGCTTGCTGTGTGTGTGGGTGATGTTTGCGTGTGCTCAAAAAATCTACATAAATTCGTGCAAATAATGTAAAGTAAATTATTTTAAAAATTTTCCCATTACATTTTTGGGAAATTAAATTTTATAAGCAAAAGGAAGAAAAGTTTGTATTAAAATCAAATGGCAAAGATTCCACATAAACGAAATGTCTTAAGTGGCTTAGGCGCCATTAACTGTCTAAAGTAAATTTAGGTTTTAAGTAAAAAAAACTTGAAAAGTAAAAAGTTTTTACAACAATTTATATTTGTGTATTGAGCTGAATAATTATTTGACAGATTTTTTAAAGAAGCTGAAACTTTCTATAATCTTGATTGATTTATTGACGCATTATTTACAAATATATCTATCTATATATATATCTATATATAATATAAAAAACTTTCATTTCTTAAACGACCATTTTAAGTGCCTACTGAACTTACACAACTAGGATATCAGAAAAATGCGCAATTCTTATGCTTATGCTTGGTTTTGATTTAAGCCAAGGTCAGAGGAGAAGTCATTATTGTCAATTGACATTTACGGCAATCAAGCGGCACAAGCACATGTACAAAATCGAATTACTCGAATTGCGATAACAACAACAACAGCACAAAATAGGAATAATCAACCGACTGAGAACAACAACAACAGCAGCAACAACAGAACTAACGACAAAACTTTTTGAATACAATTACAACACTCAACGGCACATGAACATAAACAACAACAACAACTGTAGTATGAGTTGTGTGTGTATGTAACTACAAAATAAAAGTACATACATCCAAATAAATTGGAAAGCTTTTACATAGATGTGCACACACATGTGCGTAGCACAGTACACTCTAAAAAAAAGCGGCTCAAAACAAAATATATGAACAACTTTTTGAACCTGAATAATCCAGTTTTCATTTAATTCCTCTTCAACATTTAATGTAGCATATGTAAAAAACTCTTAAATGAAGTGTTAAGTTATCAATTCAACACAGTTCGTACTTGAAATGAGCAAAAAACTTTTTTAATTAAGCTGAAATGTGAAAGCTGTTTGTCAGGAATTTTGGGCTTATATAAAACTTTTTTAGAGTAGGATTTTATGTCAATTGAGCAAATTCACACACTGGCCTAATTTCATGGGTTTTCTCTGAGTATTTGTGTAGAAACTACGCCAACAGTTTCAAGTTCACATTTTGCCTTTTGTAAGCTGCGACTAATTTTTTGCACAAACAAAAAATGAGGGCGGTGTCGACAGCCACAAACGAGCCAGGACACACACACAGAGTGAGGCATCAGCCAAACAAGACCAACAGCTGTAACGGTAATAAACAACAAGCAGTAACAACAACAACAACAACTACAATAACAATAACTGAGGCATTGAAAATCTTTCGCAATGCGAATGTGTTGCGCAAGAGATTTTTGTCGCCAAAAGTGGGCGAATGTGGGGTGTAGCTAAAAAAAAGAGCTACAGAAGCACAAAGAACAGGCGAAAGTTTTCTACGATGCTGCAAGAAATGCAGGTGTACCACACACAAGCACACACTCACACACACACACACGTGAGTTGAGAAAAAACGCATATGTAACCATCACGCGGCGTAAAGTCATTGCTGCAAAAACTGTCAAGAGAGTCTGGTACAGGAAGTAAAAGTGCCTTATATAAATTGTAAATGTTGAACAACAATAACGCAACACGCAACAACACTCAAAACAATAGTAAAAAACTATACTCACTTATCTAATATATAAAAGATAAGTTTGGCTGAGTTCGGTAAGAAGTATAAAAACAGAACTTATCGAACAAATAAAGGTCAATTAATTTCTATACGTTTCTATGTATATAAATATTGGAAAATGCAAATGAGGATTCAAATTCCATGTTAAATATATACAAGAGAGTAACCAGTGGGCTGGAAACCACTTTATAGCGACTCTCCTCCGCACTTTAAGTTGCGGCGCAAATACTTTATTAACACACACAATTCTAATAAACCAATAGCCCCCAACGGCACGAAACGCAATTGTTATGCAGTACTGTTCAGTTTTATTATATTTTGCCACGGAATTCGGCGTAGCCAAACCAATCAGCCAAAAATCTAAATTCAACTACGAATTCAAACCCAAACTCACAACCCATTTTACCACCTAACCACAATCAACAAACGAAAGAATGCCAACAGCGACAGTTGAGTTTTCGAATGCGGAGCACAAAGTTTGCTCTTGCCTCAAATTTAAATTGAAATTGGGCAAGGCAGGAGGAATCTAGCTTCTGCAAAGCTTAACCCCAGCCTTAGCACCCGACCGGCCAAATTTAAAGGATTCCCAAGTAAAAGTAAAAGCCGCGCTAGTTCATGTGAAAATGTTGATAAACGGCGCCAACTGCGGCATTTAGTCAAATATTTATTCTATCAAAATGGCAAAAACGTGCGCGCCAAGGAAAGCTCCTTCTCGTCCTTAGCCAGGCTGCGTTGTTGTGATATGTTGCGAGTTGAGCTCAATTAGCGCACAGCCTTGAAGGAGGCTTAACCGCTCACAGGAACCTGCTCCTTTGGCCGTCGCAATAACAACAGCACACGCGGCAATTTATGCGGGAGCACCCATCAAAAAATGAAAACACATCGAATAATTTGTCAACGTAACCAGAGCAACCAGCGCAAATTGAGCTATTACAGCCAACACACAGAGTCTAAAAGAGAGAGGGATAGAAATATAGAAATGAGAAACAGACTTGCCAACCAACAGATACCTTATACATAGGTCTGAAGAATATTCGACTAAAAGATATTAAATATTCAAAATGTTTTCTAAACTGTTGCATATTACTCTTAACAATATTCTCTAGAAATTGCTTATCGTTCCCTTAACTAGAAAACTAATTTACACTAGGTCAACATTTTATTGAAAGTTGCCCTTTAATAAAATAAATAAATAAAATATTTATCAATAGGTAAAATACCAGGCATAAATACCAAAAAACCATTTAATAGTACAATTAAAGTATATAACAAACTTCGAAGTTGATCAAAAAATAAAAATACACTTCAATATTTTAAAATATATTTATGTAATATTCCTCAAAAAACAATTAGCTCTTAATCGCAGCAACAAACACATATAAGTTGATTCTCCGATTTTAAAATTTGTTTAACTAACCACTAAAATTTGTTCAATTTAAATTACATTTGATAAAAACATAAGAACTTTCGTTTGGGAAACTGCAGTCAAGCATTTGAAAAGTAGGTCGATAAACTATTTGAGACCACTCCAGAACTCGACTCGACTTGGAGCATAAACAAATGATCCAACAGTTGGAGCCTTTACAAAAAAACCTTTCATATCTTGTGCCATTCATGGCATATGGTAAATAAAACACACACATTCCCCTCACTCACACACACACACACACTCGCACTTCAGCAACTCAGAGAGACACCTAACAGACCCTTGATGAGTGTGGGCCTGAGAGGCAGCTCCTTGCCTGGTTAGCTGGTTGACTGGCTGGCGGGCTGGCATCGGCCACCACTTACCGCACATTGTTAGTTCTCAAGATGCCGCCGAACTCAGACCCCGGGGCGTGTCAGGCCTCCATGCATATGTATGCGTATTAAGGATGCTCCAGATAGACGCACATACACACACTAACTGCCGTTTGCTCTGTGTCAATATGTATGTAAATATGCGAGAGAACAAGTGGTTATAAATTTACAAGGATGCTGCTGTTTCACAACAATATTACGTATACGCCATCGAGGCCATCGAGCCGTCAAGTAAAAGCAAATCTGCACGCATGCCCCTTGTGAGTGTGTTTAGGTATGCCTTACTAATAATGCCCTTAAGAAAGGACTTGCCACGCAAATACAAAATTTTGTTGAAAAAAAAATTACCTAAATAAAATAAATGAACATAAGTGTGTGAGAGAGAGGAAACTCCGTTGAGCTGTAAATAAGTGTGCGTTAATATGAGTGGAAAAACGACATCAACATCTATAAAGTACACTAAAATAAAAACTCGAAGCCTGCCCACAAGGCTCGTATTTGTTTTGTGTGCTTTTTATTGCTCGCATCGTTGAAAGTTTTTAATATATTTATTTATATAAGCGTGCCTGGAAGGTCGCGTCGTCAATGCTGTTGTTTACCGCTAGGGCTGCTTTTCTTGTTGTACTTGTTGTTGTTATGCTCGTTACTTCTTGGTCCAAGAATGTCCACTAGCTACAAGTTTATTACTTTGCTCATGAAATGCCATAAAATTAAAAGTGATTTTACTTTTGAAAATGCTTTCACTTGTCCATTTTCCATTTTCCATTTTGACCAGCAACTAGGTGCTCGTGGCTATACAAAATGCCTTATTTCTGCTGCTTCCTCTACGCTGCATTCACAGTTATTAAAATTGTGACTGACCATAAAAGGGCTTAAAGGTCAGCTAGATGATTTCAGAGCACTGAAACTGACAAGCACTAGCTTCAAATGGATATCCATTACATTGCTGACTTTTTACAACAAACAAGTAAAAAGGCAACAGATGGGGACAGCCGACTACGAAATACCCTGAAAACAGGTGTTATTATATGTCAGTTCAGACACTTCCAATATTGGGCCAGGGGCGTACTTCAGAAGAAAAAACTGCCTCTCGCTTAAATAGCTCCTGATATATCCTCTGAAAACCAAGTCTTAGTATTTATTTTAATAGATATTAATGAAATTAAGAAAGATATATATAACAATAAATATATATATGTATATAATAGTATCCATAATTTAAAAGATTAAACTTTTTTGTTTTTCTTAAAGTTCGATGCGTTAATACAGAAGGATTACCAGAAAGATTACAATTAGTGTTGTCTAACAATATAATTACATTTTGAACGTATTCCTCTTCAAATACGTTACAATTGATCATCACTTATCCTATTAGTCCTAAATGCTCCTATTGTATTTGCCCATAATTTGCACATTCAATTAAATCAAATTGTGGAATCAATTTAATTGACTGCTATTTATCCAATCTGTGCATTTACATTAAACTTTCAAGCCTCATTATCGAAACTTATGGCCATGTACAGTAATTGGAAACAGCTTTTTGACGGATGTGCCCCTCGTTTAACCTTCACACTTTTCACAATTTGCCCCCGCAACAACAACAACAACAACACGTGTTAGCCGTAATCATTGGCACTTATTGTGTGTGGCAATTTGAGTGGCAGCCTTAGGGGCCAAATTATTTATTTTGGCCCATTGACAATACGACGCAGCGATCAATCATTTCCGGGCAATCGAATGAAGACGGGGAGCTGGCGCCAGGCGACAGATGACAGCGGAGCCAAATTTAATATCTAAATGAAAGTTTAGATTGGCGCCATTGCTGATGAATTGAAATATTGCCGCACGAATGCGTTGCGCAGGTAATCAAGCATGAAGCAGCCAGAAACAAACAGAGACAGGTGCGCTTTATATGTGTGTGTGTGTGTGTGTGAAAAGAGAAAGAGAGAAGGAAAGAAAGGGAGGGGGAGGGTGCTGCTGCTCTCAAAATAGACAAAAAAGGCCGCTTGAACTTTGCGCTTTAAGTTTAAGGCTGATGAAACAGCGTGGGCGTGGCCATTCTAAAAGTTGCCTATTGAAAGCATTGCAAAAAATAATGTCAACGTTGGTTGACTGTGAGGTATGCTGATGTCCGCATTTTCAAATAAAAAAATTTAAATATAAATAAAACTCTTAAACATTCTCTTCAAAACTCTTTACTTATCTCTGAGATGTTAGGTAAAGTACTAGATTAAGAATTTTATACCTAGTTGTAATTCTCAGAAAAAAAAAACATATCAAAAAAAATAATAGAAAATAAGGAAATAAAATACTTCTCGTATGTTGGTAACTTTCTCGGACCGTTACAAAAAGGGGCAAAAAATGTTGGTATCCCTTGAATCTTTATTGGTGCTGAGTATGAAAATGCAAAGCAATCGAAGCGCAACGAACATAAATAAAGATAAAGAGTTGAGTGGGAAGTACACGCGTGCCCCATGGGGCAACAACAACAATATACAAAATATATTTATTTAGGCGCAATCAATTTTATGGCAATTCGGTTTTTATAGCAACAAAAGCAGCCGCCATTTTCAACCGAAGCAGCTTGTAGGCCAAATTTGCGCCCTGAATTATGCAGATGTGTGTGTGTGTGTGTTGTGTGTGTGCGTAAGTGTTTCCTGTGTGTGGGCAAATGTTTAAACGTGCATGAAAATGTTGTCAGCCAAGAGTAACAAAAACAACAACTGCGGAAAAAAGCTGAAGAGCTGCAGGCGAGCTAAGGGAACTCCTGTGGTTGTGTGTGTGTTTAACTAAGTGTGTGTATGTGCGAATGTGTATTCGAACTGAACTTTTAAACTAATTTGAAATTTTAATTTAATTAATTTGTGTGCGCATTTTTTAATGAACGAATAAATACGTGCGAGCGCTAAAGTGTCTCTTTGAAACATATAAAAGTGGTTGTAGTGAGAAATAATAAATAATGAAATAACAAATATACATAAATAATAAATACAACATTTTCTTTGTAATTACTATAAATATGCATGTATATATATTAATTGATTTTAAAAGCATTGCCAATATGTTTCCAAATACTTCGTGTATCTACCTAAGATTTTCCCTCAAGTACAAAATATCGACTGCAAACTGATTTTAAACTTTTATTCCTTATCACTACTATATTTTCAGGCAGCTGCAATTTTGCAGCAATAGAAATGCAATTATGTTCAAATTGAACGAAGCGCGGGAAAAGTTCGTTAACAAGAACAACAACAAGAAGAAGAGTAACAGCAACAATTACAATCAACAACAACGGCAGCAAAATGTAAACGGCTGAAAGTGGACTCGACAGCTGGGTCCATCAGCCCAGCAGCAGCAGCAAAGTTCAAGGCACCACAATAGCTTAGCACAACAGCAACGACAACAACGAAACAACCGCAACCACAAGCAAAATACGCAACATAAATGAAGTTAACAATCTGTCAAATTGCTAAATTATTTCTGCTGTTGACAGCCTTCTTCTTTCTCAATTCCCACAACGCCTCCGCCTTCGCCTCCGCCTCCTCCACCTTCACCTTCTCCTCCAACAATACCACCTCCGGCACCTTCATCAGCAACGTTTCGCCTTTTTCTCAGCTGGCCACACCGCAAGCTGGCGCAGTGCCCAAGACAACGACAACTACAAATGCAACTGCAACGGGAGCTGCGGCTAAAAATTCCGCGGCAACAACAACGTCACTGTCAACAGCAACAACAGCAAGAACAACAACAACAACAACAACAACGGTTAGCAGCAATTCAATTTTGAGCACAGCAACAACAAAAATAGAGCAGATACAACAACAGAAACGAAATGAGCGCGAATTTGAACGTCAGGCACGTCAAATGCAAAAGCCCGCAATACAACACCAGCAACAGCAGCAACAGCAGCGTCAACGGCGACAGCAGCAACCACAACAAGATAGCGCCGCAGCTTTGGCAGCTCAGCGTGTGGCCGTTTTAATACCTTTATCATTCCACACTGATATGATGCATGTGCAGCAGGGCTTCCAGCATTTCGTAGAGTTTTTTCAAGTGAATTTATCTAACGTCAACGTCGATTTTCTACGTGATGTCGGTGAGTAAACAGTAATAGCAACAGCACCAACAATAAACACTCATAGCAACATATGCAAACAAACAAACACACGCCCATCCCTTGTCTAGCCGTTTGCTCGGCTTTTTTTGTTTAGGCCAGCTCTTGTTTCCCTCCTGTTTGGTTTGTTTTTCCTGGTTATTGCGGTTTTTATTGCAACACTTTTTCATTCCCTCTTATTGATGATTTTCATAAATTTGTTTCTTAACAAGATTCCATTAAGTGATAATCTTGGTGCTTTAATATATTTAAAGAAAGAATTTTGTAGTCCAAATTGTTACCGGAGAAATCAGACAAACTAGTTCCTTACTGAGAAATGTTTAAATGTACGTTTCCATGTTAGTTCCCAAGCTAGCCTAAAAAGTTAACATAAGCAGGAATAAATATTTTTATAACAGTTAGGTAGATATATTTATATTCCATAAAATTTAACCTACATAATAATTCTTTCTATCCTTGCTATTATTTTAGAAATTTATAGCGAACCCCATTTTCAATTAAAACCCATTATTTAAATACCTTAATAAACAGGATAAGTTGCCAACGGTAAGTTCTCCATAGGGTAGCGAATGATCTCTAACCCAATTTACAGCAGAAGAGATGAAGTTTTCCGATAGAGGTAACTAAATATTAAATAAAAATAAAATATATTAGAAAAATGATATTAAAAACACTTCGTTTCTCGCGTCTTGTATTTAGCTTGGCCATCTCAAAGGGAGATGGCAGGCTAATTAGTGCTCTTATTGCATAGAAGCAAGTGCTCTTTCATCAAAGGCAAGTTTTTTATTATATAAATGTCAAGAGATTTTTCTTAAAACTCGCCTCGAGTTGCAACTAAGTAAAAGTAACATCTATTGCGATTCATCAGCTGTATATATATACAGTTTGTTGGGTTTGCAAAAAATTGTGTCCAATGCAAACTTAATTTGCATGCATTATGCGCAGACTTTTGCTCTGCTGCATAAAGGAAGGAAAATAAAAAGAAAATATTTTTTTTATGATATTTAAACTAATTAAAGAGCAGCGCTTTGCAAGTTGCAGGCAACGTTTTGTGCCTTATGCTTGTGGCGCGTGGAATGTGCTCTGTGGATGCTACATAGCTTTTCGCTTTTCTATGTTTTCCCGTGTGCTTACAACTTTAATTACATTGCCTTCAATTACAGGCGCGCATGTCACGCCAAAGAACCTTCCAGCATCCTGCCCTGTGCAACGACCATCGATGTCATAAATATTACTGCCCGGCAACTGACAACTTACAATTTCCGCTCAAAAACTTTATGGCTGCAGCTGACTTATGGGTATTTTTATTGTACATCAGCGCGCGATGCTCTTATAAAGTTGGGCTAACTTCTTTTAGGCATGCGCCTGGTCAAACATTTTCTCGAGTCCTTTTCCTTTGACTACTCATATAATTCTATGATATTTTGCACTTCATGCAGGTCTCAACATCATTCATAACTAATGTCAATCAAAAACAGGATTTTGCTGAAAAGCCGCATGTTGAATATGGGCTGAAAATGAAATTTGTTTGCATATGTTTGCTTTGCTTTAAGGCCGTAAAATATTCATAAATTAAAATTGTATGTTATTAGGCGTTATATATATTTTGGCACAGCAAATTCGTATTTCTATAACGTATACGTTATTCGTTACGTATACGTCATATTTACATATTTGTTCATATGCTAAAATTTGCTCAGCATGTCAAACGACTCTTGTGCTCTCACAGAGCCTACATAATATCATTTTTAATTAACTAGTATTGCCAAAAACAAAATGTTTTCCAAAATCATGTAAATTTATTTTCGCTGGCTTTGATTTTCGTTGACCGACCCAGGCTTTTTAATTAGATCGATGAACATTCTTTGATATATGGAATATGGTGGGCAAAACTTAGCGCCTTCTTTCACACATATAAGCAGGTCCTACACACCCTACAAATATCATACTAATGAACTTTATCGGTGCACCTAATTAAAAATTCAATGTTTTTAAAACAACATTACAAACAATAAGTTGCATATTTTGTTGAATAAAAAATTGCAAAATGCGCAGTCTCAGCAATGTACATTATAAGAACAATCTGAATATATGCCAAATATAAATTGTTATGTTTTCTATTTACTTCGAAATTGTTCGCATTTCATCCATTTCAAACAATCAAAACAATCTCGATATAAATAATAACTTCTCTTTAAGCTGATTACGTATACGTAATGTATGCCATTTGTGGCCAAAATGATTATTGCACTAAATGAATTAGCGCAAATCGCGATAAGCATTGGGTTTTCCAAGGGTGGCAGACCCGAAACCCAAAACGTTTAGTTTGAGGGTAGTTCAAACGAGTGCTTGAGTTGGTCCGTCGAACTTTTCGCTCAGTCTGTCTGGCTATTTGTTTTATTCTTTTAAATTGCTTTTTTTCAGTTGGTTGCGAAGTAAGCATGGACGACTACACATGTGTAAAAAAACCTTCTTAGTTGGCTGGGTGGGAAACTTGCACATTGCTCACTTATTTGGAGCCAAAGTTTTGCCAATTGCAACAATTTTCATTTGGCACCGCGAAACTTTAAATTCAATTTCATTAGTTTTAACAGTCAGCCGTTATTTGTCATAAAAAAAGAGCATTCACCTGTGTATTCCTTTTTCACCTGCTCCACAGAGATTTAAATCAAATAAATTGGGTACCAGCACAGTAATTGATTTAAGTGTACGACAAAGAAATTCAATTTAGCATTAGTTACGGCAACTCGGCAAACTCTACCTCCATTTTAATCTATTGCTCCCCTTTTGGTTCTGTTGTCCACATGCAAAATAAATTTCTTTCTGCAGACTGCCAGGTTTTTATGTTGCAAAATATTGAAATTGATTTTAGCTGCATATGTTGCAGTTACAGCCACCCCCCTCCCCCGGCCGCAATTTATGACCTGACCACAGCAGCACAGCACAGGCAAAACCTATTGTCCTGCGTTCCCCCTCCGGGCTTTGCCCAGCAAATTCATAGTTTATGCCCATGCGACTTGGCAGGAGTCTGCATTTGTGGTGGCACAAAAGGCCGGACAAATGTATAAATTGTATTTCCATGGATCGCCTACCACTGTGGAAAAGCGACAAATTAAAAGGAGGTCGCAGCTAAAGTTAGAAAACTTGCCTCGGTCACTTTGCTTTATCGTTTACCAGCAGGCAAACGGATTATGCAAGCATCTACAGTAAAACAAGTGGGCTAACACTAGTAAAAGGCAGTCCAGTAGATACCCTGTACCAATGCATCAAAACTCTAACACAACATTACAAGTGACCATTAAAAATATCAAACGCACAATGTATTTTTCATATCCGATGATTTCTAGTAGGGAAAAAATAGAATTAAAGCTGTCAATTATATTCAATGCTGATTGTTGTCTGCCATATTAAAAACTAATAAAAAGAAATTAAATTAAATTCAGATAAATAAATAAATGACAGAATATTTGAGAAGAATATCAATTACATATAAATATTCGACATTTGATATGTGATAAACGATGATTTCTAGTAAGAAAAACAAATTCAATTTTATTTGTCAATGAATTTTAATACTGTTTGTTATGTGCCACTTTTAAATTCATATAAATAAATCAAATTAAACTCGGATAAAAATATAAATGACAAAGATGATATTTAGTTTGTATATTTGCATTTTTGATTGAAATTATTTTGAATAACATATTTTGTGAGTTTCAATAACGCCTTTTAATAAGTAGAAGTTGGTTTATGCTCAAGGGCCACTCAGCACACAACTAGACTGTCAAATGTGCTCGCCATATATATAACCCAGGTCTCAACAACATGCATTTTATGTAGCTGTGAAGCATCATGTAAATTATGGCATTTATAACAACTCGCAGCGCTTGCCAGTTACAGTTAGCAGGCACTGTGGCGAACCTCAGAGGGACTCCAAGGGACTCCGTTTGTAGTCGACTGCTTTCATCAGCAGTTACAGTTGCTACACCTCTTAAGCACTTAAACACACACAAACACTCACACACACACACAAAGGGCTTAAATATGCAACGGTTTTTATATGCTACATAAAATGTTTCTTTTTCTTTCTTCTGCCAATGGTTTCGTTTTCCTTTTTTCTCCGATGATGGCGCTGCTGACGCACAGATTTAAGTGGCTTCATTAAATTACTCGAGCTACCCAAATACACGAGCGTTGTAAAGACTTTAAATGCGGGCATTAATGTAGACACCGACGTGAACTTCAGCGGCATCGACGATGGCGTTGACCCAACAAAGCAGCCGCGTCAGCAGCAAACCCAAATGAAACAGTTGTCAGCAGACACTTTATCAGCATCCACACAGACACCAGAGGCACGACAGCACAAACAACAAAAGGAGAAGGCGCATCGGGAGCATAAGGAGCAACACTCCGAGACCCGCAGCTCGGCCCACTGTCATCAGCTGGCTGAGCTACTTGCTCACGAATACAACAAAAGCGTCGTCTTCTGGCCGTGTCCTCGCATGAAAGTAAGTAGAGCTATATACATATAAAATACTTCAAATTCCACAATTGAATTAAGACGTCATGAAAGCAGAGTATTGGATATAAATAAATATTTTATTGGCAATATTATTTATTTTAAGAGACTGAATAGAGTATTCCAGAAAGTTGTACAAATAAATTATGATTTTAAACATTTAATATAATTTTATAAATAAAACCGTTTTTTAAAAAAAACTGTCTAAATAAAATCAAAACCCCTTAGGGAACACATAAATAGTAGAGCTAAAAGTTTTGATACATTTCACACCCTTCTGAAATTGCAACACAGCTTTGGGCTATGATAAACAAAACTTTCAATGCTCTTTCAAAAAAAAGCCAGAAATTAAACTTGCAACACAGCTGTGATTGCCCAAGGTGCAATGCTTACTGCACCAATAATAAATGCATTCATTTTGGCATTTTATAAATTTGCGTAAACGTAAACAACTCTTTTGGGAACTTACTTTTGCAGCAACAACTTGCGCATTAAGCAAACCAACTGACAGCAGTACGTTAATTAACCAGAGCTTGGAAAGCACTCGTTACGAACCTGAACTCTGGGGCTAAAGCTAAGTCAGGTTGACCGCAAGGCATTCAGTTGCCAAATTTTGGCATTTTCTAAAAACGCCCCCAAGAAAATTTCACCCAGTTGAGGCTGGCAAGAAATGCAAATCCAGGTCGGAAATTCCAAACAGACTAAGGCTAAGGCCAAAATTAAAGGGCGGAGAGAGAGGAAAGACTTTAGCAAAATATGTTGCAACAAAATTGCTTGATAAAAGTTGGCAACGGCATGAAATTACTTTTGTGGCATCTGCAGGGGAAATTGTTATAGTTGATGTCGACTACGTTGTTGCTGCTGCAACTCTTCGCACTTAATTTAAAGTGCATGCCAAAGTGCACAAAATGTATTACACAATTTATAAGAAAGTCAAAATTCCAATCCCATTTGGGCAACTGACATAGAGTCAAATAGTCACAAACTAAAATACCCTTTTTGTGAGGGTAGCTTTATTTTATCCCAAACTTTGTTGTGGGTTAAAGAAAACTTTTGTAACCATACAAGGCATTTATATTGCTGATCTAGAAGAGGTACTGAACACATTATCTTTGATTAAACGTATAATAGAATATATGCTTATTTAATCTAATAACTTTTGAATGAAATGTCTCGGGTATATCATTACCAGTGCTACTCTTTATTCTATGTTCTGCCAATTGATTGACAAACAGCAGCAAACTAATTAGAAATCATATAAAAACTTTTAAATTTGCGAAATTGTAACAGAAAGCTGTCAATAGAGAAAACCCAGTTGGGTGGGCTAAATGATATGATGAGCTAGCCTGTGGGTATTGAGGAGATGATGTATCAAATATTCAGCTTAGACAAAAACCAACAGCTGCAGGATAAATAGCATCTGGGCAAACCAAAGCAAAAAAAGCGGGCAGCAAAAGGCAAAGGCAAAGGAAAACTCAAAGCTGAAAATGCATATTATTTTCCATGCAAATCGGCCAATGAGACATTCAAGCTGATAAAAATGTGACTAGAAATGGGTATGGTAATTGATCTGCAATGTGCAGTGCAATGAGGCTGAATAAGGTACATATAAAGCGACAAAGGTAGCTTGGCAAATGAAAGGCAGCACGAAAATTCAAGCAACAATACTTAACAATTTTAAAGCGTCATAATTTCTGATTTTTATGCATGCCAATGAACGTTGGCTAACAGAGCATTTAAATCACTCAGATCAGGACATGACAGGACAGTACAGCCAAGGCCGTAGCTGCAAATGCAAACATGCACAGAGAAGATGCGAAAAATTCTCATATTTCAGATAGCTTCACAGCTTGGCACGTGCCGTTCCCATTGCTGCTGCTGCTGCTGCTGCTGCTGTTGCATTTGCCTCCAGCCGATAGGTGACACGTTTGTTGTACGTTGTTGGGCTTTGTGTTTTTTGCAGCATTTTGTTGAGTTAACTTAAAAGTGCTGCACAATCGTAAACAAAAAATGTTGCTTAGCCAGGCAGCTGTCTGCTTTTTACGAGCCGCTTTTGGCGCCAGCAGCTGAGCTCAGTCCGATTTATGGTAATGGCAAAAGGGGGCGAACGAAAACAGGCGAGTTATTAAAAAATGCAAATGTACATCAAATGCACATCAAATGCAGCGCGAAATGCTCAAAGGAAAGTCTGAAAACACTCTTCACATTGTTCTGGTCTGAAGTTTCTTCTGCTAAACCTAAAGTTTCCCATTCCAAAGACTGGCACAAAAAATTATGCTTAAATACAGAAATTGTGGATACTTTATTAAGGTACATAAAGGTTTATAATTTATGAATTACGCTTTATACACCCGCTCTCTTTACCCCTGCGCAAAGGGTATCTCGAAAAATAAACAGTGCGCATTCAGCATAAACTAAGCAGGTCTAATCCTAATGGCCAACATTTTCGGTCTCGACCAAATTTTATACTATATGTATATTTTGCTAGCTCTTTTTCGCAAATGCTGCACAAAAATAAAGTCGCCCTCTAACAAAGTTAACACTTTGTTGTTAAATACTTTCATGCTTATTGCCAAAAAAAATAATGGGAGCACATTTCTTGGAATTATAAATTGGCAAACAAATTTT
Organism: Drosophila lacertosa; assembly: GCA_004143845.1. Classification (NCBI taxonomy): domain Eukaryota; kingdom Metazoa; phylum Arthropoda; class Insecta; order Diptera; family Drosophilidae; genus Drosophila; species Drosophila lacertosa. The sequence continues at coordinate 202,093 of SCDZ01000045.1, forward strand.
GTATTTCTCTTGTAGGAATTAATTAAAAAGTTGTTGAATACAAGTTAAACTATAATTTTTTCTAGGAACAAAGTGTAATAAAGTTAGCAGCGCATATTCAAATTGGAATATATTTTTTAAATAAATAGCATTAGCTGATAAAGAATGTTTAAATGCTCTTACAATATTTGGGAATAAATAAATAGTTACATCAACACCACACTGGTGATGGGCGTGGCCGGGTATAACACACGCCCATACTGATAATTGTGAGTGGTAAGAAACTGACACAAGATTTATTAAATATTATTAAATGGAGAATGTCCTCTATAGGTTTCATTTTCCTTTGAGCTTTCCACTTGCAGATGCCATATAAATATGTAAATATACTTTTTGATCAAAAGCATTTAACTAAAATGTATGCAATTGTTTGTGCCTCAAAAATAACTCTTTGTTGTTGCGAGAACATATTGTTCCATACCAGGCTTTAAGTTGCCATTAAATTTAAGGCCAACATGGGCACATAAAAGTAAACTGCACTAAACCAAGCGCATGTGTATGTTGATATTTAAGTGCAGACGACGCCCACACACATGGACACCCATTAAGCCGCAGGAACCAACTGCGCCAAGCTCGCTGTTAGCTGCGAGTTGCGAGGACTGAGCCCCTAACGCCGAGTCTAAGCTTGAATGCGGCGCGCTCAACCGTGTGGATCCGCAAAACAATGTAGCAGATAAAAGTGTTTTTAATTGACAACACAACAAGACTATTGTGGCAAGCATGGCATGGGGCAGCAAATGCGCAGCAGGCGCGCTGCAAAGTATGCAACGCATATGCGGCGAGTGCCGAACTGTGCTGGACAAACAAAAAACAAACACAAATGGCAGCAGCAGCAACAAATGCACGCGTCTATAAAAGCAGCGACCCCGGACAACAAAGTAACAAAGCGTGCAATTAACTGTGATTTTTATGCCCTGCGCAATATTTATGCGTCGAGAGTCGAATGGCACACGCCTACAATTGGAAACCGAGCGGCGAGTATCCGGGCAGCGACCAGCGGCCACGCCCTAAATCAGCGACAGCAAAATAAAATTGCAGTTTGTCGCTCGCAGCTCTCAGTTCGCCAGGGGAAAGTTGAAAATTTGCAAAATGTTGGCATCGCCCTGGGATTGAAGCAACAAAACGCACAGCGCATTGCAGGCAAATGTTATCGCATGCTTTGAATACTTTAAACGTTAAACGGCATTGCGCATACGCCCTGCAGCCCCCGCTCGTGGGCAATGGCAAAGATAAGTTACTAAAATGGCGAAAAAACCAATTTGCAGGCATCCAATTTGCATTCTTCATTGTCTCGAACTTTTAAACGAGCGTTATCGGAATTCATTTTCATTTATTTTCCTTTTTTTAAGTTAATTTACTTACTAATTTACAATATAAAAGAACTTTAGGCAATGAATACAGAAATTAAGCGAATAGAAAAATACTTTCTTTTAACATAAGTAATGTCCGTTTTTAGTATTCTGTTTTCCTTATAAACTTTATAGTTTAATTGAAAAGCTTAAAGAAGCATGCTAAGACATCATTTACTTCAAAGTACCTCATTTAGAATATTCTATTTAAAGTCATCATATACTTATTGATTAAATAAAAATTTTAGTAAATATGTTTATTTATATGCACACATAACACATCAACTGTAAATATTTTTTGCATTGTTCAGCTGAGTCAACACACACAAACGAATTTCTAAAACAACGTCCACAAACAAACACACGCCTCTGGGCCAAATACAAACAGAACACAAAGCCCGCATCAAAAATATTTTGGTCTTAGTTGGCCATAATGGTCATAGATTCTAAAGCTCCAACCAGCAATAGTTTTTATTTGGTTTTACATATCAATTTTATTCAGTTTACTGCACTTGGTGAGCTGACTACATTGTGTGAAACTTTTGCGGCTTAAGACACTCTTTAATTGTATAACAAGGGCAGGGGTTACTATGCTGTGACATGATCATGTTTATTTATTACGACCTAGTACGCTTTTAAACTGTGGTTAGTAACTCACTTAAAGCAAACTTAAACTGAATCCTACATAATGGAGTATATTAGTATTGCTTCAACCGATTCCAACTAGAAACTTTCAATGCAATGATGAATACCAAAAATAGCGGATGTTATTATATATTTTATAATTACAGGGTATCACAGAAATATCCACTCTATTTTAATTAGTTTAATTCTGTTGTTGCTGGTCTTTGCCCCGCTTGAATTGCTTAATACGGCAAATTGAGTTTGACCCATTTAAAAGCCGCGTCGAGGGCGGTCTTTGAATTTAAATAAATAATGCAAGCTGTGCTTTTCAACATATATATAAGCGAACATACATACCGACAAACGTTTAATCCCAGTGCGAACATGCAAACAACTTAATGAAGATTAATGCATTTGCCAATGCAAGCCCGTGAGACAAGGGAAATCACAATAAGAAAGTCATTTCGAAATGCACATTTGCAATTGCTGCATGTAATTTGATCGACTTTGCCATTTATCTATCAATTTGCAATGCTAGTCACAAAAGAAGAGCACAAGCAAAGTCTGTCAGTCAGTCAACAAGTCAGTCTGTCAGTCTGTCAGCCTGTCCGCCTGTCAGTCAAGTCAGTTAGTTGTTGCCATTACTGTAGATATATGTCTGTGGCAATGCTCATCGCAGTCGAGCATGGCCAGCGTTTGCCTTTCACTCAATCAGGTTGACAAGTGACAATCGCTGCGGAAGCTCAGAGCTGCGTTGCCGATAACAATGCAGGCATTCGAGCAACTCAACATAGATGACATTATTTACATGCACGCAAAGCTCAAAAACAGAATCAATTTCCAGCTCGATAGTGGTCAAGAACTGAAGAAACTATATTTGTACACTTTCTTCATATATACCATATAAGAAGTTAGCTTAGGAATTCATTTGAGTCTGTGCTGGTTTAAAACAAGCTAAGGTACTACAAAAACGTATACTTACCTTAAAATTTCTCTTATTCCTGTCATGCATAATACAACAGTTTTCCATGCTTTTTGGTTTCTCCGACCACACACATTTTGTGTAGAATAAAAAAAAACGGCATAATGAAGGATGACCAACGTTGACCAAAGCTGTTATTGAAATCATCCATTGCATTATGAGTCCATTACATAAATTAGAAAGAGTCTCTTTTTTGCCAAAAACACATCACCTGCATACAGTTTTGAATGCTTTTTCTGTTCGTGTGTTTTGTATAACAACTAGGCCACAATCATTTTTTACAAATGCATTTTTTTGTTACAAAACATATAGTAAAAATAGTTTTTAAACCAAATTTCAACACAAATACATCTTTTGCACAGGGAAAACACACGAGTCCTGCGAAGAGAATGCTGGTAAATTAAAAAAAGCCATGATTTTATTTATCATAAACACCTACATAGTTTATATTTGTTCATTGTAAATAACACAACAAACAATATGATGTTGTTTTTAAATGTACTTTACAGGTTGTGTAATTTTTGTTTAATTGAGCTTGAAAAGTTTTTTTATTTATAGTATTTATAGAGGGAATAAGAACATATCTCTCATTCGCAATAGCTACTGTAATCGTACATCACAGCATTATTCCTAAAGTAGAGCTGTGTCAAGTAAATGTGAATTAACGATTTGCTCTGCAGTGCACAATCTATTTAAACTATGGACAGGAACTAAAGCTCTGCGCTATCTGCATGCGAATTGAGAGCAGATGACGGGCGCCTTGTTAGCTGCTTGTTGTTGTTGTTGTTGTTTTTTCTTAGCCTCGTTCGCTGTATCATGATTGATTGCTGTTTACGCGCTTGACCACGCCCCCCCCCCCCCCCCCCCCCCCCCCCCTTGCAGGAGGCATTTGGTTACAGCCGCCCTTCGCACTGGCATTTTGTAATTCGATTTCGCGTCCCTCGCATGCATTCAGATGTAATTATTTTTAGACAATGTCAGCTTGCAACGGCCAAGCTCTGCAGGCTCGATTTATCGCAACAAAGCCAGCTTAATCAAAAACAGCAACAGCAACTCCTGGCCGAGTATCCTCTAGAATTTTAATGAAAATTTCCCTCAGTGAAATACAAACGCCCCTTTTACAAAACAGTATCAGAACCATTGCATTAAGTGTTTGGTAATTGGGTCTGTTCAATTTATTTGAACTCTACGGAAAAGACTCGAAAGTAGTGCAGGATAAAGTGAAATTCAATATGCAAATATATATTACAGACTTAAAAGAAATCACCTTCTTTAGTCTCGTTTAAAATAAATTAGTTATTTTTCTCAACAACAATATAAAGAAAGCAATCAATATTATCTACTTACGTCTAGTTTTTCATAAGAAAGAATGTTGTAGACTAGTTCGGAATATCCTTCCTTAAGTGACCTTTAGGCTTAAAGTCAAGCCCAATTTGTTTAATATGTTTAGATTGCTTTCAACTTGAAAACAAATGACTTAGCTTTTTACGCGCACAACGTTAAAGTTTTAAATTCGAAGCGACATTTTGTAAAGGTTTTTCTTAAGGTACTTCACATATTATGGAAGTTTCGCAGCTTTGTTTCATAATAATTAAGGCTTATGTTACTGAAAACTCTTTGCCGCGTTCTCTTTAATCAATATTCTTAATCATCTTATCCTTTTGCTCTCACTTTGAAGGCACTCGTGCGACTCCAGTAGTTGGCGGTCCAGACACAAATACAATTAAGTGCACTCGTGTGTCCAATGTCCTTTGTAAATGCGTTCATTGCAAGTGAATGTGTGTGTGTGCTTGTGTGTGTTGCACACATAAGTATACTTGCCACGCCACAACACACATATTTTCATTCTTTCAGTGTCTCAGTCTCGTTTGCTTTGACGCATCATTGCAGCGCACTCACGAGAACGAACACATAACGTATACGCAATATTTTGCAGTAAATGGCAACGCAAATGGAGCTTTGTTTGCCAACAGCAGCAGCTCAATGCCGAAATTGGCTTGTTTATTATGGCACTACGATAAGCTCTTGGGTCATTGCACCTTTCACGAACCTCGCCCACACCCCGATGACAGCTGCCAATTGTTGGGCGACTTTAATATTCAACTGAATATAGGTTTTCTCGTATGTCGGTGGGCAGTACAAAATTCTTGAAAAGTGACTCATAAACAATAAAAAAGCTAGCGACAAATGTTAAGAAAAGTTTATACTCTAAAACTTGCTACGGCTTTCAGTTAACTAACCCACTCATAATGCTCTTCATTAAAGAAATCTATAAAAGTACATCAATTTGATGAATGTATATTTATTTATAAATAAAAACAACCTATAATTACTGCAATGTTGTAAATTCTTATAATGCTGAAAAGTACAATTAAAATATATTTACCTAATTAGATAAAGACTATGACTGTTAAGTGCTCTTTTAAATTAATTTTCGCCAGACTTCCAATCCCACAAAACTTTAATTTAAGTAAATATATTATTTATTTTTACTTTCGCAAAGCGACAATATATACTTTTTATTTCGCCTGAACACTGCGACTTCTTTTCCCATACTCGTTTCCCATAGAAGCAAAAACCCGAGCAATAAATGTTTTTCGTTTTCATATTTAAATTGTATTAAAAATTAAAAAAAAAAAGCGTGCAATTGTGAAGAGCGCCACCGATGAGTTAACACGAGGGGGTTAAATAATTGGCCATATTGCTTATTCAACATGTTTTTTGTATGCATTTTCACAAAATGGAAGGAAATAAATGGTCCAGTGTTCGCTTTTTCAAGTGTTTATATTATTTGCACCCACAGAGTTTAACACTTAATATATTTCCTCAATTCAAAGGGAACTTCTACCAATAATCAATAAAATTTTCAACTCTTTAAAGCTGTTTGTACATCAATCAGTGTATTAGCCAGTTGGCTAAACCCTACTGCAATATTGTTTCCCATTATCAATGAGCTTATAAGGAATTTAAAGCTATGATGACTTATTGAAACATTTTTTCGATTATTTATTTTTATGCGCAAGTGGTTTTTATGTATTTTTTATTCATATTTAAGTGTGAATCGGTTTATTTTTATACCCTGCACTTATTGAAAATTATAACGACTGGGGTAGATTTTCGAATATTGCATAGTAAACAAGCTTATCTAAAATTGAAAGTTCAAGCGTATCTGATATAAAGGAGTTTAAAGCCTAGGATATCATGGTCATATTAAGATAAATATGTTAACTAGCGAAAACAAATGTCGTATACATCTTATCAGGTGGAACACACATATGAAAAATATCTCAATAGCTTATTAAGTTCCTCATTGAGAGATTTATCATTCCGATTTTTCGACAACACGAATTTGTATAATAAGTAAAAGTAACAAAGTAGGTATCGCAAATAAAAGCTGGTTGCATGGTATTCCCCAATCTGGCACTTCCGACAAAACCACTCTTACTTGATTTTCATGAAAATTGCTTAGTGCTGCCAGATGTGCATTTGCATTTTAATGCATTTTAAGTTGTCAACACTGTATCTCGCATTATACGCCTTTGCCAAGTAGGTGAAGCGCTTTCAAGCGTCTAGCAAGAAGAGTGCGAGAAAGGGACGAAATCTTGTAAGCCATTTTATATAAATACAGGGTAGCTTTTTTCTGCATGTTTTTTTTCGATTTTTGGAGTTCTCCTTCTATGATTTTTTATAGAAAATTTGTAAGATCACTAACAATATTTATCCTTCACAGTCTTCAGTACATATTAAGCACTAGCAACTAGGCCAGGGCAAATACACTATTACTCTTAAGTATAAGTAACTTTTTACTTAAATTCTCATATTTTATTATATGAAGTAGCCAAGCAATTCCGTTTATTTAACACATAGAACGCATTAGCATTTGTTATTTATGCTTCCAATTGGAAGTGTCCCTTTCTCAAAAAAGAGCAAGGTCATAAATATATAAATTTATAATTGTGATGATTGTCTATTGTGTTGCTTGCAAAAACAATTTTCTGAAGCCAGAGAGGATAAACAAAAGTATACAAATTTGCAAGTTATTTTAAATTTAAAGCGTTTACTGTTGTTATATACATATGCAGCTTAATGCATTTTAAGTGCAAATTGCTGCTGCAGTAATTTACGAGTCATTCAGGAAACATTGCAAATTCAATAACAGTGCTGGAGCGCAGCTGCAATAAAATTTAAAGCTACTCAGTTGGACAGCACAATGCGTATACGTAATATTGAGCTCGTAAACGCAACAGAGACGACAAATACATCCTGTGAAAAATCGAAATGATATTTTAATTTGATGGAATTCAATTAGTTGCGTTGTTTGTTCGGTTTGCCATGCAGTTGACTTGCTGGCTGCCTTTGGCCAGGCTCTAATCAAATATGCCAATCACATAAGACGAGTCGAATGAAAATGAAATTGTTCTTAATTTGCGTGATACGCATCGAAAAACGATTCATCTCCGCAAATCGACACACACAGCAACACACACAAAAGTCACCTGCAGACACTGTTGCAGGTGAGAAGGCTGCAACACATGCAGGTGCAAATAAGTTGGCAGTGCGTTTGTCATGCGTGGCTTGGCCCGGAGTGTGGCATGCATATTTAAGGCACCCGCCTGCAGTCATCCAGATGACAAGCAATCCTGCTATGTGTGTTATATATGCACGTGTCTGGCAAAGTCAAAGTGTTTGGCTTTTGCGGCTGGAGTGTGCATAAGCAATGACTGAATACGCCCAATTGGCACGCCCACACCTGTTTGCGGCAAGCTTCGTGTACCTGGACAATTAAATGTGTCATTAACACACATTTAACATGGCCAATACACTTATAGCGGTCGAAAGCAATTTGTCGCTCTTACTTTGACTTTCTTGACTTTTGGCTGGCAAAATCTTGTTGCATTCACTCCTTGAACAAATCTTTCACAGTTGACAAAATTTCTGTGGCTTGCCTTCAAAACTGCTAAGTTCGAAAGGCCAATTGATACCGTTTACTTGTTTTTAAGCATATATCAAATATCAACATAATTTTAATATTAATAGCAGCAACGTTATCTTTTTAAGGCTTCTTCTATTTAGTTTGTAGTCGATTACATTAATCACTTCTTCATTAAATATTTTTTTAATATGCTTATGCCATGTTGAACTCCTTCAATGTAGCTATTGAATTACTAACAGTGTGAATAACAGTGCTGCCCAGAGATTATCTTCCACATTCTTTCAATATTTTTCCTTTATTATTACTTTTAAATCTTTGCTGGCTTAATAGCTTACATTGCCTCTTCACGTGTTTATTCCATTTTAAATACTCATATTTTGATTTTCTGCAGCATAGTATTTCATTAGCTGCCAGAACATGCTGGAAGTATTCCAGCTAAGCTGAAAATGAGATGTTCAAGGGCACTTGTTGCAACTCCCACACATCGTCTCAGTTCCAGCGCCGTGTGCAACTCGCTAATTGCCCCACAAGCCACATGTAAAACTCGCTCGAAATTTAATACGCCGTTTGCTTTATTATTTGATGCGTTTTCAATTTCAGTTTTCATTGCATTATTATGTAGCTTACCTATTTTACAGCCAACTTGGGTGGTTTGCCAGGCTGAAAGCTTAACTCACAGTACTTTGACTTAAGGTTTACTTTCTTTTTTAGTTTTTAATGTAATTGTTGCTGGACAAAAATGTCTTCCTTTTGCATACATTTACTGTTTTGATCAACTAATTGAGGTCTATATGAATCATGTGCTAATAACTAGGATGGAATCAACAGAGATTAATGAAAATAAGCGGTAACCATAGCCCTTATTGAAACTCTCCATTCCCTTCAACTAATTAATTTTTCAGTAGAACAACATTTTTGATAAAAAAATTACTTACATATTTTATTAAAATGTCGATTTAACTTCTCGTAGAAGCTTTAATTTTGCTTTATGCCGGATACCTTAATAATTTGAACATTATATATATATTGTCAAAATGATTATTGATCTTTCAATAATAAGTGAATGTGTTTTTTTTCTTCAAATGTCTTGACTATTAATCTTAATTTTATTTTTAAAAAACATGTGCTGCTATGCCAGTTTATTAGAAAGGTTAATTAATAATTTAAAATCAGTTAAAGAATTTTTTGCTTAAAATAGGCATAAAGTTACATCACATTTTTTCGCCATTAGCTTTTGCTTGGAGTCTTTTCATATCGTAAGCCAAGGACCGCGTTGGCAGTTGGCAGCTGACTTAGCCTTTTTGCGGCATGTTAGCCTTTCAAACTGAGCCAGCTGTCAGGCTCGTGTGGCGTTGGCCAAATGTCAAGCTGTCTCAAATCGCAATTACCGCGAATACGAAGTGCGGCCAATTCATGACAAATATACATTGTACACTTTCGCTCTAAAAGCTCTTCAGTGTCAGGAAAAAACTCCGCCCATTAATTGCATTTATCATGTGGCCGTTGGGAATGCACGGAAGGACTTAACCATTTGCACACAAATAACCATAAATTCAATGATCCTTTTGTTAACCTTTTTTTGGTTTTTTTCTTGCCTCTTCCTCGGACACGCATAAAAACACACGCAAATGGGCGGTCACTTATGCGGCTCTCAATTATTTATAAAGATGCGCCGGAAAAATAAAATGAAAAGATAATCAGGCTGCGGCGAATGTGAAGCGTGCAATTGGGTGGCAATTTTGTAAAACATTTTTTTCATAACGAAATGTTTAAAAATCCTTCATTACCACATCTTCAATACCTTCATTAACGTCATGAATGTTGAGCTTCCAAATTGAAACAAATTTCTATGCCTAAAGGGTTAATATCTATGCTAATAAGTATTTTGTGTGTAAGGACAGTTAGTAAATACAGTTGAGATATAAACAAATAATAATATGGCTTTACTTGCTTCTATAACTTGCAGACTATATTTATAGTTTAGATGGTTTTTTTTACACATTTATTCATTTATTTAAATTTTACAATTACATATTATTTATTAAAATTTGAATACTTGAAGATTATGGAATTGAGCCATAAATAAAACCCAACATAGTTGAGTTAAGTAAATACTTTGAAATCAGCGAAAGAGTTTTCAATTGCTTAACGACCTATAAAATAAAAAATATCTATGGTTAAACACACAACAAAAAAATGGTGAACATTTTAATTTAAAAAAATAAGCTTTACATAAACAAACATTGCATTAACTCAAATGGCATTGAAAGGCATTTGTCGACCTTCAAGTTCGCAATATAAATCATAATAATTCATGCCATTATGTCATATTATTAGGAATGTGTAAAAGCCTTTAAGCTGCTTGCAATATGTTAATATATAAGTTAGTTGCATTTAAAGCATTCTGACAGATATTTCATATTGTGGCTTACAGCCTTAAATCAACATGTAAATATTTGACCCGTAGTTTGGCATGACATAAAAGCAAACTTGAGACCTGACATCGAATACTTACCAAACATTAAACATATATCAAGTCAAGACTAGTTTTACTTATGTTAGAATATCACTTTACCAAAGTCAAACTATTCATTACCAGAGCGCTGTCAAATCAAACACAAATTGCACATGAATACTGAAATGGACGCAAATGATTTTTTTTTTTTGAATATATGTGAATAATTTGATGCTGGGACGAAAAAAATAGTGTACTGACATTAAAAGACAATTTGGTTGGCAGCGAAACACATCAAACAAACATTTCGTAATTCACAGCATTTTCAATTTGGACACAGGGAAAAGCGGAAAGCGGAAAGCAAAAATTTGCCATGTGCTTAAAGGAAAGCGAAAACCATTTGCAAAAAGCAGCACGTGCGCATTGTATGTGATTTGCATTTGTGTGCCTGTGTGTGTGTGTGTGTGTGTGTGTGTGTGTCCATGAAGAGACGGCATTTTTGTGTATGTGATTCAATCCGAGTGCCATTTGGTTAGACAACCAAGCGACCAACCGCCCCCTCTGCTGTGTAACTTTATAGCACCTCAACGTTTGTTTGCCACTTTGCCACAAAATAAAAACAGTTATTTCTCTTATTCTGCATTTTCTGTTACACAGAAACAAAAAGAAAAAAGAGCTGACCAAACTAGGCCAGCTCCAGGAAACTTATTTCAGAGCCTCCAACTTTGCTGCTGCTGCTGTTTCTGTGGGCATTAAATGCCGTCGCTGCTACTGCAGACGCATGTTTTGACCATTTATTTTCAGTTAAATGACAGCAAATTAAGTGTCCGGGACAACTTTCGCCTTTTATTGTATATTGATAATAACGACTATATAAAAAGTGTGCGCACATTAATTTTTATCTGAAAACGACAGCTGCTTGTTATTGAAGTCGGCAGCGGCTACAGAAGCATGTATATTATGCTTAAATACAAAAATATAAAAGCCGAATCGTCGCAATTTACCATTTTTATTTAAGGCCCTTAACAAATTTTCAGTGCATTCAATAAAAACTAATCGCAGGCAATTATGATATTGGACAATGTTAAGTTTAAGGCTAAAAGGATATTAAGCAAAGTGAGGATAAGGTTATACGAGTAGTCGACTAACAGAGACTCTATACCTATATACCTATGCATATATTCCTGCTACTTATCCCTATATCCATACCTTTATATACTTATACCTATATCTATATAGTTTGCCCATATATCCCTATAACTATTGCCCCATAACTGTATTCGTTTCAAAGATATGTACACGTAAACAGAGCAAACAATACAAATTAAAAATCTTAAAAATAACTTTTGATTGTATAAATATTTAAATTTTCTTACCGAAGATTCATATACTTAAATTCATAGACAACTTCCTTTTAAAGTGCAGCAATCTCTAAATCTGCACAAGATATAAAAAATGTTAAAGATAATATTATTTTCCATCCCTAAAAAGGTTTAACAGAATTAAGTTATTTTGTGTATGCAATCATTTAAATTTTTAAACTTATCACGGCATGTTTATGTTTATATAACCAAATTTATTGTGTTTATTTGCAATACGCATAACTTGCACATAATTTGAGTAAATGGGGCTCGCAGGAGGTTTGAGAAGCACATGCAAATATAAATATGTTAAGAAGTTTTGCAAGCGCAACGCGCAAGGGATACACTCATATTCGTACAGATATGCAAAAAACCCTTAACTAAATTATTAAAATGAGAATAAATATGCAATGTTGTTGTGCCGAGAACATGGGGAAAAAAATGGCGGTGCTTAAGGAAAACTTAAGGATAAGGATAAGCCCGGCGGCAGGCAACATGAGACCCGGCATTCTAGGGGCCTTACAAATGTCAAATATTTGCTGAGCTGTGATTAATGTTGATTCTACGCAGGCTTCTGGCCCTTTTGCATAGGATTTGAGACAACTCACCTGTGACGGCAAGGGAAGCGACAGCAATGGCGCCGGAAACTCATTTTCTTTATACAAAGAAGCGGGCCATGAGTTTCATTTTACTTGGCATTTGTGCGGCAATTAATTAAATTGATTGAATGTTCAACAATTTATCCAGCAATAAAACAAAGTGCCAGCAAATACGAGCGCAAAACAATAAAACCTAAAAGACATCTCCCATATCCCCCCCCCCATTGGGTTCCAGCTGCACTTAGCAAACTCAGCAAGTAAATGCCCGAGTTGCCATGGCTGGTCACGTTGTGTCAATAGACATCCGAAATGCACTTTAATGCCAAGTGTTGCAGTCGCCTCATTTTCATTGCGTTCCCACACCAAATACATACTTATAGTATAGCTTGCCCCATCGGCACATCGGGCACGGCTTATCGATGAGTGCCAGAGTAAACAACGCGAGTGCTCCAACACTATTTACTTACTGCGAACACTTGCGATATATTAAGCCTCAAAGCTCTTACTTTAAGCATAAATATATTTTATCAAAATTACTTTTTAGTCTTTAAAAGAACATTTAAAAAAATAAACTCAGCCTGTTAGGAAATACACTTTTCACTATCAAGGACAGATATAAAACCACTTTTTTTGTTAAATAAAACGGAAAATAATATTAGAAAAGTAGTAAATATACTTTAATAGGTTAATGTAAGCAAACATTTGCAAAGAAATTTTTTTTGCCAATTCTATTTTGATCAAAATGTTATTTAACTAAACTCACTTACATATTAAACAACAACTGTCTATCAGAAAGAATTCTCCATCGACTTGTTGCATGTATATGCAAAAATGTTAACATACCCTTCCTTGGCAGGGCACAGGCACTCTTTAAAAAAAAAACATAATAACTTAAAGTGCCACCTGCTCCCTTCAACTTTGCACACATCAATTATATTTATTTATTTTTATTTTTCCTCTCTCTCTCTCTCTATATGATTGACCCTCAATTGTGTTGTGTATACGCATAGTTGCACAAAAAGGCAAAGTAATCGTATTGTGTTTTATATTGATGTGCCACAATATATATATAGGTATATACACATATAAAAAAAGAACAAAATGGCAAATCATTGCCTAATCAGATCAGGCAAGCCCATTGCTGGCTCAGCTGATTGCTTCCGTTGTTCCTGGTGGAGAGTTTAAAATTCAATTTTGAAGAAAATTGTGTGCGCCTAAACGTATTTGAAACGTTTTTCAATTTATTTCGTCTGCCAAAATAATGAAGCAGCCAGCAGCAGGGGGCAGTCAGCAAGTTGACCAGCTGTCCAGGGCGCAAACTCAAGTCCAGCCAGCAAATGAGTGAGAAACAGCCAAAAAAAAATAAATAAAAAAAGTAAAAAAAGGTCAGAAAGGTACCAAATAACTTTAAGTTACGTGCAGGCCCTTGGCCAGATCCTGAAATCAGCAGCAACAACAACAACAGGCTGGCCCTCATCAATGCCAATTCAAAATGGAATATTTTTCCATTCAAAGGCAATGGGCAGAGGGACCTTTTTATGCCTGAGTGCGATGACAATGAGTGGGTGTGAGTCTTGATTATTGATTGAACTTTGTTGTGTTTTGTGTCTTCCACACACACACACACGCGTATACTAAAACACACATTGAGTTTAATGCTTTGATTAAACCTGATTGAATTGTCTATAGTAATGTGGCCGATTTGGCTGTCTGACAAGGCTCGTAAATAACTCACAGCAGACATAATTTAATGCATGTTAACGTTAACTTCAGTGCCACAAAAAAATGTAGAACTAAATTTAGAACAAAACAAAGGTTAAAGCAATTTAACTTTATAAAAGGTTGGAAAATTGAATTTAAACTCTGCTTTAAATCAGTTTAAATAAGATATATTTTGGACATATAAAAGTATTTCTGTACTTAAATAAATTTTTTTTGTATTTATGTCTCTATGCATATCTTACCTTTCTTCAGTTCCGTTTTCACAACTCTCATTATGAGGGATTTCTTCTTTCATTTCTGAACTAATTGGAACAAAGATATCTGACTTCCATTTCATCATAACAACAGCATTTTCTTGGAATCAAAATACCTTCAATTAAATCTGTTCTACAGTATTCCCACACCACCAAAATGCACCTTAATCGACTAATTCCGGCGAATTTAATTTGTGTAACTTTAACAAACAGACAATAACGGCAACTGTTGGCTGATGATAGTTATATTTAGCTTTTCATTTGCGCTGTTTTTGGGCGAATCAGACAAAAGGTAAAGTGAAATGAGAACAAATGTTAGGAAAGGCAACAAAAGAGCGCAAAAATTAAATGGCTCACACGGACAGCTACTGCTTATGTGTGTGTGTGTGTGCCTGAGTGGGCTCTTTGTGGGCTGTTAACGGTATAGCGGCTGCTGTTTAAAACATTTGTCTATCTTGTCTTACAGATCTCGAGCAATTTTCTGCCATCATTCGAGGCAATTTCCCTGGCCGTGAGCAGCATTGCCAGCAAACTAAATTGGACGCAGGTTGACATCTATGTTGGGGGTAAGTTAACGTTCATTTTCCTATTAAGTAGACGATAATTTCACCATTTTACAATCAGACTGTCAGCATTCAATTTGCATTATTTCACAATGCTGGCTGCACATAAAAAAACAATAATGAACCAGTTGTCAAATGTTAATTAAAATTTTATATATGCATTCATTCAATTATAAGTCTGCTATGAACATGCTTTAAAATTCGAAGCAAGAAACTTATTAACCAACTGAATGCAGTAAATTCTCAATATGATCAACTAACTGAACTTTTTTTTGATACTGCTTTTTTAACAAAATTAATTCTCATTAAGTATGTCACAAAAAAAAATCGGTTTTACAAATGAAAGTTGATCATTAATTGTCTTAAGTGAAACAAAGTCTAAGCATATGTTTACTCAGATTTGGTCAACAGCCATCAATTCATTTCCAACTTGTACTCTTTATTATAATTGAACTTCTGCATAGTCCTCATTTACACAAGAGGAAAGCTGAAAAGCTCGGATCAAAATTCAATTTCTTGCCTGCATTTACATGAAAACTTTTATCCCAGGGTGTTTTTATAACAAAATGAATACGGTCCCCATCGGCAGCATTATCGATTATTATAGTTAAAGCCCATCAACATGAAAATTACTAAGCAAACAGCTGGATTGATGCTAAGGCTTCATTTTGCAGACTCTCGAATTTGCTAAGTAAAAAAGTCCGGGTGGAGAAAACCACTAGTTAAATGCTGGAAGCAGATTATACGAACTCTAAAGTTAAAGAATTAATCATATCAAGAATCTTAAGATTAATTTAACAAAGTTTATTATATAAAAGCCAAGCAATATTTCAAAAGAATTATCGTTTATAGGCAAACACAATTAACTATAGTACATCAATATTTTTGCCGGAATATAATGTTTCAATCTAGTGATAAACAAATTTCTTGAATCTAATCCTAAGTAATAACATATAAGCAATTATAAATATGACCACCTCGTAGTATCCACCTGTACTGCCTGCAATTGCAATATGCTTGAATTAGTTACCCTCGCAGCAGGCTACATTTAGTTAGAGCTCTGGTTTGCTTGCATAGTATTAAATATGCCCAAGCAGGTAGCAGGACACCGATATGGCTCTCCAAGGGGGTCGCCAAGCTAATGTCAAATTATGGCCTGGTTGCCTGACAGCAAGCGAGCTACTGGGACAGAGTAGAGCAGCGCAGCGATAGCTGCTTGTAGTCAAGTCGTAGTACACGTGTGCGTATACGCAATGCAATTAGTGGTGACATTATTATGATTAACGTTGAGCTCCAGTCGACCGCCTTTCAGTGTTTCTGTGTGTGTGTGTGTGGGTATGTGTGTATGTTGACAGTAGAGTGTACAAACACACGGCTATTAAATTGTGACGTTGCTGCATTTGAAATTTAATTAGGTGGCAAAAGCTAATCACACGACTAACAGCCATGGACAAGACCAAGGGCGCATTGCATTCGCAAGCAAGGAGCAGCTGTTTAATTAATTTTAAGCAGGAAGAGCAGCTGCTGAGCAAAGCAGGGCCATTAATTAAAGATTAAACAAAAAGATAAATATGACATGGACATGAGGAGATGAAGAAATCAACAAACATTTGTAGCTTTATTAATTAATTAGGCGGCGGCTGAACGAAAGACGCAATCCATAAGATAAAATATTTATTGCATGCAAACAAGCGCAAAGCGTTGGCCTAACTTCAACAAAAGGCCAGCAGACATGCTTGAGGCGTCATCTGTTTACCCAATTGCTGTTTTTTTATCCTTATCTACGTACATATGCGTTTGCTAGTTAACTAGTTGGTTAAGCTGTCGCCAAACCAAACGTCAAGTATGCGCTATTTCTGTGACACAGGTTCTTGACCCCAACAAAAATTGAAAATTATGTGACAGCAGCTGAGAAATTGTATAAAAACAAAGTTATAAAATAAAGCAGCACAAACAAAACCAAAAATGTGCTCACAGCAATAAAAATAACAAGCGAAGAGAAAATGTCAGGAAAAAATGTAAATTTGCCAGCCAAGCAGGCGAGCGATAACAGACGTCATATCTATATGGACAGCGATGGTAAGGGTATCAAATAAGGATAGTGAGAGAGCAGCAGACAACGCATTGCCAGCTAATAAAATCGGTCAGGCAGCAGTTAAAGCTGCTACACACACAGCCAACACACACACACACACACACATACACACTATGGCATGCATAATAAAAATGGGACAAATAAATGTGAATGGGACTCGCTTTACAAAGTGGTTGTCTCTCTGAGAGTCCCATATCATTTGAATATCGAGGTAGTATATAAATTATCTCATAACAAAATCTTAAACAATCGTGCTAACAAATTTTTTATTAATTTAAACACAAGATATCCTTTTTTACAAAAGAGTAAGAAGTGTTTGGCAAGTATGTATATTAAATTTGTTGACTTAAAGGGTTAAAGTTAATTATTTTCTTTTAAGCATTAAATTATTATACCCATATAAAAAACATACCCCCATAAAAGTATTGTGCTTTTTCTGATAGACTTTCTACCTTCCTTTGTGTTTGCCTGAATTAAATATTAAACAAAGCATTGAACAAAAAATTATTAATTTTATGAGCTGCGATTTTTTAACATACATTTTTTTGATAGTAGGGTAAATACTTTTTTTTGATATATTGATTGCACTAGACATAAAAAGCTTGTTTTTTTACAATATATATTTTGCATCAATAAATCAAATTCCAGTATTCTCTTTAAAATTCAACGCTATGGCCTGCAGATTTTATAGTAATAGTAATAAAAGATAGCAGAATTAAACTATTTAAACGCAGATAGTTAAACAAAGTAACTGGTAAATCACCAATAACACAACTATTTTCTTTATACGCATACTTTGTATACAACATCAATAACTTTTGAGGCTAACCACTTTACGTGATTCAGTCAGATGCCAAAAAAAATACACACGCAGCTGTGAAATTATAGAGGGAAAACCCAAGGCCCTGAAGGCCGCTTAGTTGGGTAAACGGAGGCCACACAGACAAAAAATAAAGAAAGAAAGAAAACACACACACGCACACTCTCTCTGATTTATGTGCACTCACAGACACACACACACAGACACACACACACACAGAGCTTTAGGCAACGAATGTAACAGTAATTCCTTAAGGAATGTGCGTGCGCATGTTGGTCAAACATTTTTATGAATAATGGGGCAACATCGTTGTCCATAAATAGGCCATAAAAGAGACCAGTCGTCGAGCTTGTACATGTGTATCTCTCTCGAGCAATAGATTTCGATATTAATCTCGAGTGTTTAACAATTAACGTTTGCTTTTGCCAGGCGGCTCAGACTGCTTCATTTGGCTTAGCGAAATCATTTTGAGCTGCTTTTTATGACAACATAATTAGCTGAAGTTGTTGTCTGGCATTCACGATTGCAGCACATTTTATTTATGATTTGTTTTACGCTAAGTGACAGCTAATGGACGTGCGATCATAAAAGGTGGCCAAGTGTCTATTATGCCCAAGAAGCCATATGCCAGAATTGATTGCCATGGTTATATTTACTGATTGACTTGACATTCAATTCAACTTTAACACTGACTTTCACCCGAAGCACTTTCAGTTGCCAATATTCAACAATA
The DNA here is from genome assembly GCA_004143845.1 of Drosophila lacertosa. Classification (NCBI taxonomy): domain Eukaryota; kingdom Metazoa; phylum Arthropoda; class Insecta; order Diptera; family Drosophilidae; genus Drosophila; species Drosophila lacertosa. Next base: position 220,622 of record SCDZ01000045.1, read on the forward strand.
TACAAATAGCTGCAACAGATTGAAATTCCATAGCCTTGTGCATCCCGGGATATACAAAGTACAAGATACAACGATAACAAGAATCGAAACTTGTGCGCAAAGATTTTATCTCATGCATAATGTAAATAGCAAGAATATGGCGACAGATGCAATTTAAACTTTAATTGCATTTCAATAGACTGAGAAAAGTTTGGAAGACCAACAGATTGTACACACACACACACACACACACAGCGACAGCTATTTACATATTTCCGCTTAAAAGTATGTTACAAGTTCTGAGATACACACAACACATTTGCATAATTAACTTAATCATCACTTGCATAATTATCACAAAGTTTTTCTGCAGCGTGTCGTTCATTGATAAGCACAGAGGCCTCATAATGTTTATTGTTAGTGAAGTGTTTTTACCCTTTCTGAGGGTATTCAAGTCTCACAAATTGTATAACAAATGGAAAAATACGTCTCTGATCTCTGATATAAAGTACAAGGAGCTATAAAAATATGTTTGTTTGTTTGTTTCTTTATAAACTTGTCTGTCAATTTTAAAGTTATTCTCAGGAAATCTTGCATAAATCCATAACTTTGTTGCAGGTATTAAATATATGTTAGTTTGTTGGATCGGACAACTATATCATATAGCTTTCATAGAAGCGAGCAGCAAAAAATTAACTTTGTTTGCAATTTATCTTTGCAATATTATTTCAAAAGGGTATCTATAAGTCATGATACTTAAATTGCTTGCTTATTGTACGCAAATAAACAGCATATCTTTTAACGCAGTCTTTTTACTCTTTGACGCACATTAAGTGAATTATAATATAATGTCATTTTAATGCCTTCCCAACTGTCCTCTGAGTGCGTGCATAAATTTAACATTTGCATAATAATACCAAGTCGACTTTCTGACTTAAAGGGATTGTTTCTTTTTTATTTAAGTTAAGTTTTGCAGCATTTTAATGTCTTTTTAATGTTACACATGCCGCAGCAAAGCCTGTGGCTATGAGAGAATAAAATGTAAAACACTTTACAAGCTTTTGTTCTTAGTGAGCTCTTTATCGATGAGTTTTCAATCGAGAAAATGTTAAGAGTTTAATCCACTCATGGCTTAAATTGCATTTTGCATAGCTTAACGAAAGATTAAAAGGAAATTTGTTTGCCAAATTTATGTTGAATTTAAATTATATTAAAAAAGTAAATAGACTTAAGTTCTTAATCATACTTACAATAGAATCAAGCCACGTTTTTAATCCTTTTCAATATGGCTTGGCCGCCGTAAATACATTACAAATACACAATAAAAATCAAATTTAAAAGAATAAAGAGTAGCATAGGTAAGGTATCATATGATTGATTTATAAAACTTACAAAATGGAACTACAAAATTTAAGGTACTAGATGACAATTCTTTTTGACTGTGTAAATATTTGATGAATATTTCAGAAAAATTCAAGTATTTAATATCCAAAAAGTATCAAATAGCTGCTTAAAAAATTTATTTTTTATAAAGTAATATAATTATAATATAATTGTTACTCCCTAGACTCATATATAAAGGTTATATATATTTAGTAATTCGATTACTTTCATTTGAGTATACTTTAAGTCTTAAACAGTATGTCCATTGTCAACAAATGTTAATTTTCTATACCTAGAAAACATATATATAACATTATATTATATTACATTATATTCAATGAGAACAAGTAAATTAAAAGGGGCTGAGTAGGTATTTTATAATTCAGTAGAATAACATAATGCGAATAAGCTTATCATACATATAAAATCATTTATTCATTTTACAAGTGAAAGAAAAGAAAATCATGGTGTAAAATGGAAATAGATATTTAAACATTTTTCATTTATCACAACGAAAGAGCTCAGCCTCAGCTTATGACTGAAATGCCGCAATGCTTTGTGGTTGGTCCACATACAGGCAGGTACGCATTCTTGTATTGCAACGTTACCAAGGCCAAGGAAAGACGACTATTGTGGCCATACGCACGCGTAGGTAAGAGCGCATAGCATACTTGGGCCGACTGTCTGTACTTTGCATATGCTAACAGCAATGCACCCACACACATGCACACATATATATATGCATGTTACGTATGGTAATATTATGTGTTCGCACACTCACACATATTTGCAATTGTGCTTTTTCATTTTAAGCATTTAAATATTCATGGGCTGCTTAAAATTTAAATTACCGCAGCTGTGCGAGTTAGTTCGCGTGTATGTTTAAAGGTGTACGTGTGTGTGTGTGTGAAGCAACCAAATGGACAAACATTTCATAAAATGCCTTTTTGGTTTGCATTTTGTTTTCTTGTGTTCGTGCGTTTTTTTTCAGACAGCGAATTTGGTCAACCAAGCGAGGATTTTTACAATCAACTATTCCTAAAAAAAAATTGCAAATAAATGTTGAACTGAAAAAACTGCATTGAAAAATCTATATAGTGGGTGGGAGTTGGGGAAAGCTGAAGTATTATTACCGCCGGTGGCCTCACATCAAATTTCAAGCGAAAACGAAATATTTGCGACGTGCTGCGCTTTCGCTTGGTTTAGTTAGAAAGTTTTGCTTGGTCAAAAATAAAACAAACAAAAATTGTGTTGGCGGCAAGTGCACAGCACAATAAAATAAAAGGCCAGGCAGGTAAATAAATTGGCCTGGCCCCATGGCCTACGCAACTGTGGCACAAACTGTAGCACTTTGTGGGCGTCGCAGGGATGCCCAAAAATGCAATCAGCACATGTCACACGTGGCGTATGGGTCATGTTATTTGCATAGAAATGCATTAAGATGATGTGAGAGTGCTCGTCGGTGTGTGTGCGTGTGTGTGCTTTTGAGTGTTGTTGGCAAAATGTAATAAATAACAACGGAAATGGGCTTCTACCGGTTCGTTAGCTGTAGCAAAAATTTAAAATAAATGCATAATCATAACTATTCATGCCAAGGCTTAAATGACTATTCCAAACGTAAATAAAAAATGGTTTTCGTAACTGAAAAAATTTATGTAATAAATGCGTTCTATGTCAGAGTAAGGTTATTTAATAACCTATACGAAATGGAGTAAATCTGAAATGAAATATTTTTAATTAGCATTGAAACAAATAATTAAACATAAATATTGAAAGATATGTTTATGTTAATATACATACAAATTGCCAAACCCATTTTTAAAGTTAATTTTTAAAAAATATTTATAGCTGAAAACGATGCTAAAAGGAAATATTTAGGCCTTACTTTAAATACGTTAGATCAAAATACTATAAAATTCTTTCTTTGTATATTTAAATACAAAGGTTGATGCTAATAGGATATTAGAGCCTTCGAATAACGGAAGTTCTTCCAGAAGACTTGGAAGTTTTGTATAAAATCTTTAAAACATTTTAAAAAACAACCTGTAAACAGTTTCTCAGTGTCAAGTGAGCCATAAGTTCATTCAGAATATTCATAATGCCCCAACATAAAAGTAATAGTATACAACTTCTTACATTCATTTATCTTCACAATCTTAATAAAAAATAAGGATATGCAGTTTTTATTAAAAAAGACTATATATGTGACGAGTGGATTTTTGATTGAAGCACAGTTGGCTAATCATATAAAATCCTTAACGTTTAAGTAAAGTTTCTACTTGGGGCTGCTTTTGCCCACCCGTGTTGGCAGTATTGAGTTACTGGTATGAACCTATGCGAAATTGCCTCATGTTGTAGCCACAAACTTTGTCCGCAAAATGTGCGGGCACAAAACAAAAGCAACTGCTACCAAAAATCATGTGCGAGAAATGCATGTGGCCCGAATGCTGACAGACCCGCGGAGCTGTGCTGTGCAGTTGCGTAATTGCACAATTTTGCACTTGGGCAAACATGCGCTTGCCAATATTTCGGCTGGGGCCACTGAAGAGTCGCGCCTGCTGGCAACTGCAACAGCAAGTTTGCTACTCACATACACACACACACACACACACACGAACACACACGATAGCAATGCGGAGGTGCAACATCTGGGTAAAAGTTGTGCAAGCTTTCATCTTGCATCTGAGTTAATTAGTCTGTCAGCTGCATTGCTAATTGAGTTAAGGGCAGAGGCAACAACAGCGACAACAACAAGTGCCAAATGCTTTCGGTGGAAAAAAAACAGACAGCCCGAGGATCTTGCACTTGCAGGGCCCAACACTAAAAGCAACAGAAACCGAAACACAAACATAAACACAAACACAAACAACATCAGGCTCTGACTGTGCTGTGAACAGTTTAAATATTTAATGTCAGCTCTCTCTCTCTCTCTCTTTTATCTCTCTTTGAGTTAAGGCAACTCCTTGGCCGCAAATATTGCGCGGCACAACGACATAATTTAATTTTGGCACGCACACAAAACGGTGCCGGCAATTGCGTTAAACGCTTTTGACAACATGACGTATGTGTAATATCTCATTAACCTTCACTTTTCGCCTGCTCATTGGCAATTAAGGTACGACCATAAAACAACCCAATGAGCTTCTCTGCCTGAAACACGACCCCCTTTCAAGCTTATAAATTATGCAATTTCGGTTTCCACAAATCTGTCATTAAGCATGACAATGCATAAAGCACTATATATACTTTCTCTTTCTCTCTCTCTCTTATATTCGCATTTGTTATTTGTTCATGGGTTACTTAGGAGCAGGTCCTTCGATTTAACTAGTGAGAGTTTGAACAGTTGGCTTTTGCACTCAGAAAAAGCTGATTCGACAACAAATGCTATAATCAATACAAATCATAAAACTGAACAGAACAACAAAAGCACTTGTCATATGGAACATAATTTGGACATGATCAGCATCCCAATGCGCTTTCTCAGTAATATGGAGATAACAAATTGATTTTAAAACAATAATAAAAACAAAAAAAAAACAAAGTAGCTTAAATAAAATGTTGCTTCAATTTAATTAAAACAATTGTTAAGCCAAGTTAATGTTCTATGTATGGATATTAAGTTTAAAGGTTGCTCAAATTGAGCTTAACATACATGTAAATAGCAATTTAATTTTTACAAAAATCTCAACAAGACAAATTTGTTAAGTTTAGTAGACTGCGCGACAAATGTCAAAATTTTCCACACCACTTTCAAATCTCAAAAAATTTAGAGTTGGCCAAGACTCAAATTGAATATTTCTTGCGTAGAGAAAGTATATTTTTAGTATAAACTTAAGGAGAGTAGCAAAAAAATATACTAAATAAATTGACAACTCTAATTGTCCAGCGTGTAGTTTATTTTATATTTCGTTAATCAACTGGAAAATGCAGAATCATGGCAAAGGGAAGGAACACTTTCAGTTCATACAGCGAACTGATCGAAAGAGTCTGCACACACAGATTGGACTGCTGGTGAAGAAGGCCCAGCAGGTTGCCAGCGAGGATCTGCACAATCGCAGTAATCGGGTGAAGGCACTGCTCGAGGGCGAGGACAAGCTGTTCGAGCAGGAGTTTGCCAGCAAGGTGCAGAATCGCTTCGACGAGGATATACGTGGCCGGCAGGAGCAGCTGCTGGAGATCAAGGAGACGAGAGACAAGCGCCACAAGGAGTTCGTCAACAAAAAGCGCATGCAGCAGGTGATGCTCAACTGCTACGAGATACGCGAGGCACTGCGCCAGCAGGATTGCGCCAACACCAAGGTGTGCCTGGAAGAGCAGATGCAGGAGAATCTGCGCCAGAAGCGCCGCGAGTGCGAGCGAGAGAACTATTGGCTGCAACTGGAACAGCGACGCTGCGCGGAGTTTGATCGACAGCATAACTACGAGCTGTGCAAGCGCGAGCAGGTGCAAAAGCAGGTGTGCCATGTGCTGGAGGCGCAGCTGGCGGAGCATGAGGAGAAGCGGCAGCTGGAGCGCGAGGAGAAGCGCCAGGACACAATCAAAGTGGACAAGCTGATTGAGGAACTGCGCGTGGAGGATTTCGACCAGAAGCACCAATTGGCCAAAAATGATAAATCAAAATATCGCGACGAGCTGCTCGAGGACATACGACGCCGCAAATGCGCCAAACTGGCCGAATGGGAAGCCGACAAGGCCGAACACGAGCAATTCATGCGCGAAACCCAACGCCTCGAGGCCGAGGCCAAGGAGCGCATCCTGCTGGCCAAACAGCAGCTGGGCCGTGCCACGCACGAATATATTGCGTACGTGCGGCGTATGCGCAATCTGGAGCTGGGCATCGAGAAGATGATGAACGATCGCATCGACGATCTTTATCATGTGGATACTTGCTGCAAGAACAATATTGCCGAGAATGCCCGTCTCAAGGCCAAGGAGGCGGCTCGCTGCCACGTGATACTCAAGAAGCAGATCTGCGAGGAAATCGAACGCAAAATGCGCGAGGAGGCCTTAATGCGGGAGAACAGAATGCCCGAGAATCGATTTGTACATCCGCCAGTTACTCGTAATATGATACTCTGCCAGCAGCGTCGCACTTACGCCGATTTGAATGCCCAAATTATCGAGATGAAACGCATTCAGGCCGAGGAGGAACGGGCCTTCGAACAGAAACTCATGAAGGCCGCCGACGATCCCGAGATTTGCATTCAATTGGCCGCACAGTTTATGAACAATGGCAAGGACTATCTGCCGCCGCATCCCAATTGGAAAATATATGCCTGCCCCAAGAACAAGTATGTCGCTAAGGCGCCCATGGCCCAGAAACAGTTCGATGAACTTGTGGCCAAAACCGGCATCGATAGCTGTCCATTCCCCGAGGCGGCTCGCCGTGATTGCAGCTTCATTAACCAGCAGTGTGAACAAGCAGCCAGAGATCAAGTCACTAAAAAGCCCGATGTCGGAGCTGGCGACAACGAACCGACGGCTCAAAAGGATGCATTCAAGAGCTGCTATTGCAGCACTTAACTCTGCCAATTGCATTTTCGGTGTAGTCTTTTAAAATCCTTTTTAGTTTAGTTATTGTTCAATTTTTGCCGGATGGTTCAGACCGAGACATTTTAACTTTCAACAGCAAACAATCAAATATATTAGAGTGTATTTAAATAAGTTACTAAATTCGTGTTTTAATGGTAGTTGTTGAAGGAAACATATGTGCAAGCCAGAGTTCAATACTGAATATTAACACTTACTATATATTCCTGTTTTTAACGAATTTATAACAAATTAGATAAGAAATTCTTAAAACGAAATCTAAAATTGTTGAAAACTTTTTTACAAGTTACTCAAGATTAAAAGGAGTCTTAAATAGGCTTGAGTTCTTTAGTCATATAAGCCTTTATTAAGATTAAATTGTGGCAGAAATTTTTGTGTATGCTTATCCTTACTAATCAACTCGTATAAGGTTCTCTAGGTTGTCTTAAGCTAGAAAATAGCTGTGCTTTATTTTTTTTTAAGAATCAACAACTTAATTGTGACAGACACACAAATAAATAAAAGTTTTAGTTCCAGTATAGCAAGCAATTTTCAAACATTATTTTGTCCGACTTTAAGGCACTAATTCTGCCTATTAACCTTCCCATATAAATATTGCACTATTTAATTCTACATATAATTTGCTAACAACAGCCACAGAATATCGTATAGCACATATAATAAATATAGCTTTTCCGACTTTAAGGCAGATTTAATAAGACTTGCCACATATTCCACTATTTAATTCCAAATATTATTTAAATATAAATTGTCCGACACATATAAATATATAACTTGTCCGACTTTAAGGCAAATTTAATAAAACTTCCCATATATATTATTCTTTATGCCAAATATTAACAGATTATCGTATAGCACAAATTGTACATATATTATATACATATATTACTTGAACTAAGTTCTAAGTTAAAGTACCGTAAAGTACCAAATATGCATTGTTCGAGTCAATAAGCCCGCATGTGTTGGCAGCTGAAATCGAAAAGCATCAAATTCGAAATTTGCGCCAGCGTGCAGCAAAAATGCAATTTCGTTTTCAGCTCGAAGCCGTAAAGTAACCACAGCTGCTCAGTTTTTGCAGTCACATCCTGCCTCTCACTCTTACTCACTCTCTCTCATTCTCTCTCGTTTACTCTTTGTTGCAGATGAGAATTGGGGCCTACCGCTGGCTATTGCGACCAACTTGCATATACCTTATCGCATTGAAATTGGCGACAGAGTACGTGACCTGTATGAACAGGATAAGCCGGGCAAGGGTACGTAACCTACAATATTGCGTAGCTGCTGCTGCTGTCAATGAAATTGGCCTGTCTCACAGATCAGAAGCCAAAATGTATGTAACACCTCTCTGCTTTAACCCTTTTTCCGACTTTAGCAATAATTATAACGGCACCACTGGACGATGCGAGCACGATGCGCTGGCTGCAAAGCGGCAAATGGGCGCAGCAGCATCAGCACACGAAAGTATTGCTCATCGATATTGTGGCCAGTTCATTGAATGTCGAGCATCGACTCTACAAACATTTGGCGGCCACTGGCCATGGTAATGGCCATGGCAATGGTAATGGTAATAGCCATGCCAACGGATATGGCAACAGTAACAGCATACCGCAACGGCCCGTGTCGGGTCTGGTGACCAGCAATCTGTTGGTGCTGACGCTGCTAAGCGATAAGCATCGCCACTTTTTGAATGCGGCCGGGCTGGGCATGGCGATGGTGCAGAATTTTCGCACACCACCGCCGGCCAACCACACGCTGAATGCCGTGGAGGCGCCTGTGGAGGCTGCGGCTCATCAGAATGCCAGCCTTGACAAGCTGCGACCCTTTATGAATCTGTTCACGCTCTACGATCTGTTGCTGGCGCACATCGAGCGAGGCAATGCAACGGCAACAGCACCCAAATACGACTTCCTGGTCCTCGATATTGTTGTCGACGCAGCCCTGGCCACATACAAATGGCGGCCCCTGCTCATACTGGAGAGTGGCTCCGCTCTCGGTCGGGGCAGTTACATAACGCACTCCATTCAGCCGGGCTACGATGAATGGCTGCTGGTCAGCAGCGTTCAAATGTGGCACTGTGGCGCCATCTGCTGGACGATTGCGGCTATTTGCATTGGCCTGCTGCTTATCATTGTGGCTGCCAGCGTCGCCGCCGGCATTGCCGTTAGGTGAGTACCCTACAAAATACACAGCGCATACGACAAACAAACTGCTGCAACTCCAGGCAAAAATTGAAATTGTTTATACTAAAACTTTTTTCTTGACCAATTGTTTCAGTGTTATTTATCGATAAAACTTGCTCAAAATAATAGAGAACACGTTTAAATCCAAATATTCTAGCATATAAATACGTAGCTCACAGTCTTGTCCAACTTTTTAAATATATTAATGAGAGATTTAAAAATTTGGTAATTTTAAAAAAATATCTTTTTATTAATATATTTATATATTATGTGCTTAATTGTAAATAAAAAGGATATAAATTCAGCTTTAGCCTGAAATCCACTAATATTGTTAATAAGTAACAAATTAACAAGTAAACCAGCTTTGGGAAACAAATATGTTTTAATCTCCATTATATCAGCTTTTCAACCAATTTCATATTGATTTCATATTGGATTACGCAACCACTCAAAACTAACTAATATCCACTTATCCTTTACTAATGGAAGTTAACCAGAATCAACTGATGTGCGTATGCGTGGACTTAAAGGGAAACCGAGCTGAAATTAAAATTCCGGAAATCTTCGATTGTTGTTTTTGTCCGTTAGAAATATCTTGATGCCATTTTCGGCAGGTTACACAGTCGAAACCACAACAGATTGGCATAATCAATTAGCACGCCTTAAGACTGTTTTTGGCTTTGAAGAGCCACGCCCACCACCCACTGCCCCGCCTACGTCAACCACCCAAAGAAGCTCCATAAAATATATTTTGCGCGTGGCAATTTCCATTTTAATTTTCATCATTAGGATTTTTCTCGGTTTCTCCCCCTTTTTTGGGCTGCTAATTGCCTGATATTATTGCATTGAAGCTTCAGGCTTGTAAATGTTAGTTTTGTTTTTGCATGAAGCATAATTAGATAGCCTTTAATTTTATTAAGTGAGAAGGCATACGAAAAAGCTGCTATACATACTTATATATGTATATATATGTACTGTCCGTTAAATGAATAATTTAACATTTAAATTTGCTGCGAATTTATATCAGACGTTGTTAACAGAGAGCTTAATATTTATAAATATATACTCTAAGTGATTTCTGGGATTCAGCTTTTTGACGGAATTAATAAATAGAGACGTTAATTCGTCTACTTAATATGTTAATTGTTAATTATTGCTAAATGCAATCGCTTTGATTAAATTTGCTGAAATGTGCATGCTTCAATTGGCACAAATAGCAAAGCATTTAATACACATTACGAATTGGTTGGACGGAAATTATTTACAGAAAATCAATACACGAGCCGCAGATGAAATACATCACACAACACACACCTGAACATTTTGGTCGTCCATTAAAGCATTTAATTAATTACAATCATCAAAGCGTAGCAGAAGTCAAAGCACCGCACACTGAAAATGTTGCCTGCCACTTGACATATATACACCACAAACATACACACACAAACCCACACATACACACACACACACACACTGATGCAACACATGTAGTTTGGGCAATTGCGGTTAAACAAATCATTTAGTCTATGAAATGTCAGCGACACTTTCCCAGAGCAGAGCTCCAATTTTTTAATGAGGAGGGGTCTTTAAACTAGTAACATGTCCAACTTGAAGCCACAACAATTAAAAACTTTTGTGCTCAACGCCAACGCTTAAAATGCAACTCATGAAGCTTTAATTAGCGGCCGGCGGACAAAAAAAAACAAAAAAATACGGCCGGACTGCAAAACGTAGAAAAAGGGCAGGACAAATAAAAAATATGCAAAAATAGGCAAGTCGATGGTGGAATACTCTATAGAGAATATAGTGTCATAAAGCTTAAAACATAAATTAAATATATTTAACCTAACTAGATTATCGTTGTTAAAATTCTTTGTAAAATAAGTCAAATGATTTATATTGCACCATTTTCGACACTAGCTAACTTTTGAACTTGGGAGTTCATTTTAGCAAATTAATTTATGGCATTCATGTTCTTAAAGATAAAAAAACTTTAATTTAGCTGAATTTTTTTTGTGCACACACATTAAGAAGCTTACAACTTTAGCACTTTTTCATCAGGGTCGTCTTAGGTTAATCTCCCCACAACAAAGCAAAAAGGGTATACAAATGATGCACACGCGCAGCATTTTTTTTTTTTTTTGCTGACCGATCCCGTTGATTATCAGCCTAGTTAACGCACAGGTAAAAGTTGACTGTGGTTAGGCCGTAAGCTGTGCCGTAAATAGAAAAACTTTAATGGCTTAGGGGCTGGCTACTTAACAGCCGTTACACGTGTGCCCAAAGAGTTTCGACTGGGTCCAGATAAAGCCCATTAATGCGTATAATACACTTAACCTTACCCAACTTGGCCACGTGGCAAACTTCTGGCTTAACAATTGTTGCATGAATTTGCGGTTTTTCATCGGTCCTCCGGTCCTTCGAGCCATGCCCGTAAATGTTGTATTGCCAACTAGCTGTAAGTAACTGTGAGTACGTAACGGTAAAAGTTTTTACACCCCCAGCCCCAGTCGCAAGTGCCAATGGCTGAGCGGGCTAATAGATGCAGATTGCAGCGAGGGTAAAGGTGGAAAAAGGTTAGCAAAGGGTCGAGCAGGTCGCACAATGAAACTGCATGATTTCTCGGCACAGTTAATTGAGCTAACTACAAAGTAGTTGTAAGCCTTTGTTTTTGTTGCCAACAATTGCTGCAGGTCGAATTGTGGCTTAAGGGGGCTAAATGACAAGGGTCACTTGATTGAATAGCGATTGCGATAAATCAGGGAACAATTGATTTAAATGCAGCTTTTAATCAGCTTATCTCCATGTTAATTGGATTATTTTATTGTTAAGTTGCGTAAAAGCCAAGGATAATTGTTTGGCTTAAATTTAAATAATGCAGCTGTTGATGACTGATAAATATTAAAAAAAAAAACAGCTAATAAACCTAAATTAATGATGAGTTATTATAATGGGTTATTTCAGTTATTGAATAAAACTCTAGAATAAATATTTTTAGCTACTTACTTATATATAACACATATTAAAATAAAAAATACTTCAACAATTAGGTTGTGAATATATTTTAAATATAATTATTATTTTAAGATTGAAGGAATAAATTAGAAGTTAAGATATATTTATAAATAAATATAACAGAAATATTTAAAAAATTCAAATACCATCTGATTAATCTGATTACAAAATTATAATAATAATAGTAAATAAAAAATATTCAATATTTTTCCAATTTGCAGAAACTACTTTTTGCGCCAAAGATTGTCGAAGGGACCCAACAAGATCGTGCTCTCGGCCAGTGACTTTGTGTTTCCAGTGGACTCGCGACGGGTAAGAAGATGAGCTAACCCCAAACCGTTAACTATATGCTAATTGAGCTTTTCCAGGTGGATGAGGGCATCGAGGCCATGCTGTGCTGCTGGCTTCAGCAGCTGCAGGAGTTTGGCGGGCCCGAGGTGGATAAACCCGATCTGCTCAAGGGCTCCATTGGCTCGCTAAAGAATCTGGGCTTCGTGGTGCCCGGCGGAACAGCAGCGGGCAACAGCGGCGCCATAACGGCAGCTGGCGGCAGCTCCGCCGCAACGGTGACTGTCAACGGTAAGAGCGCCTCCTCGGCCACGGGCAGCCTGGCGCGACATAAGCCAGCTCACCTGGATATGCGAGCGCGCTACAATGGCGATCTGGTGCAGCTGAAGGAGATCAACCTGAACGGCTCGGCAGAGCTGCGCTCCAAGGCAATGGATCTGCTGGTTATGGCCCACGGACTGCGGCACGAGAATATCAATCCACTGATTGGCTGGCTCTCGGATCCGAACCGGACAGCGATGGTCTTCGATTATTGTTCACGCGGCTCGCTGCAGGATGTGCTGATCATGGACGAGATCAAGCTGGACTGGTCCTTCCGCCTGAGCCTGCTGACCGATCTGGTGCGCGGCATGCGCTACTTGCACGCCTCGCCGCTACGCGTCCATGGCGCTCTGACGTCCCGCAACTGCGTCGTGGACGCCCGCTGGGTGCTCAAGATCACCGACTATGGCCTCAATTCCTTTTACGAATCGCAGGGCTTGTCGTCGCTGCCGCGCAGCACCAAGGAGCTGCTGTGGACAGCGCCGGAACTGCTGCGCAGCATGAAAACGCATCAGCAGCAGCATCATCATCACCATCAACACGGCCGCATACAGATGGGCACACAGCTGGGCGACGTCTACTCCTTCGGCATCATCATGCAGGAGGTGGTGGTGCGCGGCGAGCCCTACTGCATGCTCTCACTCTCGCCCGACGACATCATAGCCAAGATTAAAAAGCCACCGCCCCTTATACGCCCCTCCGTCTCCAAGGGCGCTGCCCCACCCGAGGCCATCAACATTATGCGTCAATGTTGGGCCGAACAACCCGACATGCGACCCGACTTCAATTCGTGAGTATCTTTACTTAAATAATCTGCTTTTGAAAATCGGGCGATTGGAAAAAAATGTTGTCTAGTCTTAAATTAAGGCTTTTAGTATGGAATAAACAGTTCTGATTTCATGAACTGACAATATAATTTTTGAATAAATTCATAATTTTGAATAATTAGCATATTTCTGGATTTATGGTAGCAATTCAACGTTCAACGTTCCTCATTAATAATTGAAAGAATAAGAAAGATGGGCCTTTTTATTTAAAAGCCCATTTGTACCAAGCTGAACAAACATTATTAAGATTAATTTATCTCATCTTTTGTTCAACGCTTAAAGAAAAATATATAACACCTTTTCTCTTAGTCTTGACACTCCAGAATCTTTAAAGTAAACTTGAAATCTGGTGCTTTAATAAAAAATAACAATATTATTCCACTCTTAGCGTTTACGAGCGCTTCAAGATGCTCAATCACGGACGCAAGGTGAACTTTGTGGACACAATGTTTCAAATGCTCGAGAAGTACTCGAACAATCTCGAGGAGCTAATACGAGAGCGCACCGAGCAATTGGACATTGAGCGAAAGAAGACTGAACAGCTGCTAAATCGCATGTTGCCAAGGTAGGAGCCACTATTTGATAATAATCTGCAACTAAAAGATTCTGACTATTAATAATAATATTTTTGTATATAATTATTAATAACTACATATTTTATTTTTATTAGTTACTAAATGCATTATAATATCTTACAGCTCTGTTGCTGAAAAATTGAAAATGGGCCTGGCTGTCGATCCTGAGGAATTCTCCGATGTTACCATTTACTTTAGCGACATTGTTGGATTTACAACAATCGCCGCCCACTGCAGTCCCGTTCAGGTGGTGGACCTGCTCAACGATCTCTACACGATATTCGACGCAACCATCAATGCTTACAACGTCTACAAGGTCAGTTATTTATTTAAGCCATAATTAAAAGAATTCATTTTATCGAACTTCTCTCAGGTCGAGACCATTGGCGATGCTTATATGGTGGTCAGCGGGCTGCCCGTGAAGATACCCGATCATGCCGAGCAGATAGCCACCATGGCGCTGGATCTGCTGCATCAAAGTGGACGCTTCAATGTCAAGCATCTGCCGGGCGTGCCGCTCCAGCTGCGCATTGGTCTCCACACGGGTCCCTGCTGTGCCGGCGTCGTGGGCCTGACAATGCCACGTTACTGTCTCTTCGGCGACACGGTCAACACGGCCTCCAGAATGGAGTCAACAGGTAAAGCAAAGCAGCCCATGTAAACACAATGATAACGCTCTGTTTTCCACAGGCTCCTCCTGGCGCATTCACATGTCGCAGGAGACTCGCGATCGCTTGGAGGCACGTGGTGGTTACTCCATCGAGCCGCGCGGTCTGATTGAGATCAAGGGCAAGGGCATGATGAACACCTTTTGGCTGCTGGGCAGGAAGGGCTTCGACAAGCCGCTGCCAATGCCACCACCTATTGGGTAAGAAAAAGATTAACTGATTTACCTATAAAGAATTCATTATTTAACAAATAACATTAACATATGCTTTACTTTTCAACTATATTTAACACGCTTAATCTTTGCCTTTAGGGAGTCGCATGGGTAGGTGGTTAACATAACTAACTATATTTATATATAATTAGTAATATTTCTGCCCAACTCTGACACAGATTGGATGAATCACTAATACGCAACTCGATCACACTGAAGGCGCAGGCGAACAAGTCACGCAACAGCACGAATCCTTCGTCGTCGCAAAGCTCATCGCTGGCTGGTGAGTCGGTGGAGGTGAAGGTGGAGATAACACCGCCGACCAACACGGACATGTGCTCGAGTCACTTGCCCAACTCGTATTCGCTGGACTCCAACTCCACCAACACCATTAGCCCCAACGCGACGCTGTGCCCCGAGTTTCCCAACAAAACGCCAAGCAGCACTAGTCCACAGTCGCGTAAGCTATCCGAGCTGACGCCGGACAGTCTGCTGAATCCGAACAGCTTCAATCGTTTGCCTACTTCCACAGGCGGCTCCAGTTCCCGGCTGTACAAGAAGATCGAGGAAATGATGGACCTCAGCTCGCCGTACAATCACTACAAATGCCTCAGTCCCAGCGAGAGCAACCTGACCCAGTTCTACGACGGCAAGTATATGTATGGGAACACTGGCGGTGGCAGCGTCGCTGGTGCTAATGGACCTGGTAGTGGTGGCTGTTCCATCAGCGGCAGCACCTCCAAGTTCGACAGCAAGCCCGGCTCCAGCCGCCTGCTGCGTCGCCAGTTCAGTCTCGATCGCGACGACCAGCAGATAAAGGCCGAGCAGCATCAGCAGCATCAGCTCTCGCTGCAGGCCAGCAACTATGCGGCATTGCTGAACGCCAGCAAGAGCTCCATGCTGGACATACCCATGCTGCACGACACCTCGCGCAGTCCGAAGGGCACCTTGACGCGGGCGCACAAACAGAACTCCAACTCGATTGCACAGGATCTGGAGAAGATCGAGGAAATACCGCTGTCGCCGGCCTCCTCACAGCACCACAGCAGTCTGGACAGCAATCTCAATCGCAGTCCGCCCTCCACGCTGGAGGCTCAATCGCCGCCACAGCTGCCCATGCCGGCTGCAGCCGCTCCGCTCAGTCCGCCTCTGCTCTCGGCACCCACCTCGCCAGCGCCCTCCCGGACTCTCAACGGCCTGGATGCGCACAGTCGCAGCAGCTGCAGCAGCAGCAGCAACAACAACAACAACATCAGCAGCAGTGTCAGCCCAAATGCAGCGCAAGAGGGTAACCGGCCAGGACCCGAGGTAATCCTCAACGTGGAGCACCTGCTGAGCAGATAGGAAACGGTTTAGGCGTGCGCGCCAACTAATTAAGAAAGCTTTAGGTCAGAGGCCATCATCTAAATGTATGTGTCCGAGAATTTCAGAGTGTTGTGATGAGAACAATGTAAAGTAAAGTACCTCGATGCATGCAAACTTGGTTCCAGCTGCAAAATGAAAGTACAATTTAGTTCAAGATTAGTAAAGTCCATCGTCCGAATACAGTTATATTTGTAAACATCCCCTTTTTACCAACTAGTCAACGCCAATATGGCAAATTTAAACTTATAACCAATTTCCCATCAAGCTTTATTATCGCTAAATAGACAAAATCTAAAAAAATTCTCATTAATTTATTATAATTTCTGTACTTTTGCAATTAGCATTATTATTTAGTAAATACTTAGAGGTTTTTCAATATAAATGTTAGCATACTTAAGTTCAAATCTTGCGTCGCGAATAAAGTTAAAATATAGTATATATATGCGTTATAACCGGTTTATAAATGTGACATTATTTGTATCTCCTTAGTAGCTAATATACATAGAGATGCGGAATGTGCCCATCTTAAGTATTAATAAAAATATATACAATATAAAAAGTGCATCAAGAAACTCCTGAACTGAACACACTAATAAGCGTAATCAAAAACTATATCTGAACAAAACTTTGGGGCTGATTCTTTCATCTACTCGCATGTGTTTTCAATTTTACATGAAGTTCCTTTTAAAAACAATGAGAATATTCATTGATATACATACATATATATTTACCAGTATGTAAATACCGTTGATACTGTTAAAAGAAAATATATATAATAATACATAAGAACTATATACGTGAATTTAGTTTTCTAAAGACAATCGTTAAAAGTTTTATAAAAAAAAGATGATAAAAATATAAAAAAAAAAATAGAAGAAGCTCGCAAAATATAAGTTGATCCACAGATCAATTGAACTTATTGTCTATATAAGTAATTTTTAGCAGCTATATAGTAGTCTAGTCGGATTGTAAACTACTCATCCTCTGTGTCAAGTATTAACTGATATAAATGTATATCTATATTTATTAAAAACAAAAAAAAAACAAATATACAAACTGAAAAACAGCTAGCGAAATAAAAAATATCAGTTATTAAATGTAAGGCTATAGCTAATTCAACCGGAATATAATTCAAATTTAAATCGAACCCACTAAAACGCAACACTTTTATAACTTACATAGGCTAAGCTCTAATATAAAACTTACAAACTGTTTTATTTATTGCAAACATTTTTCATTTATAAATGAATTTACACAAATTGAATTATTTTAATTGATTTGTTTGTACCTTTATTGGCGGCTCGAATTACGACAAATCCCAAAGTCAATTATGTGAAAGCCAGACAACAATAATACATTATTCAGCAGCTTTTAATCTGATTTTTGTCTGTTTTAATTTTGTTTACTCCGATGCGTTTGTTACGTGTTAATTAAGTTGACATTTTTTTATTTTTATGACTGTGTGCGCGTTTCTGTTATTACTTATTTAAACACTTACCTTTAATATTGACATGAGAATTAATAAACAGAAAATCAAAAATAAATGAATATTAATGATTGGAAAAATTACTGCCAAATGCTAATAATGGGAATGGGAATACGGCCACTTATTTATTTATATATGTTTCTGGCACTCCTTTTCCAGGTAAACGTCAACTTTCCAATCAGTTCCACCTGACTTTGTATATACTATATACAAATGAATAAAATTAAGCTGCTTCTGCTTAACAGGCTGAAATTTCGTTTTTCTGCTTTTTAAATACGTTAATATGTTATCTACAGCGGAAAAAAACTAAAGTCATGGTTAAAAACAAATACTACAAGTTCATGCTTATCTTTAATTTCATCACTTTAAGGTTTTATTAATTAAATATGTTAAAAATGCTTTTACAAACTGTTGTCAGTAAATGTCACAAGTAACACGATATCAAACATTTATTAGATCTGTGAGAGCAAAAACAAAAACCACATTTTATTCAGAGTAGTTTTCAAATAGACACAAATAGTTTCTTCTATGAATATGAACTTTGACATTTCTTTCATTCATGGAAGCCATGTTAGATATTACTTATTTCAGATATTACGACCATATTGCAGGTTCATATTGTTGAATTTGATTTAGACATTTTGAATAAGATAGTTCCAGTCGAGAGAGTTCTCGATAGCAACATTCTACATACAACTAACTTCTAATGTGTATAAGTATATAGACATTTATATATAAAGAGGATTTAGAAAAGGGTGAACACTTAACTCTAAGGCAATTGGCGAAGAAGACTCGGTTTTTAAAGATAAGATTATAGACCTCTTCATTCACATCTCTACAGACAAAGCATTCATAGTAAGTATATCAGACACAGCTTGTGCAAGATGACTAGAAATCTGTCAAGGGGAAAATCTAGTTCCAACAAATCTTTTTTTTTAATTCCGTATAATATATAAATTTGCCGCCAATGGTTAAATATAAGAGCTATATGATATCGTAGCCCAATTTAGGATAGTTTTTACCATATATGTATAAGGAACATAGGAATGAACGGATTAATTCAAATCAAAGATACAAAAACCAAATTGTAAGGTCGGAATAGAAAGGAATTCTCTGGAAAATATAAACCTAATAAATAATATAAGCAAAAAAAAGAGGTTGCTTATAATTGTGAAATAGGTTGGAGCCATAAAGAACAGTTCCACAAACTAAAGAAAAAAGGAAATATCAGCAACTTTTTGCATTACAGCCATGGTAAGAAAATCTTGAAAAAAAATTGTTAATAAAGAAAGTCAAGTGAAGAGTTACATTCGACGATTTTCGTACGTTATTTTTAACAAGCTCGTAAACTACTTTTCCGTTTTACAGGAAATATCAGCCTAGCCCGTTGTCCCTTTCAAATGTTTTTAGTTTGGAATTGCTTTCTTGCTTATTTCAATACCCGCTCAAGAGATGTACAAATTTCTTAGGCTACAATGAACAGCATACTTTTGAGATGTTGTTCTTATATCCAAATATTTGATGTCATATAAATTGCTATATAAGACTTGACTTTACAATGCCACATTTCGCTTAATTTGTAGGATTTTATTATTGGAAGTGTTTTATTTTTTTGTTTTGTTTCTTTCGTATGTGTTTGTGTTTGCGCTTGCGTTTGTGGCCAGATCAGGGAACGGTCTGCTCGTCTTCCATATAATACCTAAATAAATGCTATTCTTCCTCCTCCTTGTCCTTGCGGTGCGATTTCTTCTTCTCGCTTCGACTGGATGATCCGGAAGTCGAAGAAGTGCTTTGCTTGCTGCTCCGCTCGCTGCGATCCTTTTCACGTGACTTTGATTTTCGGCGACTGGATTTGTCGCGTGATCGCGAGCGACCGTCGCGCCGTGAGCTCTCCTTCTCTTTGTCCTTATCCTTATCCTTGTCCTTGTCTTTCTCTTTGTCCTTGTCCTTGTCCTTCTCTTTCTCCTTGTCCTTGTCACGTGAGCGCTCCTTGTCGCGATTGCCTCGTTCCCTATCGCGCTCCTTGTGATCGCGCTCCTTGCGCTTCTCCTCTTTGAGCATGTGCAAATAGTCCTCAAAGTATTCCTCGCGATACGCTGAGTCCAGTGCCCGATAACGCGGGTCCGATTCGAACTTCTTCTTTATGTCATACCAGCGCGTGTGACGCTCAATATCATGCCGCTCACGCAGCATATCCAGAAAGTCTTTGCGTTGCTAAAAGAATGATAATAAATTATTAAAATCGGTTCTCGGCAGATGGGCTTAAGTGCTTTGTCATTAAGGCCAGGATTTTTAAAACAATCGATAATGTTTGACAACTTATTTTAACTAAAATTATGTAAGAATGTTTTTGTCGACGGAAGTCAACTCAAGAAAGTGGCTTAAATGCTCTGTGCTCAGGTTATCTACCACTAAGGTAAGCCCGAATACTTGTTTATCATTATAACTATATAACCAAATGTGAAGTATAACAAAATGAATTGTCCGATTACATTAAACATATTTATTCTGGCCAGTTTCTTTACTTCAAGTAAACTAACCATATTCGGCAAACAATAAAACAATACATAAGCTCGTTTCAATTGCAGGCAGTTGCATGTTGGGCAGACCGGAAGACAATGCCATATTGGTGGCAGTTGATTTACAAATGAAATCTTTTGCTTTGAAGATGAACAGACGTATGTAACAAAATGACAGACAGACAAATATGGATTGATCGAGTTAGCTATTGGTCAAGAATGTTATAACTAGGTTCGGAGATGCCTCCTACTGAAACACTGCACATCTAAAGCTATAAGCTACAGACAGCTTGTTTGTATTTTGATGCTCACCTGCTCCTTTTTAAGCTGTTTGTCCTTTTCACGCCGCCGCCGCTCGCGATCGTCGTCGTAGCCATCCGATCTGCGGTCTGAGGATGATGACGATGGCATGTTGCTGTTGCCGCCATTTCCGCCGCCGCCTCCAAGGGGCATTCGCTGCTGCGGGCCCATGTCTAAAAGCGAGATATATATAAAGTATTTTCTTGGGGACTCGGTTTTTATTGGTTTCTTACTCATGTTGTGTGGCATGCGAATTATGCCTGGCGGCGGACCCATACCTGTATCGTAGATAAGGTAAAAAATGTTGAGATACATTATAATTTGTGCATACTTAAGAACTCACCCATGTTGTGGGGCATGCGCATGTTGGGCGGCATCATGCCGGGCGGCGCATGCTGTCCGCGGAGCTGCTGTGGTGGCGGTCCGCCCATTTGTGGTGGCGGCACATTCATTTGCGGCGGCATGCCCGGTGGACCGCCCATTTGGGGTGGCGGCTGCTGCTGCTGGGGCGGGTGATGGGCAGGGCCGGGTGTTAACTCCTTGATGCCAGTGGGCACCCAGCCGGCATTGTCGTTGCCCCACTGCGACTCCTGAGTGGGCTCGTAGCCATAGTCGAAAGGTTCTGGTTCATGAAAGAAGGGTTCGTCGGAAGCGCCTGGCGGCGGGAAGTTGGGCGCCATTGGGCCCAGGCCGCCACGTGAGTACTCGCGACACTCTGCGGTCATCACCTGTATGGCGTTCTCCTTGACGCCACCCGTGGTGGATATGGGACGCGGCGGCCGCGCCATCATACCCATGCCTGGGCGCGGCTGGTGCTGCATCATGGGCGGCATGCCTGGCGGCGGCATTTGCATGGGTCCATCGCCCAGCACGATCATCGGCTGATGATGATGCATTGGACCGCCCATGCCCATGGGCCCGCCCATATTGCCTCCGCCTCCAACGCCGCCGCCGCCACCATCGGGCATGCCCATTGACGTGGCACCCTGGTTAACGTTCTGGGTGAGACTGGCCAGACCGACGCCGCTCTCGGCGACGCGGAAACGTTTCTGGCGCTCGCAGTAGGCACGCCACGTTTCCTCGTTGAAGCCATAGTTAAAGTAATCTGTTATATCAGCGCCGGGCTTGCGCCACGGCTTCTCCTCCAGCGAGTCGATGCTGAACTCATGCACGGCGACCCCGTTAATGGTGCCCGCCCCTTCGAAGTCCTCGATGCTGAATTTGCCAGCCTGCGCCGTTGGTTTGGCCTTGTCTGCCGCTGTTGCGCCCGCCAGCAAATTGGGCCGTTGCTTGATGTTGTAGGTGCTGGGCGCCGATTTAATGTCACCAATAACCACATTGATGTCATCGTCAGAATCGTCGTCGTCATCATCATCCGACCCGGAGCCGTTGCGCTCCTTTCGCGCCATTGTCCCAGGCACGCCCTCTGTCAAGTCTGTCATATCCTCATCGTCGTCCTGAGAGCCAATATCATCCAAGCCGCTGCCGCCAGCGTCTGCGCCTGATGCTGCCCTCGCGCTTCCGTCCGTTGTGTCCGGTAGCGCCTCCTCGTCCTCCTCCATTTCCTTGGCGGGATCTTCAAACTCGGCGTACTCGGGCATCTCTTCCTTGGGAAAACCGGACAGTGCACCAGCGCTGGGCTTCTCGCCAATGACCGCGGCGAGCGCCTCGTGCTCCGCCGCCAATGCATCGCTGCCGTTCAATATTTCATTGGTCGTGGAGTCTGGATTCGATGTGCCGTACAACCAGCTATCTTCATTGGTGTCATCGGCCATGTTTGTGTTAGTTTTTTATGCGCGACCACGAGTTTCTTTTATCAAACGTTCCAAATGCCGAGCGCCGAGCTCAAGTAAACACTGTTTATTCAACTATAAAACCTTTTTTCTACTTCTGGGCATTTTTGTATGTTGGTCACACTGCAGCAGCGCAAATTAGCTGTGTTCCATTGTTTGTGTATAGCACTATGAAATGTATGGAATCGGAACGATAAAACACAGCTGTTTAAAAGCGCGTAATTTGAATAATTGATGTTTTAATTAATATCAGCATTTGCACATTCAAGATTATTAATATATAATAGACATTTAAACAGAGAACGAAAATATATTTGTTATTAAAAGCGTTTGCTTAAATTACAAATACTACTCATTTATGTGTAACTTAGCAATAATTAAGAAAAAAAGATTTATTTCGTTTATCCCAACAATAGACAAATATTTTCTTATAAAGACTATGATTTCTATATGCAACTAATTTTTTTTAAATGAAACACTAGATTAGTTTTTTCGCTAATAGTTATGATATTAAATAAAAATGTAATTATTTATTTTTTCCAATTAAAGTGATTTTAATATATCCCTAACTACGTTACGGAACATGCAAGACAGGGCACAATCGTAACGCCGCAGACAAAGCTGACGTAGTCCGAGCAGCAGCTGGCCAAAGCGCAGCCAATGAGATCGGTGCAAAGTGTAGCGGGCCAAGGAGCAAAGTGCTCCGTTCGAGTGCGTCTCCAGGATCAGGGCATAATCGGCGTTCAAGGCCAGTTCTGCAAAAGTTAGGATTAAAAAAGTAAGCCATAAACGTACGATGTGCACCACACTTACCTTTGCGGCAAAGGATGAGCGTCTCCAGAAAGTTCAGCTCCATGACATCGGCGCGCAACTGCTGCGCCTCGAAGAGCAGCAACTTGAGCTGCGCATCCCCACAGCTGTCGATCATGGCGCTTATGTCGAGCGACCAATGCGATGCGCGCAGGATGAAACACTCGCTCCACACCACCTGCAGAATAGCATCTTGCTGTGTGCGTTCCAGCAGCCGGAACTGCTCGTTGAGCTTCGCCTGCCGCAGGCACGTGACCAGAATCTGTGCCAGAATTTGAAAGTGCAGCGTCTGTCCAGCTGGCGTCGCTGCAGGAGGCGGCGACACTGGCAACAGTCGCCTTTGGCTATGGCTGTGGCTGTGAGTGTGGCTGGTCTGCGCCTGTTGGCTGCGTGGTCCTCGCTCCTCCTGCACGGCGGCTATATTCATGCCCACGGCGAGGCAGCGCTGAAACCGGCAGTATGGACACCAGTTGCGACGCGCCTTGTCCACGACACAGTTGCCCTTGACGGCGATGCACGCGTAGTGGTTGCCCTTCCTAACGCTGCGCTTGAAGAAGCAGGAGCAGCCGTCGCAGCAGGAGACGCCGTAGTGCTTGCCGGAACTCTGGTCGCCACACACCTGGCAGGCTTGGTATATTGACACAACCGACATGGACGTTGCAAGGATTGCGACCCGACTGAACTGGATCGACGCCTTATTGGCGGTTTTATAGAGTGAGGCGTTCACAAATGATATGCAAATCAAAGACACTTCAGCGCTGGATGCATTGTGTTTTAACATGATTTGTGGTTTTTATTTATTTAGCGGATTCCTTGCCAACGCCCAGAAGCAACAACGGCGCTGAGGATAGCCCGGAATTTCGCTGGTACTGGGTGGGCGGGGAAGAGGACGGTGGGCGTAACATGTCAAAAGTGACAATCATCGCCACGGGCTAGCTGCGCGTTAACAATTTGTAAACAATTATTGTTTTGCTCTATGATTGGTCAGCGGCGGCCACTTGAAGTGTCGACCAAAGTGCTTCGCACTGACATTCTGTGTCAATAAAAGGACGCGTCACGTCATGTCCAGCATGACAATTAGGGGTTGTAATCCCTTTTATGGTATGGGCAGTAGTTATTTAGTTTCTACTTGACATGTTTGTTTTGCCAAAATATCCTAAGGACGTGATTATTAAAGTAAAACATATTCCAAAAAGCTTTAAAATATTAAAGCTTAATTCAAATTCATATCAGTTTCAGTTGGCGCCATTCAACTAACTACAGTGTTACCATGGTGTTTTTAAATGTGTCTAATATATCGATGATACTACTGACTATTCTATCCCTCTATTATTTAATTGTATATATATGAAAACATCTTAATTAGATCGAATTGGATTCAATATATAGTTAATTTTTTTTTAATTTGGAGTTCGTTTTTTTAAGTCAACCACAAATTTATCGATAGGTTTGTCTAAAATAGCTCGATTACATTAAATATCAGATAACATTCCTAATTAATTAGTGGAATGTTTTAATACTAAATATTGATTTTCAGATTTATAGTAAATTTTAGATTTATTGCTATTTACTCAATTATTGAAAAAATAAATTTATTAATATAATCACAAATTCAATAAAATAAATGAGTCGCCGCTGTAAATAACATTTTAGCGCTATGTTAACAGAGGGTTCACCTCTGATATTAACAATCGGTTTTGCTACGTATTTTATCGACAACCGCTTGCGGTCACACCATTTACATGTGTCATGTTTTTTGTATTTATTACAAGAAACGTTATTTAAAATAAAATGTAAGCTTTCATATTACAAAATAGCGGTTAAGACGCGCGTATTTAAGCCCAGCAAACGGTCAGCTATCGAATCGCGTGCACAAAACAATTCTTATACGGTCTGGTTTTGCAACGCCTGCTGCCGCAACGCTTTTCTTGCTGTCGGCCATTTAAATCAAGAAACTGCAACAATAAGTGAAAACGCGAAGCGAAGACGCGCTGCGCGAGCAGTTACACAAAGGCCCAGCAAATGTGCAGTGAAGTGTTGAAGTGAGCTTGAAAGTTATCGCAAAAAAAGTGCAAAATTGGTGGTGAAGGCGGCGGCCAACAAAAGGCACCAAATACAGAGCCAGCCAAATCTTTGAACGACATCGACATACAGGGTGTGTGTTGCAACATACATACCTGCTGTGAGTTTGTGTGTTATTGCTTTAAGCTTCATTCATAAAAACTGCAAGCACTGCATCAAATTCCAATTGGGTAACTGGCAGCGCACAAAATGCAGCTGTTTGGCGACACACACGCGCACGCACACATGTGGATTGATTTTTCCAACAGTACATTTGCCCCTGTGTGTATGTATGTATGTGTTTGCCCGGAAAGCTTCCCAAGTGGTTTTTTTAACATTCGATTTGGATTATATACGATTAACGCATTGCTGTAGTCACGGCTGCTGGTGCTGTTCCATTTCCATTTTAGTGTAAAAATAAACCGCCCCCTAAAAAGATTACAAAAAAAATGTCAACAAGCGTGCGTACAGGGTGCCCAGGATGGCGTTTGTGCCATCTCCATTCGGTGAAACCCCCTCCAATCCCCCAGACGCACGTGCAGCGTGAAGCGCCAGCAATGCAAACAACTAAAATAACAACGAGAACAAGCAAAACGTGCCAAAGCGCAGCAAATAAAACGACTGAAACACACAGCCAAACATGCATATGCATGTATTTGTATTTGTGTTTGTGTGTAATAATTATAATGCTAGACTGGCCACACTTTGCAGTCAATTTTGGCATTTAACGGTTAGCGGCCTCTGCCTTAACGGCATATGCCCATAAATATATTTGTTTAGTCCCCAACATGCGCCGGACAGGTAAAATACAATATGAAAAAACGTAAAACGGAAAGCAAAGTGCCAACTTGCAACTGAATGGGAGGGCCAAAAGAGAAATAGTATAAGGCACATTTCCGCCTGGTAGCGAACAAACCAAAATAGACAACAACGCACAGTTGGTCAGAATAGTCAAATACGGATCACAAAAAAATTATTCTTCGCTTATGTAAAATTTCGTGGGCCGAAAATGACGATTATATGACATGTATATAACATTATGAGTTAACATACGAAGTTCTTAAAATATTTTTAACTGCGATCTAATACAAATTTTAAAGTTGGATGGAGCAGCTGTAATCCAAAAATAAGTGACGATAGTTCGGTTTAGTTAATAGCTCACCACTTGATTCTATTCGTGAGCTAAATTTTTACAGCATAAACAGCGGGAATAAACGAATAATTCCAAGATTTATCAGATTTCGCGTCTAATCATACCACAGTGCATCCTATACTGACGTCGTCGGCTTTGCTGTTGCCATAAGTGCTAGTATGTGTGTATGTTTGTGGCTTCTCTCTGCACTTGGAGGCAGCGTACTCAATGCACTTGTTGTTGTTGTTGTTGTTGTTGCTGTTGTTTTTTATTGCAACATGCACCTAAGTATGTACGTACTTATGTATGTCGGTCTGGCCCACTTGATCAGACGTTTCAGGGGAGTAGGGCGAACGGAGCTTGAAACTGGGCGTCTGCCACGTTCTACACACTAATCTGAATGCCGCAAGTGTAGTTGCATTTCCTGTCGCACTGCCGCTCATTAGGGAATAATTTGCATTAGCCGTTGCAGTTCCAACTTAAACTCATCGCCAGACAAACACAACAATTATTTTATATATGAGAATATTTATATAAATAAGTATACATATGCAATGTGTATTGATTTTACGTGAACTTCAACAACGAGAACTAACAAATATAAACCATTTTTATATTTTGAGAGAGCCGACTCCCAGATACTCTGTTAGCAATATGTTTATAGCGCTATACAAATACATTAGCAAGCAATACTGAACAAAAGATACGCCCAACAAGCTGCCCAGCACAAGACATTTCATTGTTAAAGTGGTTGGTGCATTGTCCGTAATCCCAATAAGAATATTTCGACCTGTTGATTTAAAGTCTCATCCGATTTTTATTTATGTATCTTCCTTGCTTAAAATAAATTCCCGACAAAATTGCTTACAGAACTCACAAACGGATTTCGCACGAACAGCACACACTCTTGCATCATTCAGTTGGGAACAGGGTATAAGAAGCTGAACCAGAATAACACACAAGCAAAAGTTAACCCAGTTCTTGGCGCCCACTCGCCGCACTCAGCAGCGGAGTTAGGTTGTGGTGCCGACGCGGGGAGATATAGGAAAACCAATTTTTACCTATCCGCCATGTTCGTCATCATTGCGCTCTTGATGTTGGGCAGACGGCCAACTAAACATACGAATGCACATCATAGTGAATAAAAAAATGTTGTTTGCTTATAATTTTCACACCCAACGGCACCTAATGCATGGTTGTTATTGTAGTATTTGCCGCTGCCGTCGCCGCTGTCGCTGCATTGCCTTTTGACGCTTGACGTTGATAAATGAATCATAAAAGCAGCGCAGTCAACGCCACCGGCAAACGCACAGACATGGAAATAGAGGAATAAAGAAAGAAGAGAGCTAAACACGGAGAGCATAAGGCAAAATTCTCTCTGTCATATGTTTTGCTTTTGTCGTTGTCGCTGTTTTCGCTGCCCACGCATTATTGATCTCTTTTATGCTTTAAATTCAGATTAAAATGCGCGAGTTCAATTATTGTTGTTGTTTTCCTTTATACGTGATAATCGATAACAGCTGTGGCTCTTGTTATCGCACACTGCGAGTGCAAGTTTGTGTCGTTTGCTTAGCCCATGCTGCCCACGATCGTTGGCGCACACTCTCAGAGTTTCAGAGGTTGTAGTTTTCTCCCGCCGCTGCTGCTGCTGCCGCCGCCGCCGCCTCTGCTGCTGCCATTGCTGTTGCTGCTGCTGGCGGGCAGTGGCAGTGACACTCAAAGCGAGTCCGCGGCGCGTAACGGCCAGTCAGAGTCAGTTCGTCTGTTGGCCCATATTGATATTAATTGTTGTTATTGCAACAAACATTTATATATATATGTGAATAGATACATGATATATATATTGTGTGGGTGATTTAACCATTTTTTTTAAACAAAAGCAAGATACGCTTTTTTGTGTGCCAAAAAAAATGTACAAATTGAGAGCATACAATTTTTAAAGTGATTTTTGCAGATAATCATAAAAAAAAGACAAACATTAAGTGGAAATAAGCAAAATACACTGATCTATATATATAGCAACATATATATACAT
This sequence comes from Drosophila lacertosa, assembly GCA_004143845.1. Lineage (NCBI taxonomy): Eukaryota > Metazoa > Arthropoda > Insecta > Diptera > Drosophilidae > Drosophila > Drosophila lacertosa. The sequence continues at coordinate 249,121 of SCDZ01000045.1, forward strand.
ATTGTACGCTCACAAACATTTATATATTTAGCTGGTATATAATATCAATGTATATTCATATATATACCTAGAATTCCGCTGATTTTATTATGACAAAGCTAAAGTTGTATGACGCGCCTGCAAAATCATATATGTACATATATACAAAAGTACAGAATATAAGCGAAGTTAGATAAGAACTGTTGCAGATAAAGGCCTTGTCCCTGCCCTTGCTTTGCGTTGACGCATGCTTCGATGGGGAAATTGTTTGTTATTGTTGTTTTAGGCAGTTTTTGTTAAGCATTTGTTAACATCGATTTAACGACTATTATTATTCTAACTTGCAGCTGTTTTGCTGGATTGATCGGAACGAAAGCGAGGCGTTTAAAAGACAGCACCGGCACGAGCAGAACAGATGTCCAGCGAGGAGGATAAACCACCGGCGCCGCCAGTGCGTCTCACCAGTAACCGTGGCGGCGTCGGCATCGAACGTGTGCCCATCCCCGGCAGCGGATCGGGCGGCGCTGGCGGCGTCGGCGATGCGCCGTCAGTGGATATGCGCCCATTGCCCAAAGGTATGTGTGCTCAGTATATGTTTGCCATTGGTGCGCTCAACAACAATGTACTTTTTTATTTTGCCACTGAAAGAACCCGACGACGCGGACCGCAAGAAGAAGACGCTGAAAAGCAAGATCAAAGGCTCAAAACCCTCGCACATGGATTCCAAACCAAATATATCCTATCCCACAAACTTTGAGCACACAGTGCATGTGGGCTTCGATGCTGTCACCGGCGAGTTTACGGTGAGTTCTTGTTGGATCGCTTGGTTATTGTTAACATTAAAGTTCTTTACTGTGAGCTTGCTTCTTGGCCTCGCAATCATTCTGTTTTATGGCCTAAGTAAAGCGATATTATGATTAGATTTGCCAATCACTTTTTTGTTTTGCTCTTTTTCATATGATAAGCTTGAAAGCGCAAATACAAAAAACACTATTTACATGCATTATTATTAAACGAAACACTAAAAATTTCTCGATAACATTTCTATTAAAAAGGAAATCTAAATTCTGGGTACAATTCATTTCGATAGCTTATAAAGTAAATTATCTTTAGCTGGAGATTTTGTTTTGTCGAAAACAGAACGTTTTTGAATGTTATGAACATTAAGACATTCCTAATTGAATTTATAAAATCAAATGATTTTTTTTAGCTTTCTCAATCCATATAAAATGGAAAAGCTTTACAATAAGCTTTTGGTGGTTAAGTTAAGCTTCATTCATTTAAAGTTATTAAAACAAAGAATATTCTTAAGCTTTCCAGATCTCAGATCACCAAAAAGTCATATATTATGAATCAATTGTTATTGGGAACTTTAAGTTAATTTTAGAAGCTTTACGCTGTGAGCTTTCACTTAATAAATAGAAACAAAATTAAAATTATTAATTGTAATATTATTTAAGATGTTAGAAAAATTGAATACATCCATCTTTATTTAAAGATCTTCTTTGAATGCTTTTATGGCACATATGCATCAAAAATTTTAAGCAAATTTGTGCATTGCTTTTGTTGATATTCCTATTTTAAATACTTAATTGAACATTATATTTCTCTCTCTCGCGTTATGCTCTTTACCAATTTTGTATTATTCATTATTATTTCAAGCTGCCAATGAAAGTAAGTAAAAACCACGTCTCGGCAACGGAACTAGCCTTCATTAGTTTTCCCAGCGAAATTTATATCATGTTCAATTATGTGTCCCCATTTGTTCGTTTCGAGATCGGCTCTTCCATAGTTCACATTTCGTTAAGATTTTTTCCTTAAACGTGTTTTCTTCTCTACACTACACTAAACCCAAAACACCACACTAAACTCTCTTAGCAATGGCTGAGCTTTATATTCGTAGTAGAAATGCTCTTAGTTGCAGGCTCCCCAACAACCCCAGACATTATTGGACAAATATATGTATCCAATCCACGCTTTTCCCTGCTGCTCTCTATGTCTGTGTGTGTGTGTATGTGCCCACCTTATCTGGGCCCCTCAATTTTTTTTTTATATATTCTGTCAGCTAATTGGTATTTCTGCATATTACAGGGTATGCCGGAGGCGTGGGCGCGTCTCTTGATGAACTCGAACATCAGCAAGCAAGAGCAGAAAAAGAATCCACAAGCTGTGCTCGATGTGCTCAAGTGGTTCGACAATACAACCAAACAAAGGCCGAGTTCCAAGTACATGACAAATGCCATAACGACGCATTCAGGTAAGTTCGTTATCCTTAATCCTTAAAACTCTACCGATCAAAAAGGGATCTAAATCTTATATCTATTAGGATAAACAAAAGCCCTTACTTGTCTTTCAAATCTGTCTGTACATTGACATCGTTTCCTCATTCGTTTTATTAAAATCGATTCTCTTTTTTTAGGATCTTCTCTGAGCCGCGTGAGCAGCAGTAGTCCCAGCAGCACGCCCACTGACTCGGAGCTGCATGGCTCGAATAGTGGCGGCAATTTGATTGGCGTGCAGCTTGGCAGCATGACACTGGGTCCCAATGCGAACAATGTGTCTGCGGCGGGTCAGCTGCTGAGCAATCACTACCAACAGCAACAGCAGCACTTGCTGCAGCAGCAGCAGCTGCAACAGCAGCATCAGCAGCAGCAGCTACACCAGCAGCTGCACCAGCATCAGCATCACATTGGCCTGAGTCAGTCGCATTCGTATAACTTTGTCGGCCACCCAGCTTCCACGTCCACATCGCAACATTCATCTGCCAATGAGAACGATATGTATGTGGATATGGGCGTGGTGCCACAGCTGCCACCGCCGCCTGTCGCCTCTCGGCCGGAACGCACGAAGTCCATTTACACGCGACCCATTGAGGAACTGCAGCCAGCGCCGTTGCCAGCGGCGCCTGCCACAACGCCCACGACGCCACTGCAAAACCATAAGGCAGCGACGGCGGCAGCCGCTGCCTCCTCACCTCTAATGCTTAACAATGCCACCACGACGCTGGACAAGAACAAAAACAATGCAAGTGAGTAACTTCCAAGACTCGGTCGTAAACTATTTTAGATCTTTTTTAAACACAACGTTTACCAAGCTTTTGCAGTGACGCTAATCCCTAAGAAAAGCTTGTACATGCATTTAACGAATAGCCTTGGTGTAGCATTCCATTACTTAAGGACAACTCATATGTATATACTATAGCAAACACAAAATATATAGATGTTGTCTTAACATTTATATATACATGTTTATTTAGGTACATTCAGTACAGGTTTATTAAATGTTACTCTGGTTTAAATTAAATTGTTCTTGCATGACTGTTCTTTGGCCGAATGGTTTTCTTAAAGCACAAACAGTTTCCTAAAGTATTTTTCAAATAAAATCAAAATATGTATTATAGGAAAGTTGTTATAGAAAATTTGTTTAAAGCTAATCGAAACAAAGTAAAACTTTTAACTAACTTTTAGTTTTTTAAAATGCACTTTTAAAGACAAGCTTACAACAAAATTCACTTTAATAGGTCGATTTTGTAGAGATCTTTTAATCCCTTTCTGACAGAACAAAGAAGTTATATAGAAAAGATTTCAATCTATCCTTTAAAAATGTATTCTCCTTTTTATAATAGAATGTTTTTAATTTAGTAAGAGTCTGAGTGATATAAAATCGTTTCTTCATGTTACTGCAAGAGCAACAAATGGGCTTCGATGCACTTCGAAGATGGTTTTTCTTTGTTTTCTAGATGTTGTTTTAGTTCATGTATTAAAGCATTGATGCGTAATGCGTAATGTGTAATGTGTTAATCTTAATGTTATTGTCATTTGTATCGCCTCTTCTGTGTTCTGTTCTGTTCTGTTTCGAAATTGCTTTAAATTGCTGCTAAACAACCAATAAAAACAACTGTAACATCAGCAACAACTGCAACTGCGACAGCAGCAGACAGATCCTCGGCAACAGTAGCAGCCGCGGCGGCAGCGGCAGCGACAGCAGCAGCAACAACAACTACAGCAACATCAGCAGCAACAACAACAGAAACAGAAGACATAGGGGCAACAACAACAGCTGCTACTGCTCGTATTTTGTCTGCTATTGCAAGTGCTACTAATTATTCTCCCACTAGCAGTACCACAACTACCACAACTGCGGCTCCTAGCAGAGAGGAGCAGCAGCTACTTGAACGCGCTGCTGCTGCAGCAGCAGATGCAACAGTTGTAGCAGCTACAGCAAGAGCAACAACGACTAATCACGACTCTTCTGCTTCCTCCTTTTCATCGTTCCCCTCGTTTCATGATGACGCGACGCCGCCGCTTTGCGCACACGCCTTGCCCTCGATACACTGTCCAACGCCAACGTCTTCCGCTCGCAATTCCGGCGCTGTGCCAACGATCACGCCTACTATTACGATGGTAACACCTGCCACACCTGCCGCAGATCTGTACCATGATCCGGCGGCGAACAACCTCAATGCCTCGGCGTTGGCAGCGACCCCTGCAGCGGGTACACAAATTGCGGTGCCACAGCAGGCAGCGACTGCCACAGCAACGACGACGACACGAGCCGCCAATGCCAAGAAGAAGAAAATGTCTGACGAGGAGATACTGGAGAAGCTGCGCACCATTGTCTCGGTGGGTGATCCCAACCGCAAGTACACCAAGATGGAGAAAATTGGCCAAGGTGCCTCGGGCACCGTCTACACGGCCATCGAGTCCTCGACGGGCATGGAGGTGGCCATTAAGCAGATGAACCTGTCGCAGCAGCCCAAGAAGGAGCTTATCATCAATGAGATTTTGGTTATGCGAGAGAACAAGCATCCCAATGTTGTCAACTATTTGGACAGCTATTTGGTATCGGAGGAGCTCTGGGTAGTTATGGAATATCTGCCCGGTGGCTCGCTCACCGACGTCGTTACCGAGACCTGCATGGATGAGGGACAAATCGCAGCCGTTTGTCGTGAAGTGCTCCAAGCGCTTGAATTTCTGCACGCCAATCAGGTCATTCATCGCGACATTAAAAGTGATAATATACTGCTTGGTCTGGATGGCTCCGTCAAGCTGACTGATTTCGGTTTCTGTGCGCAAATCTCGCCAGAGCAATCCAAACGCACAACAATGGTCGGCACACCCTATTGGATGGCACCCGAGGTAGTCACACGCAAGCAGTATGGACCCAAGGTGCGTATTAACAAGTGGACAAATATATTTGCAATTAAATTACAAAATTATAATTGTTTCAGGTTGATTTGTGGTCACTGGGGATAATGGCTATTGAAATGGTGGAGGGTGAGCCGCCGTATTTGAATGAGAATCCGCTTAAAGCCTTGTACCTCATTGCCACAAACGGCAAGCCGGAGATTAAGGAAAAAGATAAGCTGACGGCAGCATTTCAAGATTTTCTAGATCAGTGTCTGGAAGTGGAAGTGGAGCGGCGCGCCAGCGCCATGGATCTGCTAAAGGTAAATACAACTCATACTTTATGCTCTGAACGATTTTGTAACTTTCTATTGCGATTTTGTAGCATCCTTTCCTGAAATTGGCGCGTCCATTGGCCAGTCTGACGCCTTTGATTATGGCAGCTAAAGAAGCAACCAAGGGCAACTGATTGACAACCAAAAAACAGCAGCTTATTTAACCATTACTAATGAATTACTATTACAACAAGCAACAGCAGCAGCGAGAAAAGCAACAGCAACAACAACAATAGCAACAATTTATGCGTATGATGAATGATGAACAGATGATAAATTATTAGTGTTTATGATTATTATGATTATTTATATAAACGTATTTATACACACATATATACTTATATACATTATTAATTACTCAAAACAAAAATCAATGAGCAACAGCAACAAACAAACGTAGCCAAGTACGCGAACTTCAAATTATACGACTCAATTTGGTTTCCAGTCAATCTGTATAAACAAGAAGCAAAAACAAAAACCTTTATTAATTGTGAAATTTATGCTGCTAATTTGTTATACCAAATTATCGGGCATTTTAAATGCCTTTGAAGTTATCTTTAATAAATTCGACAACAATTCATTAAAACACATTAACATAAATCTACATTTAGAAATTGGCATTTGCATTTAAAAATCATATGAAAATAATAATATATTATATTATAAAATTGTATAAAAAATGAAAAAGCACTTATAATTTATATGTTAGTTTTTTTATCATTTTCTATAAGAAACAACTGAGTAGAAAAGCAAACACACTTTCGAAATTCTTGCGCAAAACGCTGTTACACTAACTTTAAACACGTAAGAGTATTATTTAACTGATTCATTTGCGAACTTTTGCTGCATTCAGTAAAAAGTTCAATTAGTTTCATAAACTGCTTTATTTAATAAAAAAGTAAATATATTTTTTTATATATGCGCTTATGGATTTCTTTTTATATTTAAGCATGATTTATTTGTTTATCGCTTAAATTGTAGTTTTTCTTTAGATGTTCCTGCAAACTAATATTTATATAACCTTTCTGTTGTATTCATTTTCACTTTCACAATGGATCTGTCCAAACATGTTGTAACTAAAAACCTTAAAAAGCTTTGCCCATCGCTCTCTCTTCCACACACACAAACACACACACACACCAAATCCCGTTTTGTACTATGCCTGTAAACATATGTAGATGTAAATCAAAATCGTAATTGTAACAGAGTTTTCCATGATACTAGAAGAGCCTATATTTTTCAAATACTTAACAACAATACAATACAACGTGGTGGTAGCAATTTATGGAAATATAAAAAGACATATAGCGACTAGAAAATGAAACAAAATAAAAGAGAACCACTGTAAACTGTTCAATAAATTGGTAGTAGCAACCTAATATAACTAGAAATTAAATAGTGTGTAAACTTTAAACGTGAGCCATGAGAAAAGCAGTTACTTTGTGCCTAACTAATAAATGAAAAATAACAAAAACAACTGAAATGCATTCAATAAGAGCAACAACAACAATTAATTATATAAATAGCAACTAAATGATATAGATTTACAGATTTAGTGAATCGATAACATAGCACGTAGCGTAGGAAAGCCAATTTAAAAACCAGACCCATTGCGGGCTTAACACCCAAGTTAAGGCATAGAGAATCATTAAATATTTTACATTTTGTAATCAGCAACAGATAATTTGAAAAGTTCAGTTATTATATCCCTTAATTTAACACACATGTTGGTGTGGTTTGTTATTATCACTAATTTCAGATTCATTTTGGGTAACATTTTAATTAACTTAATTAAAAGGATATCATATCCAGGAGAATGTTTTTTTGTGCAGAGCTACAAAAATATTGAAGTGTATAAAGACGTTTGCATTATAAAAGCAAGATTTTTATATAAATTGTATTTGGATTAAAACCTTTTTTTGGTTTATTTAAATTTAAATGGCACTTAACGCAAAGAAGTTATTATTTTGAATTAAACTTTTTGGAGAAGAGCTCCGCGATACATGAAAAAAAATTAAAGGAAACCAATTTCCAATGAAATATTTTACACCAATTTCAAAGAGCATATTTTCTTATATTTACCGTAGAAAATTTATTTGAGAACCTTTGAGATGAGTCGTCATTACCTTCATTACATCGAAGAAATGTTTACTAACAAAAATTTCTGGCAGCTAGCAGCGTAACCTGCGATTTATAGTATCTGTTAATTCTTATAGCGTTAGTTTAATATATTCAACAAAAATGAATAAGTGGCACTTAAACTCTTCGTTAACAGCTCAATAACACCAAAAAGCACATCATATAATATGTGGATAATATTTTGTACAACACACACGGAGCGCATTATTTTCGCTATTAGTTCCTAACAGACACAGACATTTACATTAAAGTACATACATATATGTATCTACAATAATTTGAAATATGTATTTAAAAGGAACGCCAAATTGGATGGCGGGGACGTTAAAAACGAATATGAAACTTAATTTATAGAAATTATTGTATTTTTTAGTATATAGGAACCTAAAACAAAGATGCAGAACGAAACTGTATGAAACAATAATGGTAGCGATGAATTGGAATGTAAGTACGTACGTACATATATATATATAATTAGAATTATGAAATTATGAGAGAAAATCCAATAAAGAAATATATATATATATATATATATATATATATATATATATATATATATATATTGCTGGCAAACAGAAATCTAATATGATCAATAAAATTATATATACAAAATTCTCACACGGGATTCTCTATTCATTTTGCGTTTATTATATTGTACACAGAAGCATGCACTTGAAGGATTTAAAATATTTGTTTAAGTTCTACATAATTTCATTGCTTATATTAAACGTGGTTTTGAGTTGTATTTCTTTTGTTGTTTTTATTTTATTAATAGTGTTTTTGCTGCTTTACTTATTGCGACGTGTGGACTCGGAAGCAGTCGGCGGCGGTGGAGGTCCACGTTTGTTCATCTCCTCCAGGAAAGCCATAAGAATACTATTGCGTTCCTCGTCCAAATGATCCAGCACCAAGTAACTGAAAAAAAGTAATACAGTATTCAATCAATGCAATCGATTTGATGAAACTTTATTGTTACCGTTTGTCGTTCTTGAGAATGTCCTGAATTTCCCTAAGGTGATTGCCATTCTCCTTGATGAGATCGCTACTCTTGTGTGTAATAAACTTGCATTCCTGCAAGAGTTCACGCAGTGCCGTCTTGGCCTGTATAGTTTTATCCTTAATGAAATCACGATATTCACGCTCGCCTTTATCCGAGCTGTATTTAAGATAACGCGGATCATCCTTGATTAATTTCTTGATTTCCTTCCAAGTGCTAGTCAGTTGCAACGTGCTTATCTCGTCAAGCATTTCGCGGAACTTTTCGCGTTTCCTTTTCATCAAATTGTCAATGTGCTCGTTAAAGATTCTGCAAGAAAAATTATCACATAAATAAAAATTTACTTATCTTACCTTTGTCGGTGTATTTGCTCACCGTTCACGATCATCGCGATCGAGTGTCTCAATCAGTTCCCAACGATGATCCTTGCGCAGCTGGCGCTTCACCTCCTTCCAGGTGAAGTCAGGCGTACGCACTAGATCAGTCAGCAGCGCTGTGAAGTGTCCAATGCACTCGTCGCGCTTGTGATGTTCGCGCTCCTTGTCGCGATCGCGCAGATGTCCAGCCAGTGTACGATGCACCTCCTTCTCGCGCTCCCTAATGCTCTGTTCAGCACGCAACTTGCGCTCACGATCTTTCTGCTTCTGTTCGGCTTCACTTTCCCGCTGACGCGCCAGTTCGCTGTCCTCACTGCCAGCACGCTCCTCGTGTTCAGATTCTTCATGGTGTTCACCGTCCTCCTACGAATATATGATTAACCATTAGTAAGTTCTGGCTTTTGTAGCTCTAATACTACAATTGATGATTTAATTATAAGCATACACACCAGCGTATCATGCTTCTTGCGGTCCTTGCCCTTCTCTTCCTTGTCCCGAGAAGACTTTCGCTCTCTATCCCTCGAGCGACTGCGCTCCTTGCGACTGTCTTTCCGGCTCTTTTCCTTGTCTTTATCCTTCTCCCTATCCCTGCGATCGGATTTACGCTCGCGTTGACGCTCTCGTTCCCGCTGATCGCGTAGCTCGCGGTCTCTGCGCTTCTCCTCCTTCATGATGTGCAAGTAATCCTCGAAGTACTCCTCGCGGTACATGGAATCAACTGCTCGGTATCGCGAATCCGATTCGAATTTCTTCTTGATGTCATACCAGCGTGTATGGCGCTCAATGTCGTGACGCTCGCGCAACATATCCATAAAATCCTTGCGTATCTAAAGATTCAAAAGGCAATTCGACATGACAGCCATGCGGAAGAGAAGAGAGAGTGGTTGTACAAATAAATTAGTTACGTCTCTGGTACTGATGCTGATTTTACTTAACGCTCTATAATTTCTTAAGGCACTAACTTAACTTGCCTTAACAACTAAAAAATCTTAAAACTAATAAACATAGTTACACACTTTGTTTTGCTTTGCTGTGAAAAAAGAGTTTCGATTAGCTTTGACAGATACATAACTGAAAGAAAAATTTTAATTAGTTGTGGTCATGCTAACCTTAAGAGAAATGCATTCTAAGATCGGCTATTGATGAGGGCAAACAGACTTTATCGGATGGGAAAAAAAGTGATTAGAGTAAACTTTTAAATATATATGTATGTGTATATATAAATATATACTACATGATTGCGTATATTTATATATATTGCTTTTCATGTGATCTATGATCTATGCATTGAGGTAACTAAGCATATAAGTTCAGGATTCGATTTACATTCTAATGCATCTGTGTGTAATGTTTATATATGCCCAAGTCTTAACCAATATGCCGTATACAAGTAAGTATAGTTTATACTAAAACTATAACAAAACATAAATAACATTTAAGCGCTTTTGTACAGCAACTATAATTAACTCTAAAAGCAATTGATAAAAGTTGTTATTTATATGAAAGTCAAGTCAGATTTTAACAGATTTTAAATTTAAATTTACAATATTCGTACAGCTAGCTATTGTGCACGTTTTAGTTAACAGGTTGACTTTCAATTTTTTAAGTGAATATAAATTAACTGCTTGCTTTTAGTTTAATTTCAAAGAATGACATAATATATAAATAAAATGAAAAACAGTTTCTTATGCCATAATTATAAAAGTAACTTATTTCTGGAATAGATACTAAGATAAAAAAAAACGTTATTTTTACAATCTTCTCTTAAGATTTATGGAAAATTTTTTCTTTAAAGTAAACTCTGATTAGCTTGAGAATAAAACAGATTAGTTTTGGTTGAGTAGAATGCATTTTCTCTTGGGGTTCACTTGGCAGGCCAATAGAGCATTGCTTCGGCTGGGCCGAAGTCTACAATTTCTTAAACTAAAGTAAACGTACCAAATACATAAGATATAAAAATAAATTTAATAGTGTCTAAGTGAGAGACAGAGAGCCTACCAACGTGCTGTGCCGTTGCCGGAAGCTTGTGGAAGCAAAGTGAGAGATAAAAAAAAAGAAGGAAATTAATGCATTTCCAGAAAGGAACTTCTCACTTTGCTCTGTACAGGCTTGGATTGGGTTCATCGGTTCTCCTGATGTGGACGCTGCCATTTACAAGTTTTGGTAATTTGTGAAACAAAAAGAAATATTGGTTTAATTAAATTATGCATTATTCATACTGTTTGCTCAGCCTCGAAGCCACCTGTATACGTTTTGTTGTTGTTGCCCGTTCAGTAATTGCTGTTGTTGTTGTTGCTGTTCAGTGATGACTGGCTGCTTCCGCTTCGAATAGACCATTTATTGATCTTCCAACATCAACATCACATCTCTTATGAACAAATAAACGCCAAATAACATCATCATCATCACCATCATTGATCATCGATCATCATCATTGGCACATCATTCCTAGGCGACAGGTGCGACGCAGGGCGGGGCGGGAAGTGGAAATCACACCAACGATTATCAGGTAATTTTCAGTTTTTGCATACCTTTTGATTTTTAGTGATTTTTTGTATTGTTTTTTTTTTGCTTGATTCCAAATTTGTTTCTTATTTGCGGAAAAACAAATTTTTTGTAAATTTTTTTTTGTTATTTTAAACTCACCACACAGACAGATTTTGCAAGCGTGTGCGTGGTGAACTTGAGCTATCAACTTTGGCCGGGAACTGGGACCATGACGACAACGAGATGACGACGACAACGATGACGACAGGAACAACGGCTGTGTGTGAATTTGGTGTTTGCATTTGTTGGGTGCTTTTGTGCTGTAATCTGTTAGCTCTTATCTAAAAGTGTGTGGTCGTACAGAACCACAATTGGTATTATGAATTTGCAACCGAACCGGTCAGGGGCAATCGTTCAGATCAGGGTATCGATCGGTTCAGTTCATGTTGTCATAATTAACAAAAATCAATAACATTATGTAAATACGTTGTACACAATTGCAATATGGTAAAGTCAATAACATATATAAGAATAGATATGCATATATGAATATGGATACGTAAGTGGACATCGAGCCACACGACGCCAACACATACCTGCTCTTTCCTCAGCTGCTTATCCTCTTTCTCCCTTCGGCGTACCTCAACGATAAACTCATTAAACAAACTCTCACGCTCGCGCACCTTCTCTATGGCACGATACCGCTCCTCCTTGGCATTGCGCTGGCTAAACTCCGAAAAGGAAGACCTGAAAATGGTAAGAGCGCAATGACTGTAATAAATGCACTTAATATTTCATTAGATTCAACTACTTACTTGCCATGCAGCTTGGCATCCTCCATTAGTTTGCGGAAATCGTCGCGCTTCTGTCGCATCTTATTGCGTTTTTCTTTCCGCTCTTCCTCGGCGCGATCCTTCACATACTTTTCAAATACCTGTTTGCGTTCCTTCGATGTCAGCAGCAAGTACCGCGGATCGAAAACAATCTTGTGCAGCTCCTTCTCCCACGTGCTGAATGCGGAAACGTCCTTTTCGCGCAACATCTCCTTAAACTGAGTGACACGTGTCTCAAGGGGCACCAGAGCACGCTCCTTTGCTGCACGCTGCTCTGCTTCCAGTACTGCATCCTCATTTTTCTTGGCTTTGGTAACTAGGGTGTTTGGAAAATAATATGTAAGTATGGAGAATTAATTATTGGTCAAGTTTAAAGTAATGTTGTCCAAAAAAAAAAAAACTTACACGTGCGAACACGCTTTGTGGGCACCTCCTCTACGCTGGACTCGGATTCGGTGCGTATTTTAATGACCTCATCATCGTCGTCCTCTTCTGGCTCAAGACGTTGCGCCTGCTGCTGCGGTTGTTGCTGTCCTTGCCCCAGCTTCTCCAGTGCTGTGGAATTCTCGGCTGGTTTCTGGTCAGCTTCGCTGGACTTCTCCTCAGCCGTTTTTAATTGGTCGGGTCGTTCATTGACTGCCTTATCGACATCTTCCCGATTCATCAGATCTTCGGGCCTATCCCAGACAGAAGTACGTGTCGATGGATTATAAAAGAAAACACGCGCATCGCCAGTCCACACGACACACCAGGGTGTACCCGCTATGGGTGTGCTGGTTACTGGCCGTGATTTGTCCGTTTGCTTGGCCGTGGCAGCTGCTGCTGCCAATTTCTTTTGTTCTTCTTCCTTCTTGCGCTTCTCCTCGGCGGCCTTTTTGGCCTCCTTCTCAACCGCAGCGGCCTGTGCGGCCTTGTTGTTTTCACTGTTTGCTTTCATGGCTGCCGCAGCGGCGGCAAATGCCAGTTGCGGATCAAAGCCGTGTCCCGTACCTGGCGGCATATGCATTAGCGGATTGGGTAGCAAGTGTGGCGGCATGCCACTCGGAGGGCCAACTTGCGCTGCCTGCGGTGCAGCGCCGGAATGGGCTGCCATGCGTGCCGCTTCCATGTCTCGAAGCGCTTGTGGTTTCTCCCATACGCTCTCGCCGCGTGCTGCATGAAAATAGTAGGGTCGCCCATCGGGCGCACGGTGCTCAGACCATTCGGCTGCCCGGGCAATAACAGCCGGATCTATGACGCCCGGCTTTATAATCAAATTCTTCGCGGGTTTGTCCTGTGACGCTCCTGGCGGTGCATGCATATGCTGCTGTTGTTGTTGCCATGGAGGCACTCCAACGCCCCAAGGTCCCGTTGGTGCAGCGCCTGGAAAACCGTAAGCGGGCGGTGGCATGCAGAACGGCGGGGGCTGTCCGAAACCCGGTGGTGGCTGCATGCCGGGTGGCTGCTGAAACATTGGCGGCGGTTGTTGTCGCACATTAGGAGGCGGCTGGCTGAGCAACGGCGCCGCCGTATTGGGCGGTGGCTGGTTCAGAAGATGCGGCGGTGGTTGCGACGTCAAATGTGCATGCGCAGACGCAGCAGTTGCGGCTGCTTGGCCATCAGCGTGTTCGGCTAAGCTCGTCTCGGGTTTGGAAGCTGCCGTACTTGGCTGCCGTTTGGCCAGATCCTCAACCTCGGTTTGTGTCATGATTTTTGTGTTGGGACCCTCCGGTCGAGTCCATGTTGTTTCACGCGTCACTGCATGATAGTAATACGAACGCCCATCTTCGGCTTTGGTTTCTACCCAAATCTCTGGCGCCGTTGAGAGTCCATTAACACCCGGAGGTGGTTGACTGTGAGCCGGTTGCTGCTGCTGCTGTTGTTGTTGTTGTTGTTGTTGCTGCTGCTGCATCTGCATTTGCGTATGTTCGCCAATGGGCCGACCGCTGAACGCATTAAACGGCTTGCTCCTACATTCAAATAATTCATTTATGTTAAACGTTTGTTTTTACACTACACACAAAGCACTTACCAATGCACTTCGCTAGCATTCGCTTTTTCATTAGCAACCGCCACCCCGTTTGGACCGTCTTGACTACCAACAACGCCGCTGGCAGCAGGTTTGCCATTTATAGCTGGCGGAGACCTCGATTGCGAGTCTTGCGGACTCGGACTTGCCCTGTCGCTGTCTATGCTTTCGTCTAAACTTGTTTCCATTGCTTTTAATTATCACACAATGCGCTCTATTCAATTACCATTTACAAGAATTAAAGAAAATTTTTTTTCCCACAAACTTTTTTTGCCGCTATCGATAATTATTGGCTGCCGTCTCTTCTTGTTATCGAGTCTGCGTTTAAAAGGTGGCAATCATCTTAATCGATTATAAGCCTTAAAAATACTGTTTGCATCAGCCCGAAATCCTGAAAAAAATACTTATTTAATAAGCCTAAATAATTTATTGCATGAGCAGATAAATAGGAGAGTATTACTACAATGGTAAATTCAAAATTTTTCGGTTAAGCCAAAATATACTTAAATATCGTACAGTATCCCTGAATCAAATATATTTTAAAAAGGTATTTATACTAAGTATCGCAGACCTACGTAGTTTTAAATCTTACAAATGTCGTTATCTTTCGCGCCATATTATTGTCATATTCAATTATGGCAACAGTAATTTAAAGTGTTAAGCTCAAGTATCTAACTGTAAAGATAAATAATTTTTAATGAACAGAGAATGGCGCAGTCGGCTGTTTTTTTATTTTCCAACAACTGCCCTTATAAGCTTTAAATTGCAATTTCATGGATTACGTACGAAGAATGAATTTGCATCCCGAAATGCTTTTTGAGCTCAATACGAGTTAAGAGTTCACCGTAAAATGTCGTGGGTTATTGCAATTGCGTCCTTGTGTTTTACAAGTTATATTGCTCAAGCTGAAAACACGGATACACCTAATTACTGCGATCCTGGTTTGTGTAATGGCCAAGTTCATATTGGCTGCAAAATGCAGCTGGATGTAAGTAAGCCCGACTGGACAACTTTTAAAAATTTATACTTAATGATACGCAATTCGATATGGTTTGATTTCAATAGTACGCAAAAAGTTGTACGATAAATGCTGACGCTATACATTTTGGCGATGAGGAACAGGAATTCATATTAAAAACATTCAATCAAATGCGTAATAAAGTGGCCCGCGGTAACTTTAAGGGCTTCAATGGAGCCGCTAATATGACAAAATTGGTGTGGGATAACGAATTGGCTTATTTGGCACAACTGAATGTCCTCCAGTGTGAGCTGCAACGTGATCCTTGCCGCAATACACAGCGATTTAAATCTGTTGGCCAGACCGTATCCTATCGCGGTCAAAGAGAAAAATTTGACGGTTTGGACGAAATGATACGACGTCATGTATCATTATGGTTTAATGAGGAGCGATTTGCCACGATGGAAGACATTGTTAAATACAAAGGCGCAGATAGGTAAGATAATAGTTAAGCTCTTAAGTGCAAATTAAGAAATCTGTTTGGAACTGTAATTTTTAGTAAACCTCTGAACAACTTTGCACAAATTGTTTATGACCGCACCCAAAACGTGGGATGCGCCGCCCTGCAACAGTCCAAAAACGGGTGGTTTCAAACATTTATGACCTGCAACTTTGATGAAGCGCCCGTTATGGGCAAGCCAATCTTCAGGAGCAGTCACAAGCCGGCGAAAAAATGTATATCGGGAAGAAGTCAGACTTTTAAATTTCTATGCGGTGAAAGCCAAAATTTAAACAACCAAAGGCAATTCCAACATATTAAGCAAAAAGATAGAAACCATGCTGCAAGGCAAAATGTCACATCGAAAACTAAAATGAACCAACAAAACAGGTTTGACTTTTTAAAATTCAGGAGTGACATCGAGATGCAAACACGTCCAGCTGACGTTGAAGATACTAATAAATCAAAACATAACATAAACAAAATAGTAACTGAAATTGAATTGAAATCACTAGAAACTGAGATAAGGCAAGCCACTTTCAATAGGTTTATATTCAAAATGCTCAAAGCGGCAACTGCTAAGAACCGCCGAATTATGGTAATAACCATGAACCATCAAGTAGATGTCAATAACGAAATGTCCGTGCCAGATATCAAGATTAATAATCCTAAACTACAGTCACGGACATGGCCTATAAAACCCCATAACATCCCCAGGATAGGCTAAATGGTAAACAATTCGCCGCTAATCAATATATGTAAATGTCAATAAATGTTGATATAATGTAAAAACAGACTATATCGATATGTATGAATATGCAGCATATATGTTTCGTTTGTTATACAGCGACCATTTTCTCAATAAACCTTGATGATATTCCAGGTTTTTCTTGGTGTATATATTTATTTGTGATATATTTTTATATTATAGCGAAAAGTATTATATTCATTTTCTATAGGAAAATATGATGATCTTCCATTTTTGTATAAATATCATTTTAAATTTGATACATGTTTGCATTATTTTAATAAATTAACGTAAATTTTTCTCTTAAGTTATATTTTAAAATTGGCTGGCACGAAAACGTCTCAAATGCATTTGATTTTAATTATATTTGATTGGTGTTTAACTTTAACCTGTGTGGATAATACTGGATTACATGCGTTGGTTTAAATATAAACGTATTTAATCCTGTTTCTTTACATTTTGCCACAAAGAAGCCCCTCCTATCCTCAAATAAAAAGGGAAATGCTAGTAAAGGTCCACAAGAATAGGATGGAAAGCAAATGAAAACAAATTAAAACTTTGCATTAGATAGGAAACGTTTTCTGATCTAAGGATATTTAAAAAAAAAAACTACCGTATATATACACTATATATTATAAAGTTTGACCTGACACACAAAAATCTCTACCTAATATGCGTCCTCTTTCATGTTTCTCCAAATGGCATTCATGCGTAATCGTCCTTCGCGCAAATGCTTCAGCAGCGCATCGGCCGTTATATCTGCCGTAGATTTGGGCGGTATCAACGCCCTGCAGAGCATTGCATGCCGCTCGAAACGCCAAAGGGTTTTAAAAGTTTTACTGCAGTATTTGCAGATGCGTTCTTCATCTTGATCGCTATTACGTTGTTCGGGTTCAGAACTTTCGCGATGTTTGCTAAAACGTTGCGGATTCGTCCACTTGGGCTCTGGCTTGATAATCAGTTGGGTTTTGTTTTTGCGCTGCAGCTCTTCCTGATGATTGTAGCGTATGTGATTGTACATCTTGGACATGCTTGTCTTAGTTCGCTCGCATAAAGAACACTTTAAATATGAGCGATAGGGCAAATGCTTAAAGCAATGCTTTTGCAGTTCGGATCGTTTCGTGGTCGGCTGCATCTCGTGACAGTGCAGACACATGCTTTGTCGGTCCTTGATCTTAAAGCTGTTTTCAATGAAATGCTCGAAATTATGCTTCTTGAACACGTGAGTTCGCCAATCATCCATTGAATTAATCTCTTTGCCGCACTTTGGACACAAATAAGAGATTAGTTTGGCCAAGCCATTGGTGAAAGGCTCAACATCGCCTTCCCGATCGGGTGTTGTTGATAAACGACGACGTTTGGCAGGAAGCGTTAATTCCGTATCTGTCTCCGGTTCTGTTTTCATTTTCTTTTTTAGGTTATCGACTTCCTCCTCGCCCAGCGCATCAATTTCAATGATCACCACCTCCTTATTGGGAGGAATGTGCTCCTCGGTTGGTTTTGTCACTTTACCGTTGTCCTCAAGCCGTTCCTCGAAAAATTCCTGACACAGTGCATCCAAATCCGCTTCGTATTGCTCATCCTGCGGCTGACGCTGCTCTTTTTCCATGCGCACAATATCCTCGTAGGCATCCAAGCAGCGATCTAACGCCTGTTCGCTTTCATTGGGCTTAACTTTGACTGCAACAGGTGCTGATGCTGTCGCTGCAACATCGTGATCTTCACCCTGCAGGTCAATATCCATCAGTGCTTTCTGCAACAGATCATTACGCTTGCGCGCCGGCCGGCCAACTTTATTTTTTGGTGACTTTTTCTCTTCTTGGCTACGCTTCACTTGCTTTAACTTGGCCTCGTACTTTTCGATTTCTTTGATGTGCATAGACAACAAATGTTCGTTCAATGCCCGTCGCCGTGTAAACGCCAGACGACAGTGTACACATCTGTACGTTTCACGATGATCCAAATGCATAAAATAATGATACTGTAGTAGTGCAATGGTTTTGTGGGCATTCTCCACCCACTTGAAGCAGAGCTGGCACTCGTGGAAATTCTCATCGATTTGAATAAAATTGAAATCGGAATAGGTCTTGTTAAGGTAATCGTGTTTCTGCAAGACAAACAAAAAGTGTTAAAAACAATAGGTTTAATTTTTTGATAAAGATATACCGTGTTCAAGTGTTGTCGCCACTCGGCTTGAGTTCGAAAAGCTTTGCCACATTCAGGGCATATATAGACCATATGTGCCTCCAGACGAGCATTAAGTTTGCTTTGCTCATCTGTCAACACACTATTTCGCGACATACTTTTTGAAAAATTGAACTAAAGCAAGCAAATAAACAAAGCTTGGTTGAAATATACACAACATTAAAGAACTGCGGCTAGAGATGAAAGTATCGGTAATGATCAAATCGTTTAGAGCAAATTCGATTGCACTACTTACTCAAAAATTAGATATCTGCGAATATCGCAAGCAGAGAACTAGGTGAACGATTCGTTCGCTTAATCAAAATTGAACAGAAGAACTAATGCCTACCATTTATCTGATATTTACAACACTTGTGGCGGCGTCCATATTACAAGAAAACATCGATACCTATCGCGGCGGGTTAAGTTGGCTGACAAGGATTTAAATTGTTTTAACATAATTTAGAGTTGGGGAAAATATAACTTCGTCTTTAATGAATAGTACAGTTAGGGCATAAGTATGTGGTCTGTTGGTCACATTCTCACTGACTTATGCTATTAATAAATAAATAACCAATCTGTTATCACTAAATTTTCAAATATATTTCTTATTGAAGACTTATATCGAACATGTGTTTGGGAAATATCGATATAAACACCCGATATTTCCAAATTATCGGACGGTCAATAATTTCGTTTATACAAAGGAATCAGTGAAATAAATATTAATTTCACAATTCAGGCATGTCGAATGCACAAAAATCGACAGTAAGTAGACTGCCGATCTCGCTTGATATCATCTCACATTGAATCAAATGCAATACGAATTCCAGTCTGGCAGCAGTGGAAGTACCACGTCCGCAAATGCAGTGGCCGCCAGTTCGGGCTCAGCGAGTGGAAATGTCCAAGAATTTAAGATTCGTGTGCCCAAAATGCGCAAGAAGCACCATGTGATGCGCTTTAATGCTACGCTCAATGTTGACTTTGCACAGTGGCGCAATGTGAAACTGGAGCGCGAGAATAACATGAAAGAATTTAGGGGCATGGACGAGGATCAGCCGAAATTTGGCGCTGGCTCAGAGTACAATAGGGACCAGCGCGAGGAAGCGCGTCGTAAAAAGTTTGGCATTATCGCACGCAAATATAGACCTGAGGCGCAGCCGTGGATATTAAAAGTGGGGGGCAAGACGGGCAAGAAATTCAAAGGAATACGAGAGGGTGGAGTTGGTGAAAACGCCGCCTTCTACGTATTTACGCACGCTCCGGACGGCGCCATTGAAGCCTATCCACTTAACGAGTGGTACAACTTCCAGCCCATACAACGCTACAAGTCCTTGTCGGCGGAGGAGGCCGAGCAGGAGTTTGGACGCCGCAAAAAGGTGATGAATTATTTTTCGCTTATGTTGCGGAAACGCTTGCGTGGTGACGAGGAGGAGGAACAGGATCCGGAGGAAGTCAAACTGCTGAAGGCCGCTACCAAAAAGTCTAAGGAGCTAAAAATAACCGACATGGATGAATGGATTGATTCTGAGGACGAGTCCGACTCAGAAGATGAGGAGGAGAAGAAAAAAGAAGAGGATAGCGACGATGGTGGCAAGAAGGGTAAGGGTAAAAAGGGGGCGGATAAAAAGAAGAAGAAACGTGATGTGGACGATGAGGCGTTCGAGGAGTCGGATGATGGCGACGAAGAGGGACGAGAAATGGATTACGATACAAGTTCCAGTGAAGAGTAAGTTGAAATGCATGATTTTTTCAAGAAATGTATATCGCATAGGAACCCCCGAATCTATTTAGTATATATATTCTTCATATTGATCAGCATTAACCCAAAAATTAATCGTTTTAAACTCCTTACAGTGAACCTGATCCGGAGTCTAAGATGGTGAAGGACATGAAAGGAGTCGCTGAGGAGGATGCACTGCGAAAATTACTTACATCTGATGAAGAAGAGGATGAAGAGAAGAAATCTGATGAATCCGATAAAGAGGAGGGCGATGAGAAAAAGAAAAAAGAGAAGAACAAGGACGAAAACGCTAAGGACAAAAAGAAAAAGAAACAATCAAAAGACGACAAGAAATCAAAGACAAATAACAGCGACTCATCATCGGATCTTAGCTCGGATAGCACCGATACTGAAGATGACCTCAGCAATGGACCGTCCAAAAAGAAGCCGGCATCCAATAAAGACAAAGACAAGGATAAGGATACTGCTAATAAAGCCAACGCAAGTGGCAGCAATGCAAATAAATCACGCTCGGCTACGCCTACTTTAACAAATGACCCCAACAAACGCAAAATGAACAGCCTGCCCAGCGATCTCACCGGCTCCGACACCAGCAACAGTCCAAACAGCACACCCGCGAAACGACCCAAGAGCGAGCTGAGCAACTCGTTGCCATCCTCATTCGCTGGTGTGGTCAGCAACAAAGTGGAGTAAGTGTAACGGATTATTATAACGTTCGTTTGTTGATGTTTCTTTTCTTCTTGCAGAGATTATGGAATTACTGAGGAAGCCGTGCGTCGGTATCTCAAGCGTAAGCCGCTCACGGCTACTGAGCTGTTGACGAAGTTCAAAAACAAAAAGACGGGCGTCTCAAGCGATCGCTTGGTCGAGACCATGACCAAGATTCTAAAGAAAATCAATCCTGTCAAGCATACCATACAGGGGAAAATGTATTTATGGATTAAATAATTACAATTTGCATTTCTTTAAGCTGCAAGCACTGCATATTATAAAGTGTTAATGCAAGCCCGCAAACTGGTTTATTAAAAACGGGGAATTTTTTGTAATTCCCGACTAATTTTGGAAACAACACTTTAAAAAAAAACACATTAGTATGAAATAGATTTATATATATTTTATTATTGATAGAATTGTTTAAATTATTACTTTTCAGCAGTGTGGTACCGCTGAGACTCTGTGGCTAGTATTTAACCCAAAATTAATGGATTTATTCACCGGTTGTATTCACAATAAATATCAATTTTATTTTAAAAGTTAATGTTTCCGCCAATCTAATGGCAAAACAGTGTTGAAAAACGTGCGAGAATATCGTAAAAAATCGATTTGTCTTGCATAAGCAAAAAAAAATAAATCTTTTTTGTCGTTGTCTATTATAAAAGATATTTGTTTAAATACCTATGATTTTCGAAAAAAATAAAAGTAAAACCTTTATAACGAATTAAAAGTTTACATGTAAGGCTTCTGAATTCAATTCATAACGCAGAACACACTTACACTTCGTTTTCCACCGTCATTTTAACAGCTTATCGATAATTTCACAATACCTCAAAGATATACAGAAAATTTGGGAGTACCCCTATAAGCAAAATACAAAAACGATGCATAGGTGTTTTTATGTGTAAAGTTGTCGATATAGCAATGGTCACACTAGGCAGCCCGAGCCCTGCGCTGAGTTCTAAACCACAATACATCTTAAATAATCATAGTTAAGGTCTTGTAAAATGTGTAATCAGCAATATTACAACAATTTTAATCCCAATTGTTGAGTCAAACAAGTGCGTGTTGCGTGTGTCGTGCCGCAGAAAACATAATTAACTGCAACGCAATTGCAATGGCGACGAGTACGAATAAAAACGAGCAAGAATGAGCGAGTGTTAAAAAAAGAAAAAGGAAGGAATCACCACAACGACCAGCAAAGAGTTGTACCCAAATTCAATAGAAATATTCAAATAAACAATATTAGCACAAGTGAGTAGCAGCACTGTTAACTGTATCGATTGTAAAAATTCAGCGCCAGCTGCTTTCTTAGATAAAATTATTCGCACACCAACAGAGACACACACACAAGTGCATTTACACATGCAAACGACTGAAAGCATAACAAAAGCATACGCAGTTAAAAATTAAGCTTTTTCTTGTGCCGTTTTCAATTAAATACAATAATTGTTGATTTACGTGTTTAACTGTGTTTTTCACCTGTTGTTTCCAGGTTTTTGGCAGTATTTAACTGTTTGTAAAAACCTTGATGCTCAAGTTTGTGCATGTGTAAAGTTCAAGGCAGGGTGTGTGTATATCTGGTGGGTGGAGCTGCTGCGACTACCTGCGTGTTCGTGTGAGTGGGTGAGTGTGTGTGCGTTTGCGTGTTCTAAGTGTAATTTTTGTTTGCATATCAAAGTAACTTAAAAATTATTTTAATATACTATGTTAAAAGAAGTAACTAATTGATATATCAAAAATGCGTTTCGGACTGTTAATAGCTTCACATTTTAAGGCGGCGATAAGAGCATCACATTAGAGTAAAGCTTGTATAATATAAAATGTTTATCACACTCCTTTAGTTTCGTTTTGAGCTTTAGAGTAACCCACACTAGCTCGTAAGCACATTTATAAATGCCCTGTCAGCTGGCTTTGTATTTGTTTATTTATTTATGTAGAGACTTAATTTCACTATTTGCTTATACAATAAAAACAAAGTCACGTTCTCATTAATGTCACATTTGTATTGGTTCGTTTTGGGCACGATGTGTTAATTACATGTGACGTTCTTTATTTAATTATGCATTTAATACAACGAATTAGTGACATTTTTGCGCCTGCCACATGTATGCCAAATGTATTATCAGCTTAGACTTTATTTCACATAAATTTTCCACTTTTGTCCAACGCAGGTTCGATCAAATTGCAATTTCAAATTTGAAGGTCTGTCCGAGCATTATCGTCCAACTGGCGATGACTCATTGTGGGTGTTTTATTTTGCCGGCTGACAAAAGCTTTGCACTAAACGTTGTTTTCACTTTGGCAACAGCTGCTGAAAAAAGAAGCATTTTACTTGAGCGCTAAATTATGCATATATCATTGAGATTATTTTGCACGTTTCAATTGATACAAATTAAGTTCAATCATAACAATGCTTCAAAAATAATAAATGTACGTAGAGTGCAGCGGGTTGTGTTATTTGTTTTGCCCCACTGTGCTGCACTGATTAAGTAAGTTTATTCAATCGTTTGGTTTCATAGTATTCAATTGCCTAAAAAAATTAAACGTTTTAATCGAGTCTATAGTTCATAATCGACTGATAAGCTTCGTTCCCTTTTCAATGAAAATGTTCGGTAGTTTATAATAATAACTCGATCAGTCTGAATTATTCAGAAATAAACGACACAGTTGTTAAATAGTGACGCTCTTTCGGGTAGAAACGAATTTCCCAAAACTAGCAAAGTATCGGCACTAATGTTTTGTCAACAAACATTGAACAGCTGATTGCCGCCCCGGAACCAAACAAAAAAAGTATAGAAAAAGAAATCAAAAAATGGACAACACACACATACGCACACGCGGATATACATGTGTATATGTATATACAATTGTGTATATACAACTCAAAAAACCGTTTATCTTATCAGCGGGCAATGGCGGGGCTCTGGCCGACTCTGTTTGTTTGCGTTGAGTTGAGCTTGTCTTTTATTGTATTCGTTTTTTACATGTATGCACTTGTTTTGCAGGCCACCATCAAAAACATACGCCTAGGCACTCACGTCCGAATCCGCACAGATGAGACATGCGAATAGTGCAAATGGTAACAATCACAAGCAGCAGCAGCAGACGCAGCAACAACAAACCAAGCAAATAACACCAAAACAACAGTTTAACAACAACTGCGTGCGCCAGCAGCAGCTTTTTTTTAGCTTGAGTTCGATTAGTAATCACAGGCAGCAGGTGAAGCAACCATGGCTCCGAAGCATTGTGTCACACTGGAGCTGGCATTGCTTGGGCTCTGTTTGATATGCCAACAAGCCGTCATTGATTCTCATGTGCTCGTCTACAGACGCGCCACCACACAGGCAAGTTCATCTAACTAGCTTTGTCTAGTTGTTAATCTCTCAATACTGACACTCTCTGTTTCCTTGCAGCTGATTGAGGAGTTCAATGATTTGCCAGCAACATTCGGACCTCCCATCGTTGGCAATAATCTGCGGCTGTTCGTGGTGCCACATGATGCAAATAATGTGTACGGTTGTAACCGCTTAAATGTACCACCACGATCTGGCTATCCGGTTGGCGCCAAGTTCGTTGCGATTGTATCACGGTAAGCGAAATTCTACTCGAAAGCCAACCCAAATGTGACAAAATCTTTTTTGCTTGCACAGCGGCGGCGAATGCACATTTGAGCGCAAGGTGCGCGTAGCTCAGAACGCAACGTATTATGCTGTGATCATCTATAACAATGAAGGCGATGAGCTAGGTATGACATCTGATATTTAACACTCACCTGGTTATTCTTTTGTAGACCATCTGGAAGATTGCCTAACATGCAGAAATTTATGTATATAACTTTAATTATTTATTTTATACAAAAAGTCGACAATTGTAAATAATATAATGGATTTAAGTATTTAAATGCTTAACGCTTTAAGATCTAACTACAATTTTTAATAGCTTATCAGCACAATTCGTTGCTCATATTAACAACAAATTGGTATCAGTGATTAGATTATTATTAGATTTTAAAGATAACGTATGTAGGGCATTAGTAAGAGTCAACTACAATATAATGTTTATCATCTAGGAAGAGAAATAATAATAATTAGTTTCTTAAACGGATAAATAAGGAGAGATATAGGTATTATTGACCTGGTGTGCGACAAGTGTTACCCTAAGGATTACTAGTGATTTACTTGTGTATGCTAAAAGCAACAATTTTTTTTTATGGAAAGAGACAGTTTTATTATTTGTTGTGTACCTTACTGCATTTAATTCATTCGTAAACTTAATTTTGGCTTAATTTAATAAGAAGTCTTTATGGTTGTTTTTCAGAACAAATGACCGCCACTAATGTCTCAGGCATACACATACCCTCCGCTTTTGTGGGCCTAACCACCGGCAAGACATTATTATCGTTTTTTACACCTGAGGTGGTGGTGATCATTAACGACGAGCTGCCCTTTAATATAAACACTCAGCTGATATTGCCATTTTCCATACTGATTGCACTGTGTTTTCTCATAATGGTATGTAGTTTACATAATTTTATGTTGAAATTAAGTTCTTACCGTAGCTGCTTCTTTGTTTTTCAAGATTGTCTATATGATATACAGATGCATACGAGAGCAGCGTCGTTTGCGTCGCTATCGGTTGCCCAAACATATGCTTAAAAAGATTCCTGTGCTGCGCTATACCAAAAACAACACCAGCATCAAGTATGAGACCTGCGTGATCTGTCTCGATGACTTCGTCGAGGACGACAAGCTACGCGTGCTGCCCTGTTCGCATCGTAAGTGAATGAAACATTAATGGGATCTTAAATTTTAACACGTTATATTTTCTTTGCAGCTTATCACAGCCATTGCATTGATCCCTGGCTTACAGAAAACCGACGCGTCTGCCCCATATGCAAGCGGAAGGTTTTTACGAAGGGCGAAACACGTGCGAGTCGGAATCGACAGCCTTCTTTAGATAGCGTCACCGATACTGATGATGATACCACGCCGCTATTGCAACAGCAACCACAAGCGACAACGGCAACTACAGGGGCCAGTGGCAGCAACAGCTCCAGCATCAATTCCGCGTCATCAGCAGTCGGCACAACAAGACATGGCACATTTCGGCGTGGGGATTCAGTTCGCACTACCCCCGCACCACCAGAATATCAAAGCTCTGATGACGAAAATGGTGTGTATTAAGTATTTTAAATACGGGCCCGATAGAAATGTCTAGATTTATTTGTAACAACGTAAAAATTTTAGGATTTTACTGCAGGATAAATAATTTATATTATTATTTATTTATAATTAATTACCTAATATTTTATAAGTGTTATACTTATAACAGAAGCTCTCAGAAGAAAGGTCATACAACACTTAAGTATTATTCTATATATATGTATATTAAGAAATTGATAGAATTCTAACTTATTTTTTACGGTTTCCTACTTATAAATTTATGCGAATAATAATATGGGGCGTGTTATTAATTATATTTTATAATATTTTTTGTATTTGTCATAAACAGCACTGTTGGACCCCGCTTTGGTTCAGGCTAATGTATCTTCATCTTTCCAACGACGCGTCAATCCATTCGATCGGTCACCAAATCTACCTGCTCATCTGGCGGATCAGTTAAGTGAGCCACGGCGCTCGCTTTGGTCGCGCATTAACTTCAAGTGAGTCTTGCAGATTATTGCATAAGCCACTTTTGTTCACCCTTGTTTGAATGTTGATTTTTAGCTTCCTATTTCGCCGCGAACACGTGGGCATCAGCGTGGCTGCGCCGCCATATCTCGATCATGTCGAGTCTGGCACAAGCGGGGTCGTCGTTCGCGGTATGGCAGCGACTGCCACGACAGCCGATGTGCCCACGCCCTCATCGAACAACATACTAAATCCGAATTTAAGCGGCTCCTTCAAGGATGACGACGATATGCCACCGCATCGTTCCATTTACGAACCGATTGCCATCAATACACCCGCAACAGAGCTGGGAACGCCCTCAGGTGCAGTCGCCGCCACTGACTCCGCGTTTCTTCAGACGCCTACACAGGGCGGCATTGGGGTTGCCGCGCTACCGCATAGCGGCACAGATCGCCAGTTTCTCATATGAGGTAAACGAAATAGGAGAGTTTAGTTTTCTAGGTAACATAGTTCACACCAAGCAGGCAATCAACTAAGTGAACCCTCTTTTGTAGGAGTAGTAGATTAGATGTCGCTTGAAACCGGCAAAGCTGTGGCTGCCAGCTGCTTTGTTTTAAACAATTAACAAATGTTTACCCTTAATATACATAATATGTAATTGTACTTGTAATTGTATTTGTAATCATCATCTTCATGCGTCGTGGATCACGGATGATTATGGTTTGCACCGCAAACACACATTACATTCATACATACATACATACAACATACATACATAAATATGCATATACAAATTGTGATTTATTTTATATACCTTATACATTATTAACCTTATTGGCCTACGTAACTAGAGTCAAACAGTACACACACAAAACTATAATGAAAGGAAAGAAAATACAATTTATAATTGTATAAGATTAAAATTGTTTACCTGATTCGAATTACATATTATATTTTTGTTTGTATTTTACCCACTCAACACCCCAAAAATAAATCGGTTGCAAAAATAACGTTCATACAATGTAAGGCAAAAACACAAATAAAATTGTGTAATAATGCTATTTGATAAACACTAATTTTAATATGCACGTGAAAATTGTTTTCATGCTTAAAACTCAAAGTTGTCAATATCAAGTAATCCCATTATTTTTTTGTATGATGTTACTGCATATTATGCTCGATTTAACTAATTTTAAGTTGTGCTCTGTAATATATAAAATTCTTCAATTAAAATTTAAAAAAAAAATTTAAAACTTGTACTGTATAGAATATCCGTTTCTAAAATCCATTAAAAAACAAAATATAAAAGAAACAATCGCAACTGATAAAAACTGTTCACAAGAATAAATAAAAATAAATATTGTAAAACGAAATCAATTAAACAAAAAGACATAACTTGTGTGTTTCAACGTGTAATCTAAAGTTAATTTACAATAAACTAAATGTAATTGCTAAAAATTATGCGGTTTTTATAGTACGGTATTTTATAGTCTATATATGTTGAAGTTACAAAAATGGCTACTGTGGACTGTATCTGGAACATCCGTATCCCAGTTCCTAAGTGTATCAACTTGAAATTTTTTGATTGAATAATCACATTATTTACCAAGGCTTTTCCCATTTAAAATAGTTTCATCGTTGTGCCACTGTGTTGACCTATGCCAGTGATCTGTTTAAACAGATGAACACATTTGATAATAAAAACAGACTGACTATCAAGAGTAGTAGGTAAAATTTTTGTTGTTTACGGGATTTTCTAAAAATAAAATTTCTTTTAATATGTTTAGTGAGCTCGGCGATTAATGATTATATTTATATACAAAGAAGTTTCCAATCATATGTCAAACTTTATCCTGAATCGCACCATATTCTATTTAAAAACTGTTTTGCTTTTAAAAAAGTTCCCCGAAAAGTTTAATTTCCAACAATTTCAGGTTAAATATAATCAGCATTTAAAGTGTTGTTTTTTAAAATATATTTTTTAATTTAAAATATAGCTAAAAAATAAAATGATGTGCTTAAGAATTTATAACGACAGACAGATATTGAAACAAGTATATGCATTATGATCGATATATTTCAGTCCTCTGCTCATTTCAATGTTTATTGGGTATGGCAATAATAATATTTAGCTTAAGGGTATGCACTGCATGTTGCCTTTACTGCGGTGCCCAAAAGTGTGCTGTAGACTTCATATACAACAAAACAAAGACTCGCCTAGAACTTCAGCCCGGACTACCTTTGCTTACTTACTTAGGTTATTTAGACAACTCCTTATCAGCCAGGCGGCAAATTAAAACGCATACAACTTCTGACTTCGTTTTGCAGATATTTAATATGTTGTTATTTATTTATCATTTTCTTTTAATGGTAGTCAAAAGTATATTCTTTTTACTATCGTCGGGGAAATTACAACAGCTTTTGAATAACTAATTCACCATTATGCACCTCATTTTTTGGAAATACGTATGTAACAATTCTCTAGTTAAGGTTTTTTTTCTATATAGGCTTTGTTGAATTGTATAGGCTACGATAATAATTAATGCTCTAAAGTTGCCGAGCGGGGTATTAAAATCAGTGTATTAATTGGAAAAACAAATAAATTTTGGTTTTGTACAAATACAAACGTTTTTAATGTATACGATAACTATAAATAGAGTTCATATATAGTATTTAGATATACATAGTATTTCATAGTATTGAGTAATGCACAGAAACTTGTCAGCATTGCAGTTATTAGACTAAACCTTTAGCAGAGCTTTTATATCGAATTTCGCTAATCGTATTTAATTATGTATATTTTAATATGTTTTAATGTGTGTAGATGTGTGCGATATCGTTCTTAGTTTCGTTTGTACAGCTTGTATGCATTTGATGTATGTATGTACGTATGTATGTCAATATGTACTACATGTGAGTCGTTCATGTGATGCGCGTTTTGTCTTGTAACTAATTAAATTTTAAATTATTACGTTTGTGTATTTATAAGCTATATACAAAGTATGCACTCTTAACTTAAACTAGTAACATTAAGACTCTACTAATCGAACAAAGAGTCGCCTCACTTCACTACCAGCGACTGCTTGAGATGCCGCACCAGGCCGGCGCCTATATCTTGCACATCCGGCCACTGGCGTATCACAAAGATTATAAAACAAATCGACAAAAATGTGGTCAGCACGCGAACCCTGAAATGGCAAACCAATAGATTAGTATACATTTTAAGCACATATTTATATATATATATTTCTCATGTGCTTACCTTGTTTTGAGAAAGGGCATTATGATGCCAGCAGCTGTAGCCACCAACAGCAGCACCACTTGCAATATCGTCAATACCACATTGATGAGTTTCACAACCAGAGCCCGAGCATTTGAGTTATCAATGCCCTCGACGGTGACATATTGCTGCTGCGACATATGCTCCATTTTCGATATCTGTTCGTGAATCGGGTTTTATATTTAAAATGTAAGTTAATGAATGTGTGTGTCTGGACATACCCTTGTTTGACAATTCTCGAGCACTTCGTTGACGTCACGTAGTCTTTCATCGCTTTGGTATTGTACTTTCTCTTCCATGTCAGCAATTGTCTGCTTCAGATTTTCAATTTCATTCTGCAACAAAGACACACGTAAGTATTAGTTTATATATATATATATATATATTGCACTATATTTAGTTGTGGGCAGACTGCCAAGCCACTTAACGAACCTGATGCAATTCCGTCAAGTCATTAATTTGCTCCTCCAGTCCCTCGGCACGAAAACGTTCGCCTTCAAGTGTGGCTGTTAAATTGTTGAACTCCTTTTGGCTTGTCTGAAAGTGGTACAGAAAATTTAGAATACACATCGAATAAGCTTGTTTTAATTAATAAATCTTTTCTTAGTTTAGTCAGCTATATATACTCTCTAAAAAGAAATCATTTAAACGCACCTCAATTCGTTCGATTCGCTCTTTCAGCTTTTCATTCTCGGCCTTGCGTTCGGCCAATTCAGTCAGCAGAGACTTGAGCACAATGTGGTACTGACTGGCGCCCGATTGACTCTTGCCAGATCTGCAGGAGGGAAGGAAAGAGGATCCTTAATCCATCCATTAAGGATTGTTGTCCTCAAGCGCACTTACCCCGCTGGTATGCTCTCGCTGGTGACGCTGCTGCACTCACTGCCGTTGTCGCTGTTGAACTTGCCGGTGCCGCTGCCAGCGCCGGTGTTGTTGTTGTTGTTGTTGCCACCCCCTGAGCCGGTTGAGGTGCCGGCGCCGAGTTGCTGCTGTTGCAGGCGCTCGGCCGCCGCCGTCAGAGCGTCCGGATTCGCCTGCATGCCCTGCAGTTCGGCCTCGCTAATTTGATTTATATTATCCGCACTACCGAACTTGTTTTTGATGAGATGCGCGAATTCGCGCGGCTTCGACATCACCGAGCCGGAAAAGCCCGTGATGCCGTCACGTATGTTCCCGCCCACATTGCGCAGTCCCAGGCCCACGTCGCGCAGCACTTCGCGCGGCTGTCGGTGCTGGCTCTTGGTCTGGTACTGATGATTCTGCACATCCTTGGCCCGCTTGGTATAGTTGTCCAGCTTCTTTTGTAGCTGCGAGATGCTGTGTGCGCTTTTCTGATTCTTCTTCTCAAACACAGCCTGTAAGCAAATTGAGAAAATGTATTATTTACCGATAAAGTGCTTTTATCTTTGCTGTTTTACCTTAATGCGCTGCAGTTGTTGTTTGTCAGCGCTGGCTGCAAGTTTTAGATACTCGTTCACATTGTCTAAACAGGAAAGCAAAAAAATTAAGTTAGCGTACGTTTTAACAAACTTGAATAATAGAGAAATCTATTGAAAAGGAATTTATTTACTATATACTATAACGTTAAGAACCCCAAATTGAAATTGAATTTAGAAAAAATATTTCTGAGAAATTCAATATAATTTCAAGAGACTTTAAAAATGTTCTGTTCAATTTGAAAATATCACTTTCTATTGAGAGTTTCAAAACACTTAGTAATAATTTTTTTTTATATGTTTGAAGGGGGGCTTGAATTAAAAAAGAAAGTGATTTTTTACTCACCATCTCGGGCCGTTTGCTCCTGTCTGATGGACTCCTTGGTGCACTGTATTTTTGTATTGAGACGATCAATGGCCTGCACGCTTGAGCTGCGTTCGTGTCGACGATGATGGAGCTTCTTGCTGCCATCGAAATCATCGGAGACGATTGACAAATAGTAATCCTCGTTACCAGACAGACGTGAGTCCTCCAAACCGCTGCCAGTGCCAGCGCTGCCGCCGCCACCTCCGCCGCCGCCGCCGCCGAGATTGACGCCAAAGTCTGTCATATCGCCGCCCATGGTGGTGCCAACGATGCCACTGTACGCCAGCAGACCGCCCTGGTCAGAGCCATGTGTGCGTCGCTGGCGCTCGCGACTGCGTCGCCGGTGCGTGGGGCTGTGGCTGCGAAAACCGCGCACTGCCACGCCCCCGCTGCTGCCCAGGCTGCCGGTCACCGTGTTGCCGCCGCTGTAGACAGCCGCCTGTGCAGCTGCCACTGTGCTGGACGAGGCCGACGAATTGCTGTTTGCCGTCGTCGACGCTGCCGACGTGCCCAACGCTCCTCCAGCGCCCGCTCCAACTCCCGCTGCTGTTGTCGTCGTCGTTGCAGTTGGCGTCGCTGTCGCCGCCGTTCCAGGCGTGGCCGTTGTCGCTGAGTCGCCGCTGCGCTCCCGGGACACTGTCGAGTTGTGGCGCATAGAAAGTATGTAGGTTCGTTTATGTAGTAGTTTATGGCTAATTGCTTATGGCTGGCTTAGCCTGCGGCTTAAACATCAATTGTCAAATGGTTGAAGAAGGCGAGGCGAAACGCGGGTGCAGCCGCAGTCGCAGTTGCAGTCGCCGTCGCCGTTGCAGCAAACGATAACAGCAAAAACAACAAAAACGCAATAACAAAATGCAATGCTTCAAATATTAAAACAACAAACGTAAAGAAATGTTTAATTTGTTTTTGTATTTGTTGTTGCTGTTGTTGTTGCGGCAGCGTTTGGAAGCATGTGTGTGTGTGTACGTGTTAATGACAACTGTGTGTGTGTGTGTTAGTAAGACAGTGAAAGAGACAGAGAGCAAAAGAGACGTACAAAGACGGTGAGAAAGCAGCAGTAGCAGCAAATGGTAGCGTTTTAATAGCGTTTAAAATCGCATCTGTGTTGCTGTGAAAAGAAGAACGTAGAAAATGCCAGCAATGTATGAATATGTGTATGTGTGTGTGTGTGTGTGGTTAGGTGAATAATAATAGATACTCTTGGATATACTTAATTTCCTATTGTATTAATTTACACTTTTAAAAAGTCTTTTGCCTTTTTCATATACAAATTAAAGATGTTTTTTGTTTGGTATTAAAACAAATTTGTTTTTACGTTTTCGTTTACATTTCCTTAGTTAGCGATTTAAAATCTGATTTGAAAACTGTTGTTGAACTGTTTAACTCTACTTTTTCCACAAGCTGTCGATTTAATGATTGAAAATATAAAAACTAAAAATAGTGAATTGAAAACAATAAGAATTCCTATTAACAACCACAAAGTCAATGTAAAAATCCTTCTTGGAACACTAAACCTATTATTATTTCACACAATTGTTAGTAATTTTATATGTATGTGTGTGTTTGAGAGCAATTGCAAGTGTAGCTATAAATATTTACGTTTCTATACCTACGTTTTATATTTAAATATATTTATGTACGTATGTCTATATATTTCAATATATATAGATTTATGAGTGCTGTGCGAGTTGTTGTTGCGGTCAACGTTTACAAAGCTGTTTAAAGACACAAAGGAAGAAAAAAAGAGAAACGAAAACAAAAGGATAATCAACACACAAGTTAAGTTATAAGCAATGCAACAAACGATAAGCACACAAAGGTCACATATATTCAGCAACAAAAAACAACTTTCACATAAACAAAAAAACAGTGCAAATAAAGCGCTTAAAAGCACACAACACATATTTGCACATTTGTAAGCTTTTAAGCCATTTGGCAACCAAATCTCTAAAGTATTACAAAACAAGCTGAGCGCAAACATCAACAACATTCAAAGCAGCTTAAAACAGTTTTTATATATCATACGAAGGGAGATTTGCAGTAAGGGCTAATTGGCCAAGATTAAGGAACACAAATGTTGTTAACTCTACTTTAGCTACTTGAAAATATTTACTAACTACCATAAATACGTTCTATTATGTGATATTTTAACAAAAGATTTCACACTATTTCTCGCAACGGGTAAAGTTAAGCCTATAACATTGTTAAATCTTATTATTGTATATATGCACAAATCTAAAACATTGTCTCAACTGTGAGTTCAAAGAACTTAAAATGGCTTTGTAAAAATATAAATTTATATTTACATGTTTTGAAAGACTTTAATTGAATTAAGCTACGTTAATCTGTTAAGGTTTATTGGTCTTTGCACGGCTACAAGAATATGTCTCATCATAATTAGCAGCGACTATCAAGCCGAACAAGCGGAAGTGCTAAGTGAATAAGTCGCAGAGATTGAGTATCGTTGCTGGCAACATGGAGACCGACCCACACTGATAAGACAGACTACTGATGAGCGTGTCGCATAAATCTAATTATGGGCCAAGTGATTAAGCTATTAGACTACGGCTACGACACAGCAAGCTACTTAGGTGCTAGGGGCCTGTTATCAGTTGGGAGATTAAAATTGTTATAATTATATTATTGTATTTACTTTGCTCGCTGATGCTCCTGGTGGCCGATGGCGAACGACTGGTTCGCAAATTGGAACTGGAACCGCGAGACGAGCGCAGCGTTTGAAATGGCTGCAGCGTTAAATGATCCCGACACGTGCTCACTCTATTGGTCACTGTTGGCACCGAATCCATTATTGCATATTGCTGGCAAAGATTTTGAGCAGTTGCCTTAATAGCTGCAAAGACAAAAACGAATGCGATTATTAAATATTTTTGTCATTGAGAGATTGAGATTGTACAAACAATGCAAACACAAGCAAACAACAAACAACTGCCAGGCGAGTCCAAAGTCAAAAGGTGAATCAACTTGAGACGCTGATAATCCGTATCACAATCAATTCATAACTGGAGCGAATACGCGCCCAGCTGCCAATTTGGCATGCCAAAGCATTTCATAATAATTCATAGTGAAATAATTCACGATTTTTTTTTCAAATTCTTTGCATATTTGTGCGAGTTCTATGGGCTTGTCGGCAGATTGAAAGCACATGCCAAAATGCGAACGAGGGCTCTTATAAAACTACTAGGAATGGATTATATTGTAGTTATATAGACAAAAATTCCAGCAGCTGAAAGATATTTAACAAAGCATCTTTAATGCTAAAGTTAACTTTTATTGGTAAAATTATTATTATAACAAATTTAAGGAATTCAAATTGTGAAAGTAATAAAATATATGGCAAATATTGGAACTCATCCGTAAAACTAAATGTACAGACATTTGAATGTTTACACTTCATAAAATTCACACCAAACAGCAAACTTGGTAAACGATATCAACAACTCTTTGTAGTCTAATTTTATCCAACACGAAATGCAATCAAACGTCATTTAAAATACTCATGAAACCCATCTCGCGGCAGGTGGAAGCATTTTTGTTTAGAGAGACTTTTTGACTTGCGTATATGCGGAACATATAGTATTTGTATATATAGGGAGAACGAGAAAGAGATTGAGAGCGAGAGCGAGAGTGAGTAATGCGACTCGATCAATATTTAAACAATAGGCTGTCGTTAGGTGACGTTGGGCGTTCAAGTGCCTGCTGCCAGATATAAATAATAACTATAGAGCGTTCCTATGCACCTGATAAGGATGTTTTTATGTGCACGATAACGTGACTCTGTGGCTACATAATTAAATATTTATATACTATAAATACCTGCAGCCGCGTTTAGATCGAGCCTCGTACACAATTCAAGTGCTGTGCATCGCATGTCGATACGAAGATGAGGAAATGGCTGCGTTGCGATGATGGCATACAAAGATAACAATTGTTTATAATTCACTATAAATATTTATATAGCAACTCTGTTGCTATTCGTGCGCCCATATCTACCCCTTATACTCCTGCATTTAGTGTATATATATATTTCTATTATATACACATGCTGCGGTTCCCAAAGCTGAGAGTGTGTGGCCTGAACGGGCGCAACCTACAACATGCCAATAGCAAAGTGCTCAATTTTCATTTTAAATGAAGCTGAAAATGTGGTTATACTTTGACAATGAAACCGAGAACCGACCTTTCAAAGAAAACCCAATGCACCTTGAAACATCATTATTAATTCACAATTCTGAGCAACTGTAGCCAATCAAATTTGTTCTGAACATGTGGCGCAAAACGCAAGCTGGCAAAATATATGTATGTCTTTAAATACAAAATAAACAAAATAATTTTAAATATAACTCGACTTGTGTTTGTTTCGGCTTTCACAGCCCTTTATGCGTTCATTTTTATAGAGTAACCAACATCGGCAGTACGATTGCAATTTTTTTTACACCAAATCTTAAGATTTTGAAGGTTTATTCCATTGGGAACTATTTTTAATATAGGGCAGCTGGCGATAAGTTTTTGCAACTGGGACCTAGTCCGAAAATGGTTAAGATTTAGTAAAACACAATTGAAAAATTTGGGTACATTCATTGATAATTCCTTTGGGAGCTATGCTATGGGATCTATCATCTGCAATGCCATTAAAAACACTTTAATTGTTTTAAAACTTGAAAATGTAAGACTTCACAATGACCTGCCTTAACGCAGCTCCAATTGCAGCTTAACTTTAATTTCTGGTAAAATGTTTTCACATTGCTTTAACGGATTTTTTTCAGTATTTGTTGGGGTAATTTTCCGTTTTCATTAAGCTCTGCGAGCTTAGCACACATTTCACTCGGTTTAAGTTTCTCTATTTTTGCTTCAGCTGCGCTTTCAACCCAAATGCTCATCTGCAGTTGACTGCGCCACAGCTGCAACCTGCCCCCCTTTAAGCCAACTCTTGCGCGTATTGGCCATGGCTATAATAATTTTCCAGGTGCTCCAATCCGCCCCTGCCCCGCTTTCTTTGTATTTGTGTTATACACTTTTTAATCACCGCATTTTGTAATCATTTTTTTTCTTGTGTTGCTTTGTTGTTATTCACCTCTCGCCCCATTCGCTTTCTTCGTTTAAGCAACAACAACATAAAAAGAAAAGTAAATAAATGAGAGACGCACATTGAAATTATAAAAAGAAAAAAAAGAAGTATGTTATAAACGGTGTGTACAAAATCGTGTTCAGGGTTATTGCACTCGGAGACGCAGCACGCGCGCCGGGCCACAGACGGGGTCTTTTGACGTTTACTATCACGGGCCAGTTAGATTCAGTCGCGTGATAAGAAGCGACTGGCTAATTATTTAGTCAGCTAATATAAAGTGCACATGAACTTAATTTAGTTATCTATAGGGGAAAAAAACCGACTGCGGAAGGAAATTCTTGTTTATCGCTACAATAAGCCAAAGTTCAGTCAGAGATGATAATTTATACTGAGCAAATAGCTATTACATACATACTACACATTGTATATAAGTATATTTATATGTATATATATGCAGTCATGTTGATTTGCATATACTATTAGATTCAATTATGCGTCGTCACAGCCAATTGCTAATGAGTGCCAGCATCTTAGGGCACTTTGCTGGCCACCCCGAGACTTGTTGCCCACTTTGCGGTTGTGTGTTGTTTTTTTTTTCTACGTATTATAAGAACGCATGGGTAATTGTTGTTGTTACCCCCCTGCGGACAGCGCCCACAGAAACCATTTGTCAAGGTCGCGTCGAGTGGCGTCGCTGCGACTGCGGCTGGTTTATAAATACAAAGAACCGCAGAGTTGATTATACGTAATGCATAAAAGATCTAACATTAGAATTAC
The DNA here is from genome assembly GCA_004143845.1 of Drosophila lacertosa. Lineage (NCBI taxonomy): Eukaryota > Metazoa > Arthropoda > Insecta > Diptera > Drosophilidae > Drosophila > Drosophila lacertosa. The sequence continues at coordinate 286,828 of SCDZ01000045.1, forward strand.
AATGTGGTAATGCGCCATAGACGACGAGACGAGTCGGCTTTTATCGTCAGAGCTGTAACCCTAGAGGTCACTTAAGGATGCTACTTTGGTAGCTCTTAAAGACTAAACGTTAGGTCTTTGAGCTAATCTAAATAAGTGTAACTTTTTGCGTTAAATAAATTTACCAAATGTAAAGTTTATTCATGTTACTCAACAAGATCCAGAATCAGCTACATATATTAAATTCCTTTCAATTTCTCATTCATTTCCCAGCTGCATAAAAAAGAGATTCGATAAAGACTCTGCAATTGATGAAAAACGAGAATTTCATATACATAAATAATCTTTAATGCTTTGCAAATTTCGTGGCAAATCTTCGATATACAACAATTTCTTTTTGAATTTCTGCTTTATAATCATCAGCTTAATTGAACTAGAAAGTTCTTTTTGTGAAATCGAGCTTCTTTCTAAAACGTATATAGCGCATAAAAAAGCGTTAGAAAGCAGATAAATTGCGTCTAATCACTTTTATTACTAGTTTTTTTTTTAATGCATGGCAACACAAGTTGCGCGATTAAAGTTAATGGTGGTTTTTTTTTAAATTCGATTTGCCATGTCATGAGGTTTGGCCATTGTTGATTACATTAAATAAACACCATTAATTTGAACGCTCTGCTTATGTCAAAGATAATCACAACTTGAGCAGCTGTGTTTGCCGTAAGACATCAAAAGTTGGCTAGGTCAGTCATAAAGCCATACATTGAACTTGGCTGGCACGTACTCGCCAGCTTGCTCAGCAGCTTTGGCCAAGAGTCTGCCATACATAGCCCGCTGGTGTTTATGCAAAAACTGCAAAGTTTGCGCAACAAAAGTTCAAGCTGTAACCTTAATTTTTGCTGTTGTTGTTACCTCAACTTAAAATAGTTAACAAAAATGTGTTTTTCTGTTGTTGCAGGCGCTAAAAATTGTAGTCAAAAGTAGAACGGGCCATTCAAAAAGTGGTAAACAGAAAAAATTAGCATTTGAATAAGAGACGGGCGGTTTGAGGGGGCGTGGCTGATCGGGAGGGAATCAAGAATAAAGATTAATCAACTTTATTATGCTACATCGCACTATGATCCACTGTCAACTTGGTTCTCATTGCCAAAAAAAAAAAATAGTTATGTTAATTAATCATTTTTATACATTTAATCTTTAGCTGCTTAAATTAAAGCCAATTTAAAGATCTAATACAAATAAATTAATGATCTTTTATTAAAATATTTATGGCATATAGGAAGTTTACCAAAATCTATCAAGTTCATTGCCAGCTAAACATATAAATAAGGCTGCACATTTGTTAAGAAGAAAAATAAATATTTCATCAAGCACTTTATTTGCTATTCAATTGACATGATAAAAAAAATATAATGTATCAGACTGAGAATTTTTTTTTTTTCATTAAAATATTTTAATCCAATCTCGAGGAACAGTGCGCGAATCCCAAAGATTACATCACGAACCTATTTGAACATTTATTTATTTTTAACTTTTGTAAGTAAGCCCCTAAAAACCCTAAAGAGAATTATAATAAAATACTCTTGTAATAACTAAAACAAGCGTAAAGTTGCAAATATTTCTTAGTAATAAATTAAATGGTCCATAATAAACCCACACATCTTAGAGAAACCAATAAGTTACGTTACATTAAAATGACATTGGCATGTCGTGACTTTTCATTTCACGATTCACGTTGTGGGCGTCGTATGCAGGTGTCAAATGTTATTATTTGTGTGATTCACGCAAGAACATTGCGCAATATTTCGTTGTTCTCATTGTTGTTGGTCAAAGATAAGCACTCGAAACTGTCATAATCGACGAAACGACACAATGTTGATTTTTTTAGCACGCCCGAGGCAACCTTCAATTGTATTGTAGCAGTGGCAACTTATTTTTATAAGATATGGTTGCCTATATAAGAATTCAGTTTGGCTTGCATTGCATTGATGTGTTTGCAATTGCTTTTTAATGACAAGCCTTGTTATCAATCGCCGTTCGCATGTTAGGCTAATTGTTGGTGTTTGATTATAGGTAGAAATGAGTACCAACAACACATTGTTTTTTGAATCCACTTACTTGATATCAATCATTTATAGGTTGCACAGTGGCCAAAGCCTATTAAGATAGCGTGTAAAACTTAACTGACTGTTAAACACTTCGTATGGAATTAGATGCGTTAAAAGCCGCAGTTTAAATGAATCAGCATCGTATAAAAAGTTAAATTATTTATTTGATAAGTGGAATTCACGAGTGTCTAATTCTCAAAACAAGCAAAAAAAAAAAAAAAACGACAAATGAAACTACAGTGAATTTGCATTTTTGGAACAAGTCGTTAGCGGCAAACTCCTCAGCCGAGACAGGTTTGAAAAAAAAAATGGTAAATTTTAACGTGAAATTCAAGAAAAGTTGGCAAACGGAAACATTTCAACAGGTAAGATAAATGGCCAGCAGCATCATAAAATGTCTAATGACTTAGGACTCAGAAGAAAAAAGCGAGAAAGCAAGAGCATAAAGATATGGTAGATAAGTTTACAAAACAAAGATAAAACAGCGCAAAGTCTAAACTTTCTACCAAGTGAATTTAAACTAAGTGCAATTCTTACATAAGAAAGCTGAAGATTTTAAAGCTTAAACAAACAATAATTAGTTTGTGAATATTGTTAACTTTTGCACAGAACTTTTAAATGAACAACTGTTTGTTGTGTAAATATTGTTATTTCCCGTGAATTGTAAATGACTTTATTGGTTTTTTTTCAAAGAAATGTTAACAACTGGTCATCACGCGACCTATGAAACTGATTGTGGTAAGTTTCTTATCTGTTTAGCCACGGGCACCTGAAACATAATCGCACAGGTGGGGTGGGTTAAGTCCCCTTCCCTCAAGAAAAACCCAAACAATTTCGCTCGATTCTGAATCGGAATCCAAAACTGATTACAAACACATATCATTCTTCGCTATGATAAGGCGTTTTAATCATCAAAATTTAGCTGTATGACGAATTTTGTTGATCTGGCTACGACGTGATATCGAGTTTCGACGTATTGTTGTTATTTTTTTCATTGTGATTCAGAAGCCCCAGGCCCCCTTATTTGGACACAGTTATTTGTTTTGTTGTGCACCATTTAAAAACAAAACGAAACAAAAACAAAACATTTCCTGTATATGTGCATATATATATATATATACATATATATGATATTGTATATCTTAACTGCAGTCAGCAAAGACAATACCCGAGACGACTTGTCAGCATTTCGTAGCCCCCTTCTTTGTGCTCTCTATTATCTAGAAAATTACTGAATGCGTAGCCACAATGATGTTATTAACACCCAGGCGAACGGACCACGCAATCCCACTGCCCAGACAATTATCTTAACGAGAACGGAACTACGCGTATCCGTCAAACATATTGTGTCTTTATATAAATATATTTGTATCTATCAGTCTTTTATGCAATATCTTTTTAATGTCTTGACAAAAGAAAATAATTTATTTGCAATATGAAAAAGCAAGCTTTAAATATATTTGAAGGTCACTTTAATGTTTAACTTAAGTGAGTAAGTTTAAGTATTGTGTACAAAACACAACAGAACAATAGAAAACTGAAAGAGAACTTTAAAATTTGTAACTTTAAAACTTATTCAAAGTTAGAAAATAAACTTTGCGATGTGAACTTTGGCATCCAAACTGTTTACACAGAATACATTTTTACTTTGACTCGAGTAACTTAGCACAATTTGTTTACTATTTTATCAGAATATAAAACTATTCTTTCAAAAGTTACTTACAAAATCAATTTACTTACAAAAATCAATTTGGAGTTTACTTGAGTTCATACATTGATTAATGATTGAAATGCGTTAAATAAAAAACAAACAAATTCTGGAAAAAACTTCAATCGACATTTTTAAATAACTAATATTTTTATTTTTGGCCCAGCGCACATTTTATTAGACATAACTTTGTATAAGTTAAGGCAAATATAATCATAAGAAGTAAGATTTATATAAAAAAATATAAAGTAGATTTCTGTTCCATTTGTTGCTTGTACAAAAAACTATTCTTGGATAGAAGAGAAACTTATTTAAACCTTTTGGCTTACAGCATAAAGTTTAACAACATCTCGGCCCAAACTTTATAGCTAGAGCTAACTAGAAGAAACCGCGTGGTCTGCAGCATTGTTTTGTATCCCAATAACCGGAATAGTTAGCCAGGCAATTACCTCTAAAACAGTTATCCAATGCGGAGAGCCAGGCTAGCAACCGGTTCGCCCTGCGCTTGTCTATTAGCGCAATTGGTTTGTGCCACATTCTAAAAAAGCGCCAGCTGCTAGATGATGCTGCAGTTTCTCAACTTTGTCTTGGCCATTGGCTTTTGGCCATTGGCCATTGAACGTAATAACTCGATGGCACGTTTTGGCTGTTTATGACTGGCCAAATGGTTTGGCCATGTGGGTGTTTGTGCTTGTCATCCGCTTGGCCATAAATCAGTGCCTTACGCTTGTTTAGGTACGTGCTCTCGTAAACCTTGACCTCAGGTATAAGATTATATACTTATACATATGTTTGTGTGTTTATATAAAAAGTACGTGTGGGTTTAAAATAGAAAAGTTCTGCGAGAGAAAAACTGAAAAACAATCATGAAATCACCTACGCAGAATCCCACGATATGAACTGAAGCTTTCCAACTCGTCTGGTCAAATATGTAATCTCAATTGTGTGGGCCCTTAATGTGATCATTAACCAGTTTATGTACTTCAATAAGCATGAGAATTTGTTTTAAGCAAACAAACAAAACTCATTCTGTTAAAGTTATGCTTAAAAGAACGGAAAAGTGTAAACTTGTGTTGAATAAAAGATGTTGATAAAATAAAACCTTCTTTAACTGTATTAAAAACAAAAGAGAAAACATTTTGTTTTTGGTTTTCCTTTTTCGTAGCAAAGGAAAAGCCAGATAAACACCAAATTGTTAATGGAATTTAAATACTTCGTGTTTATACTTATATAACATCATTAAAATTGATTAACTCACATTTTACTTAATATTTTGCCTGGTGCCTTTTGAAAACATTTGTATTCTGTTCTTCATCGTCAATTAGCATTTTTCTACCTTGATTTTTGGCCCGATTCATCCCACACGTGGCCTTCAATTGCCTATTATTTAGCGTTAATGGCTAATTGTTTTGAAAGCCCGTCGGGCCGAATGTAAACAATTGCAGGCGAATTAAAGCAAACTCAATGACAATTCAAGATGCCTTTTATGTGCCACTTCAAAGTCAGCCCAAAATTGCGGGAACGTGAAGCCGATTTCTTTGTTTGTTTGTTTGTTTATTTCATGTTTTTTTTTTTCATTATTGCAACGCACACAAAGCTGCATACAACAAACTAAAATTACACAACTTTCTGGGGGCTTAAAACTGTGACTGTAAATGCGAAGAAAATTCGGGCAAATTATGCATAATTTTACGACACATTCGGCAACGCCTTCCATTTAATGGAAGTGGAAGAAGAAGAGCCGCATTGCATCACCGACTGTCGGATCACCTAATTGACTCTTGGCAGGCGGGTCAATAACTTTTCGAAGCACTTTATGTGTCACGACATTTGTCAACTGAGATGGAAATTAAAAAGCAACAACAACGAAATTGAAATTGAAACTGAACTTTAAGCTCAACTTGAGCTCTGCTCGGATTCTTGGGCTGTGTAAAACCATTTCTCAACCCGGTGATTCATCGTGTAGGTAGATCGAGTTAATATTATTTATTATTCTACTAGTATTATTTATTATACAGCATTTTGGTAGTAAATGCTTTGTCACTTGGTTTTCCAAAAAAATTATACAGATGAACGATAATTTTAATTAAATTTATACTTAATATTGGTCATTCGTTATATAAATAAAAATTGATAATATTCGCACAAATTTTTGTCTATATATAATAAGATTTTGGGCAAGATTTAACTAAATCATTCATTAAATTTTCTCAGAAACTATTCAATACTCAGCGATAACCACAAATTCTAATGACAATATACATCTAAACTGATGACTAATTAAATGTATATATATTAGCTATGATAGTATTTTGTCATATCTGCACAATTGAAACATAATTCGTATATATATATATGTATATATAAACATTTTGCACATGTATTCATTGAATGACAGACGCCGCATTTGTCGTGTCAGATTTGTTTCTGCTGATACACCCAAAGCATGTGCATAAATTTGTATATATACATATATACGGCAATATAAAGGCGTATTCAGCGTACAAAGATCAACCTGCTTAACATTTTTACACCGAATGCTCAATGAGTGACGCTTGTTGTTGTCAACACAGGCGACGCGTCGCCCCGTCGCATGACTAAAATGCAAATATACATAAATAACTAAGCAAAAAAAAAAAATGCAAAATAAACAATAATAAAAGTTTATAAAACAAAAAACGACAGTTTCAGCATCGTGCATAAAATACAAACAAATAAACAAAAAAAAGGAAAACAGACATACCGGAAAATGAAATAAAACAACAATGCGCCCAAGTCGCAAACTTCACATATTAAATATGTAAGTACATAAAAACTTACAAAAATACACATTTATATGGACATTATGGTGTTCAATTTGCTCGTGTTGTGTTAAAAAATCATAAACTAAAACGTAAACAAAGAAAGAGTGCTGAAGGTATGGGACCTCGACTGGGGGGTACTCTGTACTAAGCTGATCCTTTCTGAGTTACAAGTCGGGCTATTCAAAAAATTAAATAATCTCCAACTGTGTAAGCTAAAACGTGTTTTGTTCAAAATAGGCCTAAAAATATTTTTTTAAAGGTAAAGAAAAAAATTATCGACGTGAATATGGTTCACATGTATAAAAAAATATACAAATGAATAAAAATGCCTTGTCTCTAGACCTTATATTAAAGATAGAGGACAAATATGTTCAAAATGGAATCAAACATTTAAAAAACTGTTTAGTTTTAACAAAAGTATTAAAGTTTAACTAGAAGTGTTTTAAATGGAATTCAGGGTATAATAATCAAATTAAATCATTATACCTCACTTTACCCACTTTCAATAATACAGGGTATGCGAATCAGAGCAAACGCGCTTGAGGTCTGAGGTCCAATGGGGGCTCTGAAACCGCTTCGCGAACATTGGACCCCAGAACTGACACCGAATGAATAGAATATGACGAATCATGTGAGTAAGGTCTGTGGTGAATATATAGTTATTGTTATTGCTGTATTCTGCTTCGTTTTGTCATCGTTTAACAAGGGCACAAAAGACACAGAAGCAGAAAAGAAAACTATTTGCAAAATTAATATTTTTAAATATGAAATTCATTCTATCTGCATATCATTATTTGTGGGCATATCTTTTAACAAAGATTTCTTCTCGACAGAATGAATTGCAAGTTTCATTGTGCTTTCAGAAAGGCTTTCTGTGCTACAATAATAACTGTATAAATGTATTTTTGTTTTGACATAAGAACACAAAAGGATTTGAAAGTAAAATTTGGTTTGAACTAATTTTAAAATGGGCACACAAGTTTAAGCACTGTTCTGCAAACATATTGGATCTAAAAATATAGTAATGATAAGACTTTTAAGAGGGGTTTAAATATATAAAATATATTTAAATATTGAGACAACGTAGTAAAAACAAAAGAATGCACATATTATAAAAAAATTATAACAAGCTTCATCATTAAAATACTTCTTACTATTTCAATGTTATCTAACCGGGAACACTTTAGAAGAGCGATATAAAAGCGAACATTTTTAATGTACTACGTAATTCAATTAATGTAATGACTTAAACATATTTCCTTATAAATACAAGTCAACAAATTTTATTGTTTGCAAAGAGTATTTGAACTTTAGCTAGTTTTTTTTACAACTTTTTTCCTGTTTGTTTTTACATGTTTGTGTTTTAATATCTGCTAGCGCGTGTCGTGCGCGAATTTTAAAAATGTAAAATTATTGATTGACAGACTGACAGAGCTGCTTCCCCTTCAATCAAATACAGACGCCAAAGCGGCCCCTTTGGGCATTGCGAAAAGGTGAAAGTGAAAAGTTGTTATTGTTGTGGCGCATATATACATTTGTGCGTGTTTTTGTTGTGTTTTGTTGGGTTTTTTAAACAATTTTACAATTTTTTTTTTTACAAAATTTGTGCAATTTGTTTGAGTGCATAAATAAGCAACGGAAGTTGTTCATGTTGAGTGGGACAGAAACTGCTAGATGTTATTGTTGTTGTTGTTTAAGTGGTTTTTGTTGCTGTTACTTATAAGGTCAGTGTCGGATTTGGTCATCTACACGCGGCCGACCAATTTGCGCTGTTTCTCCTTGTTGCTGTGTGAGAATTTCAGTGCGTCGATGAGTCACATAGACAACTTTTCTCAAAACAGCAATTAAGATGGAAGCACAGTTCACGTATACTATTAAGTATATGTGTGTCTGTATATTTATGTAGGAAGTATTGTAAGCGCTTGAAATATACCTTCTGTGGTCTATTTGATTGACTCATTTAAATGCCTCAAGGGAAGCGCCTGATAAATTGTGGAAGGCGGCTGCTTGTTACAATTGAGCTGCACAAAAGCTCAACGTAAAGAAATTAAATGCGATAAGGAGATTAATCGAGGGCGGTTCAATATTTATTTATATATACATATTTATATTTCTTTATAAGTAAAACATTCCTTTGTTTAGTAAGTTAATCTTTTACTAGCATTACTATTTGTTAGAAATAGTTCAGCTAAATTTGTTTAAAGTACTCGATTATAATTTTCTAGACTAACAAAACAAAGAACCCACCTCATATTGAATGTGAATTGTACATAAGTTCCCAAGAGAAACTGAAGTAGCAATATATTGATTCAAAAGCTGATTGTCATGGACTGTCTAAGATTATTTGAACATTTACTACAAATAAACTCGCTACTTTAAGTTGATTAAATTCCATAATATAAACATAAAAATATATAATCTAAGCAAAGTTTTATTATAATTTATACATATGTGTTTAGTTATATTCATATATCAAATAATAGCTCTGATTATTACTGTGGACATTAATTTAAACATGTAATTTATAAATATTATTATGGCTCTTTATTGTATCTTTTTATCCAGTTATCCTGAATAGGGGCTCCCAGTGAAAGACCCGCATTTTAGTTTAATTTTCTTATAACGCAGCTTATAACTGTAAATTGATTTCAGCCCTGAGTTGAGCGATTCATTTGGACTCAATAACATTGGTTTCTCAATTTCCACATGGTTTACTCAGCCGGAATGAAATAAAATCTTTGTATTAAATATATTCAATAAAGCGTTTAATAAAGCTTGGCGTATTATTCATTGAATACGCCCTCAGTTTCATTACACAGTATACAAATAATGATTTATATATCTACACATATTTTGTTTCTAAGCCTGTTCTGGGCCATCCTCGTGCTAGTTATATCGTATCGTGCATTATGCAATATAATCAGAGCATAAAACCAAACAAAGCACCAAATATCACGCAAATATTTGCATATCTAATTAATTTAATTTAATTTGTTTGGTTCGCTTGTTTTTTGTTTCTTTTTTTTTTGAGCATCTTTTGCGTTTGCCAAAAATGAAATAAAGCGACGCTGCTTTTGCTGTTTTTGTTCTTGAACTTTTCAAAGCATTAAATTGTTTTTGTATTTGTTTGTTTTGTTTTTTTTTTAGCGCACATATTGGCCATGTTTTCCGCAACGCTGTTGGGCGTGTGCCCAAAAAGAAGAAGAGTGGGTCCACTAAAAGAGAGAGAGAGTGAGATTGAGACTGAGAGAGGGGGCAATTGGAACGCAGAGAGGAACTAACTGTACACGTGCTGCCCCAACTTTCAAATAAAAAAAACGACCAATAAACGAAACTAAAAAAATATGCGACCTGGCAACAGGACGCCGCACCCAAATTCAAATTGTGTATTAATTTTTGTAGCCCTTTTATGGGTTTGGTTTGCTGCCTTTTAATTATGTTTTTTAATGTTTGTTGGTTTTGTGTTCATTTAAAATTTATATTAGTTTGAGAATATGTACTAACATGATTTTATGTAAGCTCTTTTTTGCAGTTTTAGTTTCGCAGAATATATGGGTATATGAACATAAATTGTTACGCTAAAATGTTTTAAAAATACTTTTCTGTTATTTACTCAATAGTCCAAATATATTTGTTGCAACCACGTGCGTTTTGATAGATAGATAAGCTTTACCGATTAGATTTCCATGGTGTTGTGCTTCACATGGCCACTGACCATGCCGTGAAATCTGCTCATAATGGATAGCGCTCTAATCGCTCAGATAGCGCCTAATTAACTGTTTCAATGTCTATTTTTAAAGTTGCGTTCAGTTTTTAGCTATGTCATTCTTAAATTGATTTAGTTTGAGTGTTAATTTTTTCTCCATTGGGGCATGAACAGCTCATAGAAAGGCATTGTCAAAATAAAGAAAGAAAAATTTAGTACTGATCTTACCTAATTTCATATTTTTTCGTAAATGTTTTAAATTTTTTTCTTTAAACTTTTTTAGAAGACAACATTTATGAATGGAAATGTTAATAATATTAAAATTAAAATAAAAATTTGCTTCTAAATCCAAAAATTCAGACAAGGTATTTGTAAAAAAATACTTTTGAGCAAGTTAAATTATTCTCTGATTTTTCCTTTTGGAAAACTATCTAATAATGTGTATTTATTAAGGTAATAACCATTCACTGTTTGTTAGTTTCACTGCTCACTGCTTTATATTTGTGTATGTGTATTTAAGTTTGTGTTTGCACATACATTTGTACGTGTGTTTGTAAATACATATATTAACAGTATACAGTAAGCATACTTATTTACGTAAATTTTACTCTAGTACCATTTGGCCAGCTGGTCAGCTCTTAGCAACCAAATTATTCAAATCGAATAAACGAATAAATGTCAGAGGAGCGCATATATATCACATATAACATATTTTGTTCAATGAAATATATTTGGCGCAGAGGCAGCAACAACAATAACTTACTAATACGTTGTGCTAGTAAGGAGGGGAGACGCACAGACAGCGAGAGAGAGAGGAAGCATCATAAATAATTTCATCAGTTGTCAGGCGAAGAGCGGCAAATGCTCGGATTAGTTAAAGAGGGAAGATGAGCTGCATGTGTGTGTGTATAACATGTACAAATATAAAAATTAAATAAAAAATATACGAAAATTGCGATGCTCAGGCATTGAGCAAAAATAGCAGCAGGAGCAACAACAATAACAGTAAATAATTCTCTTCTCTTCACTTTTCTTTTTTTTTTAATTTAATTCAATTGCAGACATAACCTGCTTTGTTGCTGTTGTTATTGTTGTCGATTAAACGGTGCCTGGCTCCAAGAACCTCTACAACAACAACAACAGTAATAACAACGACAAGTAACTTGAGATGAACAGTAGACAGCTTCACATATGTTTGCACTATTTACTCTAGTAGCTTCACATATGTTTGCACTATTTACTCCCGCATTGAGAGAGCAGCAAATGCAGCTAATTGAATTGACGATGGCCTGAGAGGCACTCGAAGATGGCGCGCGGACTGTTGCATTTCTCTATTGTGTTGAATTAAATTGAAGTTGTTATTAACTGTAATTGCGACCCATTGTACGAGTACTCGAAAGAGATAGTGAGAGTGAGCGAGCGCCAGTATGTCAGTGCGAGAGCAAAGATCTGCTGGCGACAATAAAAATGCAATGAATATTAAAACTAAACCAATGCACACATGCACACACACATCAAAAAGTGTGCGTACAAGGTACGAAAAGTGTACGTGAGCGCGCGCGTGTGTGTGTATAGGTGTGGTTGTTCTAGCTACATCCCGAAAAAGCGCATATAAACAATATTCGGCACGCACTCACCTTTGGTCCGTTATGGTTTAGGTTTCGGTGTTGTTTGTTGTTTGCTTTGGCTGCATCAAATTTTTACTGACGCCCTTTTTTTGTTTGGCACATGAACACGCACACTAACACATTAAAACGACTTAATACCTGAGCACAAAATTATTCATATGCATGTGTATTTATATACCACTCGTGTACATATATAAATATGTACATATATATTGTGCATGCACTTGATTTATATATTGCCAACTATTTGTACATTTTCACTTGTGTATTTGATTTTTTCCTTTGATTTTCATTTGTAACTTTTTTGTTGGTCGTTTTCTTTGCGCTTAAACTTGCGCTCTGTGCGCATCACAAATTTCTGCCGCACAACTTGCTTGGAATTCGAAAAGTATTCTATGCTGTAGTTCTTTATTCTATTTTAACTTAGTGCGTCGATTATTTATTCTTTATTTTACAATTCCTAGCTGCACTTTTACAGGGAGTAGCAAAATCAGTTATGCACTTTAACTATGCGGACCGTAACGAGAGCTCCTCTCACCGCTAAAAGTCACCATACACTAATTACTATATCAATCTATCGATATTGCTTTGTTAGCTATCAAGAAACAGCCCTGTGACTTCGGGGAAATACCAGTGTTGAAGAATAGTTGCTGATCCCCAATCAAAAGCTAGATTGTACGATACACACAAAACAACCATTACTATTTTCAGCTTTTTAATTACAGATTGGCTTGAAAAATAGATGAATATTGAAAGGAAAAAATCTTTTTATTATGTAAGTAAGATTGCTTAACGAATAGCTTGATTATTGAATACAATAACAAACTAGTATTTATTCGCGCATATTTAGTACATGTGACGCTTGTAACATACGGTCATACTGCAAGCAGTCTCTTTTTCATATTTTCTTTTGTGTTTTGTTTCTCGCTCTCGCTTGAACGGTACGGACGTGTACTGCCGTTGCGCGTGTGTATTTAACTTGGCTTAAGAAAAAATACTTAATTATACAATACACATGTATTTCGTTCTGAAATATGCAACAAATCGCATTCAATACACATGTGCAGTCGGCTTGACATACATACACAACGTGCAGAATGGCAGGCAAATGCTTTAATAAGCAAAATATATAAGTTTAATTACGTGAGTGTTTGTATGCAGCGCACGCGATAGAGCGAGTCAGCAAATCAGTGTCCAACAACATAGCCGCGTAGTAGCCGTGTGAAAGAGAAGCAGCGCGTCTAAATTGTGCTTGTGCTTCTTGCTGTAAATGTGACGACGAAAATGGCTTAAAGAAAAGTAAAATATATATTCGGAGTCGGCACGCGCGTGTTTATGTGAGCGTGTGTGGTTTGTGTTTTTGTCTCAGTGTGTGTGTTACCGAGTTCGAAATGAAATTTACAACAAATTGAAATACAAATCGCATAAAAAGTTGCTTAAATATCGCCAGCAAGAGGAAAAGAGGCTGCATCGTCTGTTGTTCAATAAGTGCAAGAATAAGAAGAAGCAAAAGCGGCTGCCGCGGGTTTTCTGTGTGTGTGCGTGTGCCTTGTGTATGAGTGTTTGTGCGCGTATATGTATATAAAAGAAGAAGCGGTAACAGCAGCAGCTGAAAGTCATGTTATCGCGAAATATATAGAAAAAAAGTTTTTGCAAATGCAAATTTTTTAAATAATTGTGTGTATTTTATTGCAGCGCATGCTAAATATCAATCTTACAACAACAACGAAGCATAATTTAATTGCAAAGTGTGGAGATAAAAAACAACAAAACAAACTGAGGTTTCGTCCAATTCTGTTTTTGCATGTCTTCCTCAACAACAACAACAAGGCGTAGCTCGTCCCGCCTAGAATGTCACATAACAGTAACAACGAAAGGAATGAGCACTAAAGACTTTAATCAACTATAAAAAAAATAGAAAAAAATATACCAAACGTAGAAGAGAGAACGGCGGCGGCGGCGACTAACGGTGATCGGCGAGGGCGGCGCAAAATGTGAGTACCATCCGAGCGTGTTTGCTCTCTTTCTCTTTACGACATATGCATAAGTTAGTTATATTGTTTCTTTTTCTTGTATGCGGCGTATCAGCGAACAGTTTTTTCTTTTGAATTTTTTATTTATTTTTGCATTGCCTATGCATTACGAGCAAACTTGAGATTGTGTGCATTGGTGTGTCTTTGTGGTCGCGATCTTTCTATCAGTGTAAGCGGAAATGAAACCTCTGCTTTTCTTATTTTTTGTGGTTATAGCTGATAAAAGAGCAACGGCTGATAATGAGCGGAAGCGGAATAGGCCTTGACGCTTAACTAAAATGGGGGGTTAAGTGTTTACGTTTAATTGCTCAACATTGTTGCGGCAACACTTATTATGTTATTTATTATTTTGTTTTGTTCTGGTTTACGGTGTGACCATGTTTGATTTAACACAGAAATGGCAAGCGCTATATTGCAACATCAACAATGTTCTGTTACGCTGTCAATCAGACTTGAAATGCCAATTAAAGCAAAACAAATGCCAAAACATTAAAAATAAAGTAAAGAGCAGTAATGGCAACTAGTGAGACTTGCTCACACACACTGCACACTCACACACACGTGCCAATTGGCCATTTATGTTTGCAGCTTGACCGCCGTCTGCAGCCTGTCAATTAATCTGCGCTTACAACTCGATATTATTGTTGCTTTTTGTTTCTAAGAGTTTTTATTTTCCGTCTCTCTCTTGCTTAATGTGTGTTTGCTCTGGCAACGACACAACCCACGCAGCAGCCGTTGATGTTGTCGGCTCCTTCTGCAAATCCTTCTGCTTTCAACTTAATTCATTTCTCTTTCCGTTTTGCTGGCGTTTTTGTTGCTTTTGTTAGCTGCGGCTGCAAATTCCATGCCGAAAGAGAAATCCATAAGTAAAAAAGTGTACAAAGCACAAACTCCAAAGAAGCAGGCAAACAAAAAAAAAACGCCGAAAACGAAAAACAACAAAAGAGTGAGCGAGAGGAGAAAAAAACGTGGCAGCTAAACAAAAATAAGTTGCTCTGTTTTGTTGTTGCTGCCATTGCAGCGTTGGATACACACGAAAAACAGACAACGGCCTCAGCCAACGTCAGCGGCGGCAGCGACAGCAGCAACAGCAACTTTGCTTGCGCTCGCTGCCTCCATTGCGACTCCTTCTTTGTGTGTTTTTTTCTGTTTCTGTTTATACTTGTGTGTGTGTGGGTGTGTTTGTGCTTGCGGCAATAGCTGTCTATGTGCATGTTGCTGTTGTTTGTTGTCTGTTATTTTGCTTTGTTTTTGTGCTGCTGCGGTCTCTGCGCGCTTCGTTGCATTTGTTGCTACGACTCATCAGCAGCAGCAACAACAACGAGTCTTTGGTTAGATAGATATAAATGTACCTACATATAAGTACACTCATGGCCAATATAATAAGTACATTATTCAAACGTTTATATCCCTTTAAAGATCATTACATTATTTAATAATAATAAAAATTCGTTTGTAATTATTTTATGTAGCAATGCGTAAAAGTAAAGAATACATATTATTCATGCTAAATTTGGTCGTTTCTGCTCAATAAATTAAATCAATACTTTTATTACTTGTTCAGTTATTTAGTTGATCGTGAACGATATTTTAGTTATTTAATCGCTAAGTAAAAGTAATCAAAATGTTTTACCAATCAATATACTATTTTCATTTGAACTTTAAATGTCGGATTTCAAACAGTATATCGGATATTCGAGTACATCGACCTGTTTAACAGTTCAACGTATCTTAACTGCAGGCAATCTGCTTCTTCCAGGTTGTTGCAATAATTCCCCATTTCTTATTGCCGAAATTATCTTGTTGGTCTTAACATAATAGTTGTAATTGCTTCTGTTATTTAACGCATGTCTTCAAAGTTAAAATATTTCATTAATATTTAATATGGAAAACCTATGAATTAATAGAGACTTCAGAGTATTTTTTTGTTCAGCAAAGCTAGTTAATGTTGATCAAAAATAAATATAAAAAATATTTAAAGAGGTATACATTACCAATTAATATTTTAATTCATTCCATTTATTTATTTTATTATTATTATTTATAATATTATTATTATTATTCCGAATTCTATATTACCAATTATAATTATTATATAGATTATTTTGTATAAAGTTTCATACATATTTTTTTGGCCTACTGTAATTAAAGCTGCATCCATTTTGTAAAACTTTTTTCATATTTCCAAATTTTAAAAAAAACTTTTGTTTCTGTGAAGATGCAATCTGCGTATTAAAACAATGTATCTATAAGATACACAAATAGATTTGCTGTATAGCATCAGCATTTTGGAGGTCTAGCGTGAACTCAGAAACAAGCAACAATGCCATAAAACACACACATATACATATATATTTATTATATTTTATAAATAAATACATACATATGCAACGAAAATAGAAACCACAAAGTAAAAGACCAAAAGCAACACCAAATGCAGGCAGGGCGGTTCAAATCTCTGCCTGCTGCAAAATGTTGTTGAATGTTTAGAATTTAAAGTTAAATTTAGATGCGATGCACAAAGTTTTTAATCGGTCGACGGGCGAAGTGTGGAGGGGGTTGAAGGAGAGAGAGAGAGAGGGGTGGGGCAAACGAAAAAGTCGAAAACGCAGCTGCAAACGAGAAAAAAAGCGACTAAAAGTAGAGGGCAAAACTTGGGGAATGCGAGAAACAATGGCAACAACAAAACACACAGGCAAAGCTCACAGTTGGATATATTTATATGTACATGTGTGTATGTTTGTGTTGTTGTTGTTGTCCGCAGCAGCTACTTTTAATTTTATTTCATTTTCTATGCGCATCGCGAGTGGCTTTCTATGTGTAAGTGTGTGTGTTTAATTTTATTTTTTAATTGTTTGTATTGCCTTTTTTGTTTTTGACAGTTGAATGAACCCGCAGAAGGAACTTAAATACCAACAACAATGTGTCAGACATTTATTGTTGTATTATTATAAAGAAGAAATAAATAAATAGAAGCAATAAGCAAAAGGCAACAAAAAGAGCAAGCGATAGATAAACACCGTGTAAGTGTAAGCGGGAGCGCAGCAAAAAGAGATAGTCAAAGCAACCAAAAGTCGCTACAAGCTAGAAAAAATAAAATAAAGAAAAAGAGGAGACAACAAAATAGCATTTGCGTGCTGGTCGAGTTGGAGTGTGTGTGGGTCAGGGGGAGAAGGAGGCAGGAGGTAGAGGTGGAGAGAGGGAGAGAACAGATAGCAGACCAGACGCCAAATTGAAGTTAACGCGAAGTTGCCAGACATTTACAGTTTTACAGTGAAACACGAATGCAACTCTGCGTGTATATGTATGTGTGTGTTTGTACATTAGAAAATAGAAAAGCTAGAAAGGTGCACACAAAAGAACACCCATATGTGTGTGGTTGCATATATAAATAGATATATATATACTTACTTTACTTGAGTCTGCAACATAAATTTATAATATAAAAATATGGAAGTTCTTTTCAAAACCCAGTTTAAATATGCTTTTGAAGAATTTTCCATACTGTCTGTACTCTCATATTTAATATACATAAAATGTATATAAAAGTTATTGCATTTATTGCATTTATTGGCAGTCGCTCAATCGCTCATTCATTCAATCGACTTCAATCAATGCCATTCGCCTCAAAGCAAACCAATTGCCTTTGAGCTAAGCGCAGCACTTTTCAATCTATTCCACACCACACCCCACCCCCCTTTTGGCTCTCTTTCTCTTTGCTATTTTTGTCTTTTGTTGTACTTTGTGCGCCTCGTGCATATTTTATGTTGGCTTTGTCATTTAATGGGCTTCGTTTCCAATCGAATCATGACATCCAATGCCGTTGCGTTCCATTCCATTCATTCCATTTCGTTTCCAATGGGGGTCAAATTGCACTGCGCGCTGTTTTAGTCGCGTGCGTTTGTGGTGCATTTCCCAAGCTTTAAATCGATCGACATTTGTTGTTGGTTTCTCACGCTCGCCGAATATACATTTATGTTTATAAATATGCGATATCTGATATATCACACCTGCCAAAACGGGCTCCCCGTTTTCAAACTTTTGCAAATGTTGCGCTCCAGTTTTTCACACTGAAAATTACTTTTCTTTCTGTTGTTGCTGCTTGAGCAGCAGCTGCCACGCCAAGCAAAAATAAAGAGCGTGCAGAAAAAGGAAAACCTAGACATGTGCTTGAAAGCGGAGCCAAGACAAACTGGCGGCGCTGTCAGCCAAAAAGACGTGTTCGTCCATGTGAAGGGAGCTACCAAGGGAAAAGAAGAAACTGTTGGGAAAGGGAAAAAACTGCGGAAAAGACCCCGACAAAAACTAATAAAGTTGCCTTTTGCTGTTTGCCCCTTTTTTTTCTGTTGTTGTTGGGTGTTTGCCTTTGGCACGGGTTGTGATTTCCCAATTTATGCTCCGTTTTGGAATGGGCTAAATGTCGGTATATTGGCCATATTCCAAAAATTGGTTGAGCAATAAGGAAAGTTACAATATCTGTTGTTTATTGGGTGAATTTGGGTCCTTCAAATATTAATAGGATAATAGAATATGTAAGCTTGTTCATAAACTGTTAATAGTATTTTTTTCATATATTATTTAAAAATTATATAACAATTAATTATAGAAGCTAGTGCAATGATTGCATTTATCGTACATATAACTTTTCCTCTAACATTCTCTGTTTTTATTGAAATATAAAATCAATTGCAGAGTATCTAATAGTTAATTATTACGCTATTGCAAATTTTCGGTTCAATGAAAAATTGTGAAATATATAAAATGAAGAAGCTCAAAAAAAGTATAATTTATTTGTGTTGTAATGAAAGGCGGCCAAGAAAGATTTTGCCTTGGCTGATCAAATTACATGATTGACAATGGATACGCTAAGGGTTCGCATTGAGGCTGACAAGCTGACGCCAAAGCAACAATTTTTTTTACAACTTACGTTTTCTTTATAATCTTAAATATTGTGAAAATGGCCTAGATTATACAACTCTGCTGTTGCCATAGAACGTGTTAAGCTTAAAGCATAATTTGGTAATGTTGAATTGTTTTGCAATAAATAATAAAACAAAAGCAAAAAACAATTATTTTATTTTAAATTAATAAATGGAAATAAAGCTTTTAGAAAGTTTAAAGGTTATACAGTTGTCTTTAACTTATTTATTTTGTACTTTTTATATGCAATCAGCTTCTAATGCACTTTAAAAGTTTTCTATATAAACCTGACATGGAAAATGTGTTACTAACAATTAAAAAAGTTGATAAAATTGATTTAAGATACAAGCTACCAACTACCTGTATAACAATTCAATGTAATAAAAGAACTTATACCCAATTAAACATTCCGTTTCGTCGGCTTTCAAACAAAGTACTTGAGATAAGAAAAAGTTCGATTTAATTTTATTTAACATTTCATCTGCAATGTGACTTTTTTTGTGCGCTTGTGAAGCGAAAGGAAAACGACAAAACTAGCAGCAATTAGTGCGTAGAGCCCGCATAAAAACTTTTGCCAAGTCAAAAGGCATCCCATAGATACACACAAGCTGCCAATGCGATAAGTTGCGGATACTTGGCTAAGCTATGCATGGCAGAGAACTGTTAGAGCTGTGTGTATCTTTGAGATACTTATGCATGCGAACAGAGCTATGACTCTGTGTGCGTGTGTGTGTGCATAACGGGCCATAAACATAAACATCATGTGAACAGGCAACGTGCTAGCTAAACCCTGCACCCAGCCCCTTACCTATTACATGGCAACAAAACAGAAAATCGATGGCAATTTACCGTGCGTCTGTCTCTCTGTGTGTGCGTGTGTATGTTTGTGCTTATATCCATACATACACACACTTCATGTATTATGTATGTATTTGATGTACATGCGCAAATTCCCACATCCTATGCGATGTGAGCGATGGCAGAAGAAAAAGAGGGAAGAAGAAGCAGAGTGTGCAACTTTTTTTTACATTACTCGTAGACAAAACAAAACAAAAAGGCAGCCAGAATAACTAAAAACGTGGGAGGGGCAAAGGGGAATGGGGAGCTTAGCTTAACTTAGCCACCCACAAGGCGTTTGCTTCAAATGCTGCCTACACTTTGACGCTGTAAATCCTCGTTTTCTACTTACTCACTCGCTGTCTCTTTCTTGCCGCCCACACAACACTCTCGCTCTCTGCCCCTGCCACAGCGTGGCACAGGCCGCTGCATTATTTTCATTTTCAACTTTTTCTGCTTCTTGACTGCCGCCCCTTGTTCCTGCCCTCCTACACTGGCGACCTCATTCATCGAGGTACTTAGACTCTCGGCCCCCCTTTTGCGGCGCCCATGTCGCCTAGGGCCGCAGCTGGCAACGCACATTTTGATAACATTTGTGATAAAATAATGCGGCAACAACGCACCAACTGGGCAGGGTGCGGCTGAAGGAGGGGGCCGAGGGGCAAGCAACGTGCCAGGTCAGTGGGTGGCAGGGCGCAGACAAGACGCTAGCCCAGGCTCTGGCTACGTATGTGTGTGTGCGTGTGCTTTGTAACTAGTTTTTTCTTATTTTTGTTGAGCTCGTTTTTACTTTGTGCTTGGGCAACGTTGCCAAACTTCAGCTCAGTTTAAAAGTCAGGCTATTGGTCTCTCGCTCGCTCGCACGCACGCAACGCCAATAATTTCATTTATTCAGAATAAAGATGAACAAAACCCAACCCAACCTGAACCCTCCCCTCCCCTCCCCTCTTTCCACATGTGTGGCTTGAAAGCTTTTTGCCTCAATTTAAGTTTAGGTCCACTTTAATTTTGTGCAGTTTGTTTAATGCTTCTGTTTGTTTCTGATATGTTTATCTAATTGGAGTTTTCGTCTTCTTCCGTGATGTGTGTCAAGTAAAAAGTTTTCGGCTAATTAAACATCTGCCAATTTTACCGTTTTCGGTTGACACCTGACACTTGACATTTGACATTCTCAGCGGGGATCGGGCCAACAAAACTTTTGGGCTAATTGCTCAGACTTTGACTTTGGATAAAATACGATAATCGCAAATGATTATTCATTGTCTTGGGAATAAATACATAAGTATATTATATATGTATATAAGTATAAATCTATATACGAGTAAATATAAATATGTAATAAATTCCAATAGAGACCTTGATTAATTAACACGTGATTTAAAAAAAATACAAGCTTTAAATAGTAGATAAGAAATTATTATTAAAATTTTTAAATATTCCAAGAGAATTTTGTTAGAATTGTTTTTAATAAATATGTGCGCTACAAATATATTTTTTTTTTGAAATTGTTTATACATATTCAGATTAAAATCTAAAATAAGCATTTAATTACCAATCTTAAATAAAATAACAAAATTATTATATTGTTTGTACACCATACATTTTTTTAAATTTGTTTTCTAACTTTTTGGTAAATTACACATATATTCACATATCCTATAATTATTTGGGAATTTCAGTTATATACCAATACCCTTAATACTGCAGACTATTTATTTATACATAAAAAACTTACAAATACACTTGAAAAAAGGAGTGTGGATATATATCCGCACTTTTAGGGAGGTAGCTAGAGTTAAATTTTTTTTAATTTGTTAAAAAAAAGCTTAAAATCGATTTTTTTATCGGCGCGAAAATATTTTCTCTAGTCTATACAATATATTTGAAAAAACTTTTGTTTTTATTGAAACAGGTATATAAAAAGCAATTAAACTATGTTTATAGTTTAGTTTGGTTTGTTTTGATACAAATTTAAATGTCTTTCTATCTATATAGAATGTTTATCATTCATTAACATTATATACCGCTATTTTAAAGACAGGCTTTTTCTGTTAGCTTTACAGATAAAATATATAGATTTTCCATTAAAACAAATAATGTCCTGCATTAAATTTAAGCCATGCTCAGTGAAGCTTTAAGCTGAACGGAAAATGCTTGAAAGGAAAAACCCAACGCCAAGCCACGCCCTGTTCATGTTGGCGGTGTCACATTTCCAACCCCCCACACTCCCCCATTTGAACGCTCAGTCGCTCAATCTATAGGCAACATTTGACAATTCACATTAAATTAATGCGCCCCAGCAAAGTGAAATTTCAAGTTGCCACAACTATAGCAACAACGAAAATTCAATAAAACAACAAAAACAAAACAACAAAAAAACAACCTCAGCCCCAAAGTCCAATCGCACTGAGAGCCAGCCGACGCCCCAGTCGAGTTCGAGTTTCGTCCTTGCTGTGAAATTTAAATGCAGACGCCATTTCTATTACTCCACACATTAAATTATACCACGCGCTGTTGCCAAACGATATCCTGCCAATATTCCCAACCCCAGCCCCCAAACTCCCCATTAGCCCAAAAATTTAAATGCTTGTCGGGCCGAAAATAAAATCATGACTCGCACAAAAAGCAAGCAAAAACCAAAAATTTGCTCCTTTGCTGCGCCCAAAACGAGGCGCGGCAGCCCAGGCATATAACGGTTATATATATTTGTAGGTATGTATGTACATAAAGTATATATAAATATATATGCGCTTGTACATATTAAAGACGGTTTCTCCAGTTAGAATATTTTTGCCAGGCACCGCCCCAAAAGTTTCTGCAAGTAGCACATTTTAGGACAGTCGCCCGGGGGAGCGTGTAAAGATGAGGAGCGGCGGTAGGTGCTTGATTATTTTCCATGCTTTCCCATTTCATTTTACTGCCTCGTGCACACAGAGAGCGCAACTTTCACAATGCTGCTGCTGCCTGTGGGGGTTGCTGTTTTCAGCAACATCAGCGTTAGCTTTTCAGTCGCCACCCACTCCAAACAAAAAAAGAATACATATAAATATATATATGTATAAAAATGAAACGAAACGAAAAAGAAGCAGCAAAAGCAGCAGCAGCCGCCTCACGTGCGACTACAGTTGACGACGGCTGCGGCGTCGCTGTTCGTTGCTTTTGCTTGCTTGCCTGCTCGCGCTCCCACTAAACGTGCGCCTGCCGCCCAACACATTGTCTGCCCTTGATTTTATCGATTTTCGCTCTCGCCGCATGCGGCGCTTTTTGCACTCTCTTCCCATGTTTCGTTCGCTCAGTGGCGCTGTCTTGCTTGCACTAACAACCAAAATGGCACGCAGCCAGAAAAGCGCGCGCGCTTGTGTTTTATGCCAAGCTTTACTATTTGTGCCTGTGTGTGCACATTGTTATTGCTGTTGCTGTTTTTATGTATATGTGTGCGCACGTGTATATGTATTGTGTTTATGTACATTCGTATTCCGGCCGGCCGTTTGCACATTATGTGCTTTTGGCTTTTGCACATGTATTTTATGTGCTTGGCTGCGGCTGCCGTCGCTGTCGTTGATGCTGCGTTGTTATTTATGGTATTTAACCCCCAGCCCACCCACCCACCACTTACTCAAATTGCTTGTGCATGTACACAGTTACAGTTTGCAAGTGTGTGTGTGTGTGTGTGGCGTGTGCTTTAATCTTTTGCCGACCAATTTTGCAGCATTTAAATTGTTGCCGTTATGTGCATGTGTACCAGACTCTCTTATTTTAGCTCCCTTTGCGTCAATTTCTGTTGCATTTAAGCTTTCAATTTTCAACTCGTCTCGCTTTAACTGGCCCACCTCCCTTATCCATCCTCGTCCCCCTCAATTCGGATTGAGTTGATGTTGTGCGAGGTCGTCTTTTAGCATTTTCAATTAATGTTGAACTCTTCTCTTGGCCACATCAGCTTTATTTTGTCTTGCATATTTACTTAATTGCAAGCATTTATTTAAAGTGTTTGTTTTTGGCAAGAGCATTCAACTTTTGACTACTCTTGCCTTTAAGTAATTTTAAGCCTTGTACATTTAAGCTTGAAATCTCTGATTGCGATGTAATTATCTTCAGAGTGCTTCTATTTACAGAGTTGAAAATGTGTTTTGTAATGCAACAAATAAACTTTACGTTTAATTTACCTACTACTTTTCGAAGGACGTTTCCAAAAGTTCTTAAAAACTTGATCTCAAGTGCGAATATAAAATACCTTATTTTTATTAAAAAGACATGATTTTTAATCGATAAATAAATAGAAAAATATTTTACAATACACGCCCACAAATACATTATATATATGTATGTATATTTACATATACATTTATTATATCTTTAACAATTTTGTAATGGCTTTTCTGCTGAGAACCTTTTAGAGTTTACCATAAATCATAATTTTTAAAAGAAAAATGTCTGTGCTTTATTTATTCTGTTTGTGTGGTGTTCTTATCCGTGGTTATTTAGATAATTTATTTATGCACTAAAAAAGGGCGGAAAATATTTAATATGCCACACACACATATTCATTAATGTGTTAAATTGAGAGGGTGTACAAAATGAAGCATAGCAAATTTGAGTAATGGATAAATTGCGAGTCAATTGTGGGCGATTTAGGGTTGTGAATTTGAAACAAAAGCATGTACATATGTATGAAAATACACGCATGGTTGAAGTATCAGCAAACATTAAATTGATTGATTATTATTAAAGAACAATCAATTGGTAAATCAATTAATTACAACTGGCTAAATGTGGACTAAATGTGTTAAACTGTGAATGATAAATGACTATTATTGTTTTTGTTGGTATCAAAACATATTAAGTCTTAATTTTATGAGATTATCGTAATTAGAAAAGCTTGTCTGTATGTAAAATGTTATTTAAACTAAAGACTTTATTTATTATCAACATATCAGCCTAACTTTTTAAATAGAAGAAACTAGCCAAGTAAGGAGAGAATTAGAGTCTAAGAATTCAACCCGCAGCCCTTTTTTAATCAGTTAACATTAGTAAAAGTAAAAATATGGCGTTAACGGTGTTTTTATAGTTGAATAAAACAGAGGAAAAGTTATAAGCTTTACGCTTTGTGGTTCTTTTTCATTTTATGCCATAAAAATACCTCAATAAGACTCGCCTAATTGAAGCTTTGTGTAAGTCAAACTTATTTCTTTGTTATTTTCCTCATCCCCCTTCTCCGTTAACGCTTATCGGATCCTTTGGATCAGCAGTAGCTTTTCCTGACCACAGAAACGACAACATAAACAAAGTAACTGTCTACAGGCACACGCCCATTTTCGACGGAGGGCTTTTAACGCCGTTAAACTGTAAACAACAGCAGAATCGGGAATGCCGCACGAGGTACAACTCTCAAATCGTGGTATGCGTTTTTTTATACGGCATTTTGGGGTGTGTCTGTGACCCCCATGCGGCCCCCGCCGCGATAGTCGTGCGAAAAACAAAATGAATTGTAATAAACATTCGTCGCGTGCGTGGACGTCATGAATTTAACAACCGACGACGCCTGACAGGTCCAGAAGTGGCCGTGAATCCGCCCTCTTAAAGAGCGGGAGAAGTTTCCCTCGCCCCCTCCCTTGTCTGTTTATCGCTCGCGTGAGCTGTAAACATATTAGCAAAAATGTCCTTAAACTTTAAGCACTCCGTTTTGCATTGGCAGCAACTTTTTTAGCTCATTCACTTACTCATTCATTCGATTCATTTTGCGCTGCGTTGACAAGCCCTTTTTTCACGCTGCGACTTTTATTTATGCGATAAAAAGAGCGATAATAAATGGTGGGCAACAAGCGCCAAGTTATTGCACTCGTTCGCTCTGCTCTCTTTAAGCTTTACCCTGCCTCGCCTCTTCTCTCTTCTCTTCTCGTTCGTTTTGTCGTGTGGTCGGCAACAGCTGTTTGGCTCTGGCTTAAGAAAGTTGCACTGAAAGTTCAATTGCCTTGCTCCGGCCTCGACATCGACTGCGCTGCCCACATTTGCATTATTTATGTGCACATTAGCAGTTTGGGACGGCGACTGCGACAGCGACTGCATCTGTGACCGCGGCAGTGGCAGCGGCAGCGCCGCTAAATGGTTTTCTGTTTGCTTCATTTCCATTTTGCATGTGTTGCGTAATTTCCGTTGCTAAAAGTGTAAAAAGAGAGCGGCAGACCGCGAACGCGAGAGAGAGATAGAAAGAGCTCTTGTAGGGGAGTGGTAAATCAGCACGTGAATGTTTTTGCTGTAGGTCAGGTCCAATAGCTAAAGCTAGATAATAAAAACATATGCAAAAATATAAACAATGCAACTGTAAATTGAGCCGGCTATGGGAAGAACCAGCAAATAGAAGATTTTCGCAACTTATATTCAACTCAATTTACAATGGATATGACCATAAAATATATTTTATGTATTACGAACCGTTACGAATTTTTAACACAGTTATCAGGTGTTTCTAAGGTCGCAAGAAAAAGCAAAGAAGGTCGTTATAATTATCTTAATTGGCCAATTACGGTAAATATGTGCGGTTAATCAACTATTCTCAATTGACAATACATTTATTATTAGCTGCAACTTTTGCAGACCTAGACGTGGGAACTGAAAAACATTTTCTCTTTCGCATGCAATTTCGCACAAGGTAAAATTATTCAAACCCTTTCTTATAGAGCAATTTTATTTCATTGAATTATATATAATTTGAAAATTACTGCAATTAATTAGTGTGCGCATATTTGCAACTCGATCCTGCAGTATTATTATTGAACCTACAAGAGTTTCCCCTTTCGAAAACTACTCGATTGAATCGAACTCAAGTCGACTCAACTCAGTTCAACTCAACTCTATTATTATTAGCACAGACACAAGCGTTAATTACAGACTTTCCCATTCGCAATGTTGAACTGTAGAAGTAGCAACAGTATTAAAGTGAAATGTGTGTGTGGTTTTTTCAAATACTCTTTACTTATATGGATTCATACATAAGTTACACAAAGGCCTTAACCTCAATTCAGATTTTTCCCAATTGTGGTTTCAACATTTTAACTCCCAATCTATAAGCTCACTTAAGACACCAAATGAAGCTACTGTCAAACTTGTGGCTTTAATTATTTGTAGATCTTAACTTTTAACAGCAATTTAAGATTTATTTAAATTTAAAGGGTATCTCGTAGCGCGCTTTGGTTCTTCGAAACCCAACAAATAAATCAGCAAATTATTGTCATTAAGCTTCACAAAGCATTGTTTAGAAAATGATATGTTGACTCTCGTTTGTTTTTATTATATATCGATTTTATTTGCTAATTTAACGCCGGCTGTTTTTTCTGTTGTTGTGTATTTAATTTACAAATGTGTGTTTTGTTGTGTCTGAATGAATGTGAAATGCGATGAGTAAGTTGTTTCCAATAATATGATGACTATTTGGAAAGCCCTATTGAGACTTGAGACGGAGGTAAAGACGAAACTGTTTGTTAAATGTGGAGAACTTATAAGGGATTCCCTCAGGTATTACAAAAGCAATATGTTTGCTGGAAGAAGTTTACTTTAATACTTTGGTTATATTAAGGATTTTTGATATAAAGTACCAAAAAACTAATAAGAAATTCCCTTAATTATTGGGTACGGTAAATGTACTAACAAATTGTTTAATAATTTTCTTTTAGCAAGTATTTCTAACAAAAGTAGTTAAATAATAAAACAGAACAGTTGTAATAGGGGAATAGTATATAAAAAATCCCCTTTATTAATGGGAATGCAAAATTTACACTGGGAAAATCAGAAAGTAATGTTTCATTAAGGGGAAAACTTTTAATGGATTCTATAAATTATTTTGATTGAAAAAAAGGTCAATAGTTTAATGGAACTGTTTGTAACAATATTTTCCTTATTTACTCAACTGTAGATATTAATAATTAAATGGAATAGTTTCAAGAGTTGAAGTGCTTCTTTAAATAAATAAATTTAATTTTATAATTGCTTGACTTCAGTTGTCAGCGGGCTTTGCGCCAATCGCTTTGATACGAAGAGACTTCCTGAAAAGATAAACGTAGAACTTGGCCAATTCCGTGCGGAGCATAATCAATTCTCTTATCAGCGATTAAACAGGCGAATGTCAAAGACTTGTAAGCGGCCGCCTTTGAAAGAGGAACTCGTAAAAACTCTGAAATAAATTGAATAAATAAAATAAATTTTTTTATAAATATTGCTCAAGGAAAACCCATTTTTATTTGTGTATATTTAACACTTGTATAGTTCACGTTATACTAAAGTACACTTAAAAACAATTACGAAATGAAAACAATTCTTCTACGTTGAAAATAACGGCAACATAAACAGAAACAAATAAGAACAGCAAGCAGAAGTATTTATGCTGTGGCACAATTACTGTAAATGTGCACACACATGCATAAACACACACATACATATATATATACACTTGTGCGTGTATAAATAAAATCTGTGTCAAATAAACTTTGCATGTTTATGGCAAATTTCTGAAATACCATTTTGTTGTTGACATTTTCGTTGCTTTGCTGCTATTGTTGTTGCTGTTGTTTTTATGTCTCACTTTGTTCGTACGAGGCGGCAATTGACCCGCTTTTAACGGACCTCCGCATGATTCATATAGCGGTACCAAGTTCAGACGAAAAAGAAATGTGCAAATAAAATCGCAATAAAATGCATTTTATATACCCACATACATATATACAGATGTTTATGTAGTTATATGCTTTGCACATAGGCGGCGCCACTGTGCGTGCCAGCTGAGTTGAATGCGTTTCGGAGAAGTGAAATGTGAAAAAGAGGAGGGAGCTAACACGTGAAACAGCAACAGTTGTTTTTGTTGTTGTTGTTGGCGGTTTATTATTACAACACCGGCTTGTAACGGCGCAACGGTAAATTGCAAGCGACGATTACAACATACTTACTCATGACGAAAAAGAAAAATAGACAGCGATTTGATTACACAGGTGCGCAAGTGAGATAGCAATAGAGGAAGCGAAAATTGTATTTGCACTTTAATTGAAATGCGAAAGACAAGCGAGCAAACAAAACCAAACGAGAGAAACGTGCACAGGCAATAACAAATTCAAATAAAATACATAGATGTGAGACGGCGTCTGAGTGGGGAGTTTCTTTTAGAGAGTGTGTGTGTATGAGTGAGTTTGTCTGCCAGACAGGTTGCGTTATTTGAAAGTGCCAAAGAGACGGTAGAGAGACAGAAAGAGGCAAACCTACACACAAACTCAAACTCCAACTCCAACTCGAAATTATTAAATTGCAGACGCGCGGTTGCCCGCATGCGTATGTATATGTATATGTGTTAATGTGCATGTTAGACAGAGCGGGTGTGTATATGCGGTATGTGAGCGAAAGAGTCAGTCACGCACGCCGACGGATAACGACGGAAAACAAAACAACAGACAAAAGCTAAAAGCGTCTGACTGGAGACCGCGCGCAGTCCACGAACGAGTTGAAGTGGAGTTGCTGGGCGAACAAATAAAAAAACAGAGCAAAGAGCAGGAAAAGAGGAAGAAGAGCGCCGTACAAAAACGTGAGCGCATGTATAGATGTGTTGTTGTGTACACACATATAGGTGTGTGCGCGCGTGTGTGTGATAAAGGTCGTTGGCCATGCGGCGACGTTGAAGCTAAAGCAGCCACAATAACAGCAACAACAAACACACGTTGGCAGAGAATAAACGCGACGGCGACGAGGACTGCGACGTATTTAGCCTAAGGGCATAAAATGTGTTGCAGGTTTCTGTTGGCCTGGCCAGCACGGTCTTATTGTAGACTATGGCTACGAGTTTATTTAAACATACAAAGTATGTTGTATATATAAATACTTATCTATATATATAAATATATGCATATGTGTGTGTGTGTTTTTTTTTACTATATATAGGCAGCCTCATCAGTTTTTAGCTGCATTTTAAAAACGACTGAAAACACGTTTTGTGCACGGCAAGTCAAATAAATAGACAAAACGAACAAAGTTGAGGGCAAATGTGGGCGGTTGTGTATGTGTGTGTGTGAAAGAGAGTGTATATGTGTGTTGTAGTATTGTGTTGTCTTTAAGGCCGTTATCATGCACCGCCTGCTGTCAGTCAGTCAGTGCGACAAGTTTAGTGGGCTTTTAAATTGAAAAGAAGTTACAACGAACTGGGCGAAACACCCACACGAATACCCTATAAAAGCAAAGGAATTAAAATAAACAAAGCTATTGTAAAACTTAAATTGTTGAAGGAAATAACTTTAGATTATCTGTTTTCCATAAGGATTCACTCTTGACAAGGCTCTTATGAATAAAAAAAAGTTACAAATAAATAATAGAAATTAATCAAACAATATTCTTCTTGCTAGAAAACTTTTTTATAGGATACATATTCTTATTTACAGCATCTAATGCAGATTTAAACTTTCAGCTGTCTTTGGCTTAATCTGTAAAGAAGATAACATTTAAAATCAAATTCATATTTATTACTAATGACAACTTAAATTTATTTTCAAGCATTTATTTGACACATTTTACTTATTAGCTAATTCTTTTATCTTACTTAAAGCTCTTGATCATTATTTATTAATATAAACACCGAGCTTTATAATAGTGTTTTTTTTAACAAAAAAAAGAGGAAAAATGTAATTTATTAGTTTTATGTTTAAAAACTTTGACTTAGAAACTGGTTGGGCGTTTGTTTTCAGGGCCAGTCTTTAAAGATGATCTCATGCCAAGCATTAAAGACTCAACTCAATTTAGTTAATTGCTGTGCACAACTAAAAATGTTAGTTGCAAGATCAAAGCAAAATTTGTTTCAATACCGCAACGTTTCAAATATTGAGTTAAAACTGATTATGGCTCAAACAGGTGATGTTATTGATATTGATATTGATATTGTACGAACAACCTTCCATTTGTTGTTGCTGCATTACATAACTAAAAAGTTAATCTAATACCCCTGTGACAACATCAACTACATACATTCATATATACATATGTTCATATAGAACTTGTTATACGACAGACATACAAACGTTTTCCTGAGTTTCTTTGTTGTCATTTCCTTATTTAACGTGACACTTGTAAAAATTGCATTGAAATTGAGAAGACAACACTGATTGCACCCTCTCTCTCCCGTTTCCTCTGCCTCTCTTTCTCTGTCTGCGTTGCTTGCTGCCTAAGTGAAAATGAACACCTGCGCGTTGTTGTTGTTGGTCGGCGGCTTGTTTCCATTTTTTTTCGCTCTCGTATTTTTGTTTGTTGTGGCGTACGTGCCCGTGCACTTCACTCACTCGCCCAATGCAGTTATGCAGCAGCTATTACGTCGTCTATGCGCTCGCAAACACACAAACACACACACACACGCATACAGCCACGCACTAGCGAACACCTGTCAAACGCATACACAGAGCAGCCGCAAAACTCGCTCTAATGCCTTTTGCCCATCTCCATCTCCATCTCGCTTGCACCGCGGCCTCCATTAGCAGCAGCAGCTGCTTTGTGTTTCATTTTTATAGTGTTCCTGTGCATATGCCGCTTTTTCTAATGTTGCTGTGTCACGTTCTTCATATAAAAATGTTTCAAATTCTGATTGGATATTAAATTATACATATATATTTGTTTGTGCAGCGTTGCCAACTGTCTACAATTAATTGCGAGGTGTGTGTGTGTGCGTCGTTGCCATATTTCACGGGCTTACTCACGCATTAGCTTCAATTGAAACAGGTTTTGGCTTTTATTTTCAGCACCAGCTGAGAGCGAGAAGGAACGATCGTGATCCATGATCGTCATGATACATATCTTTGTTGGGCTTTGCCTTTCATTGTGCGCCGTATTTCACTTGTTGTTGCGTGCCTCTTGCGTCTGGCATTCTTTCAGTTAAATATGTTCACTGACCTTTGCCGAAATTTCCAGTTTTTATTTATACTCGAAAAGTCTAAAAAACGTTACAACTGCTCAAATATAGAATTGTTTCTGCTGCTGCCATATTTGTTTTTCGCTGCGAAAACAACGGTGACAAAGAAGGGCAAGAAGAAGCAGCGTGTGGCGATATACACGCAAATGACCTTCAACTTGATTTTTAATTGAGTTCAGTTCAATGAACTGAAACTGTCAACGACTCGTCGCAGACTTTTTGTATGTTTTTCGTGCGTGTTTCAATTTAATGTTTCCTTTTCTTTTGTTTCACACAAATTTGTTAGCGTTTACACAATTGCTGTAGGTTTCTTTTGCTTCTTCTTCATATATTTACCGTAAAAATACACTTAAATTTAATGTTCCTTGTGCTGACTTTAATGTGTGCAGTTATTTTTAGCTAAATATATTCATATATACATTCGCATGTTTCAAAATAAAAATATATTTCTTTTATAATGGCGCGACGTGAATGTTTTTATGTGTCACCTATTTTGATGTGGGATTTTTGAGAATGAGAAGATTTTGACAGGTTTAAGGTTAACAGCGACGTTGCCAAAATTCATTTGCATAGTTGAATAATTTGACATTGCATTAAATTAGGGGAAAATTTCAAATGCAATGTTGCCAAATTTCTCTAAAACTACTAAGCAATTGTATAAATATATATCTAAACAAGACATTCAGGCTTAAGACATTATTAGGGAGATTTGTAATACATTATGATACAAAAGTTTTAAGAAATAGTAATTAAAGGGTTATTAAGAAATAAATTTAATAGATCTATATTTAAATAAAATCGAACTAAAATATAAATGGGTATAAAGTCATACTTTAAGCATATTAAACCATAATTTTTATCGGTTTTACTTAGATTTATGTAATAGGTCTTTTCCCTCCCCTTTTAATAGGAAGGAACATTGCCAAGGGCAACGTTGTCAGATCTCACTTAAACCACATTTTGTCTATTAAAGCTGTGTGCTTTACGCCATTGCTGTTGGCAATTTTATCTGTCATAATTCATCTTGGCAAACTATGTGCTAGCCATAATTTATGCAATTTAATCGCTTTCTACAACCTACTCCTTACTTTATTGCTGCCCTTTTCACATAAATTTCAGTGGGTTTTTTTTCTGTTTGCCTGCAGAATGTCTTCTTTCATCTCGCGCAAACAACCAATTTTTTTCAATTTACATTTTAACCATATTTTATACGCCCTTTTTTTTGTTGGTCTTTCAGCGAACTTTTGTTGTGTTGCCAAGTTTCAAGTGCGACTCCCTCTGCCTGTAACTGCCACGCCCACTTTGCCCACTGGCAGCCGCCCAAGAGCGTTAGACAGATTTTATTACCAGCTACCGTTTCTACTTACCCGGAAATGCTTGTCGCACCCTTTCCACACAAATAAACACATGAACACACACACACATATATATACATAAGCTCTGGCAACCCTCTTTGGGTGTTATTATTATTCAGGTTTTTGCGCCCGGCTGACAACCCTTGTGGCAGGTTCTTTCGTAGCCACTAAAAATTGTTGCATGTCAACTCACCCGCAACCCACACATAGTTTTATTCTGCTATTTGTTTTAGTAGTTTGGGCAACCCTGGCCAAGCAGAGGCAAACTTTGCTGGCAGGAAGGATGTTTCAATTTCTATTTTGTTTTATTCTTCTCTTCCTGTTTTTATATCGGTCGTTTGTGTGCTCTGTGCGCACAGTGTGCAAATGACACAAACCTCCCCAAAAACCCCAACCCTGCCAAGCCCAGCCCAGCCCTGCTTAGAAAAAATACTGCTGTGAAAATAGGCAACGTCGCTCACTCTGTTTTGGGACTTTGCTTTTGTTATCGTTGCCAGCCTTTTTTCGATTCTCATCAAGAACTGTTTTCGTAGCGAATTCTCTGGCTACCTATTCTATAAATTCAAAGGGCTTTTTATTTATTTAAGGCCCTTTACCATTTCTTTGAGTTAAGCTCCAAATTGTTGGCATCCATTGTTGTTGCTGTTATTTTTCTCATTGTTTTGCCGTCTGTTTTTGTGGAGTTTTTTTGAGTTTATTCTTTGCCGAGCTGATTGTGTGTATGTGATTTTTTTTCTGGGCTGTCTACGTGACTATTGGACACGTACTGAACTCAATTGTACAGTGAGCACTCAATAAAAAATTCCATATATTGTGAGATGAGATAATAAAAGAATATAACTTAAGTTAGTGTATTAAAAAGGCACTTAAATAATAAATACTGTCAGGTACTTTAAAGCTATTTCAATGAGATTCAAAAATAATGTTATAGGAACTAAAAATTAACTTTTAATAATATACAACAACGAACCAGTTCCGGGAATTCTAATGCCAAATAACCAGCGATCAGCTGAACATAAGAACGAACAAAATCTGTTTTCTTTGCTTTAATTGCCTAATCATTAATATTAGCTGCAAAAATAGTTATGACCTGATTTCAGTGAAATAAACCAAGTTTGACAAACTGATTCAAACCTTTGAACTTACCAAGAGTAGAAATTTTTTTCTTTAAATAATGTCAATTCATTATTCACGTTCTCCAACTCAAGTGTAATGTAAACGTTTAATATACGAATTTTAGCCTTAAAAATTACTCTGGAACGGTGAAACATTTATTAGTTGCTTAAAAAATTTTATTCCTATCGCGAACCAGCTCAAATATAATATAGAAACATAAATAAATATACAAATGTGAATCACCATTCATGTTATCGAATTTTTGTTTGAAGTTAAGTCTTTAAATTTCGTTTAATATTTTTATTTTATATGCACGTATAATTTTCTTGTAGTTGTTACCTATTCTAAATCAGGACATTTCCTTTTTTGTTTTGCGTACTTTAACGAATTTTCGCCGTAAGCGTTATGTTTTAATTACTGACCCATTTTGCGTGTTCATTCAGTGTATAGCCTTGCGGCGATGTTGCCGCATTTCATAGCCGGCAACGCTTTAAAGCGGCAAACGATTTTTAAAGACCAACTCAAATGTATGAAGTATGTTTACGTATATAATGTGCTGGGTAGTAAATATGTATATGCCTTATGTGCACTGGATTCATGCAATTATGCAAATTTACATAAACATAACCTACTCACTAAGCACGCAATTGAAACAAATGCAGCCTCGGCTAGCGGTAGTCGCCTGCTCTCTCTTTCGCTCTCTTTTATTTCTGTCTCGCACACACAGCAGCAGCAGCAGAAATAGTTGACCTCATTTTTTAGTACTGTGCACAATTTTACTGCAACTTTTTTTCGCATTCACTGGGGCGCCGCCTGACGGGCGTTTGCTGTCACCCGCTCCTCCACCTCTGCCTCCGTTCCTCCGGCTCCCCTCTCATTCTGCACTTTCGAGCTGCGCTCATTTTGCATGCATGCATTTGGCAACTCTGTCGCTTTCTGCTGACGCTGCAGATGGCTTGTGGGTGGCAAAGTGGGGTGGGGTGGGGTGGGGCTGAGGTTTGGGTGGTGTCCTACATTTTGGGCTTTGTTTTGTTTTGAGCCTTTTGTTTGAAATGCAGGCAGGTGGTGCAGAAAGCGTTTGCATTGCTTTTTAAAAACGCCGTCATTGAGGGAATGCACTTTCTGCTTCTTTCACTCGATGTTGTTGTTCTTGCTGTTGGTGTTGCTTGTGCTGTTGCCGCATTTCATTCACAATAACAAACAGAAGACTTTTTCCATTTGACTGCTCGCTGTTGCCGCTTTTAATATTTATTCCACGTCCTTGTGCTAAAAACAACAACAAAGACGAGCTGTGGCAAAAAGAGGTTGCGGCAAAAATCGATAAAGCAATTAATGCAAAAAGTGGCTGGCAACCCCCACAGCAACAGCAACAACAACGGCAGCGTCAGCAACCCTGCGTACAAAAATAAACAGCCCAGCAAACACCCAACCACCCACAAGACCCAACCCAACCCAATTCTCACTCTCAACTTAGCAGCGAGCGTTTTGTATTCCTTTTTCGTCTTCTCTTGCCTTTCTACCCACCCACTCTCTCTCGCGCTCTCTGCACTCTTCTATTTGTTTTTTTTTTCTTTTCTGTTTCTGTCGTGTTTATTACTTTCTTGTTGTTTTTGCTGCAACCCTCGTTTTGTCGGCGTTGCCATGCGGGCTATGTTTGCCCTGGGTGGCGAGCGTGGCATATGGGTGCGAAAAGGAAAGCATCAGCCGCTAAAGAGCGCGCTTTACTTTAATGAAATGTTTGGCTGTGTGTGTGTGTGTGAAACGACTTTAATATATTTTAATTCACTTTTTTACTTGACTTCAGTTCTACGGGAGGGCCTTAAGTGATTTCATGGTACATTTTAATGGGAAATGAGAAATATTAAGTTACATTTTTATTAGTTGTATTTATTTTGGACTGTGATATGGGTTTGTATGTACACTTAGAGAAAATGACGACACAAATGGAATTTGAAACGTTTAGTACTTCAATTCCCAAGAAAAGTTTCTTAGATGTTTCCGTGTTGTAAATTTAATTTGAGTCCCAGCTTAGATTTTACATATTTGGTTAAATACTTCATTTTAAATTTTTAACTAGGGAAGTGGAACAGTAATTTTAGATTTCCTAATGCTTTTTAGGCTTTCAGAAAAGGTTTAAAGGTTAATTTTTTAGTTCCTCTGACAAGATTTCAAAGACTATTTTTTTAATTGAACAAATGTTATAATAAGACTTTATGACAAGACTTCATTCTTAAATAAATATTTAATAAAAAACTTTTGGTAAATCGAAGCCGTAAAAAAGCATGACTTTGGTTTAGAGTATAAAAAAAACTTTATTCAATGGAACATAATTTGTATTGATTAAGGATAAGAATATATGTTTGTGCTTTGACGATTACAAGTTGTGAACATTTTATATTCAGTTAGTTAGTTATATGAGCTATTTTCATTTATACCTATTTATTATTTTAGTTTGTTCATCTATTTATCGTCTTTATCAAAAAATCTAGTTTCCTTATTTCTTAATTAATCTGCCCATTTCCCCAGAGTTTTACCGAGCAGACGAATATTGTGCAATTTTTCTTGCCTGTAATCCCTTTTGCTCAGTTTCTATTTGGGGATTTGCTCTTCTTACTAAGTTGCCTGCCTGTCTGTCTTCCAACAATATTGATTAACTTTTTGCTGCGTTTTAACAACAAAATCCTTGCCAACATTCATCCAATGAAAGCTGTCAGAGCTGCTCAAACTTAAAGTAGACAAAAAATCCTAGATTCTCCGAGCTCTTCCATATGGTTTATGTTGTTGTTATTTTTGTTGTTGCTGCAAATGACAAGTAAAAGCTAATATGAAAAAAGTTTTTGTTGGCCATTCCATTTATATGAAAGTGTGGCTTCGTTTGTGGTCTGAATGCCAACAGGACACAACTTGGTCGCTCCTTGCGGCCAGCGGGCCATAAACAATATTGGCCCAGACATTTTTTGGCCATGTGCCCAAAGTAACAAATAAACATAAAACTATGTAACTATGTGAAAATACTAATAAACATTCTTACATACATAAACAGACCTGGACAAAAACACATTCAGCTTTTACTACGGTTATAATGAGCTTTAAGGATTGAAATTTTGACCCTTTTTAAAGCATGGTTGATGCCTATTTAAGAAAAGGTTCAAAAATTTAAAATTGATTCCAGTGCTTGAAAGAATTTAATTAAAGCTCTTATTTATATTTTCTAGCAATAATATTTATTCTAAAAAAGATTAAATATTCATTTAAGATTTCTTAAAATACTAAAACATATCTTTAAATCTTTCAAAAAATATCAGTAAACAGTTTAATGTATTCTTTGCATTAAAATTGTATATAATTAAATCAGAAACGATTTATTTTTAATAATGTTCGCAAAATAACAAACAAAAGTTTAATAAAATACTTAATTTAAAAAAAAAGTAAAAAATATAATAATCAAATAAAAAAGTTAATTTGACCTTTTGAAAAGATAACTATATGTCATATAAAGGTTGAAACAATTCACTTCTTTTAAAGCCAATAATTGGCGCTTTAACAATTTAAGCTTTATTTTGGCTAAGCTTACTCGAAGGGATATAAAGTTATTGCAAGAATTTGATCTGTGCTCTTCAGTCTTGCTGCCTATCTACAGAAAAAAGCTCCTATAGGATATTTTTATACACAAATTCTATTCGACTTGGGTCTATCTTAAGTCAGCTCCTCCCTAAACACACACACACACACATACACATAGTTAACGATGCACACACGTCAAAGCGGACGTCATCAACTTTTTATGCCTTTTGCTGTGCAAGTTTTGAACAACTTTTTGCATATTTCAAGCCAAGCCAACCCACACCAAGCAACCACTCTTCAAGCGCCCACCCACCCACCTAACGTACACATTACTGTATACATATTTTATAAGTTTGGTCCCCTTCCTCGGATCCTTCGAAAACCCTCTGGCTTTAGTTTAGTTATTTCTCAGCATCATCATCATCATCATCGTCAACATTTTGCCATTCCTCTTTGACTTTGTCGTTGGTCTCGTCTTTGTTCGCATTTTCCACATTTTTCCCACGTTCGCTTAGGTTTTTGAGAGGGGGTTTTGGGCTTGGGGGTTTTTTTTTGTTGTTGCTGAAAAGTCACCCCCTATGTAAATAAAAGCTGCTTAAAACGAGAACCCAGTGTGATTTTCCTTGAGCGAAAGCTGAGCCCGTTAATGTTTTCACTCCCCACCCCGTTCCTTTTCTTTTTTTTGTTCTTCTGTCACTGTCCTTCTCATTCTCTTGTGTGCTTTGGCCTTTAATATCGCATTTCAAATGGTTTCTTTAAAAACATTCTTAAAAAGCAAAGTGCAAAGTTCAACTTTTTTGTTTGTTCTATTTTTCAGTTGGGTGTGAATTTTTGGTAGTTGTTTTTATTTATTTTTAGGCTAAAACTCAAACTTAGCTCAAATATACAAACGTATAATATATAGTAAAGTATTAAAAACATGTTTAACCAATGCGAGCCCTTAGGTCAAATATGAAAGTAAACACTTAACTAAATATTTAATTTAAAAGCCAAGTGAATAGAGCTATTAAAATAAACGTTTTATGCAATTAATTGATATTTGCATTTATTAAAATACATTTTGGTCATTTATGAAAACGTTTTCAATTTAGGGCTTAAACCATCCGTTGTAAACCCTTTAAAAGGCTTAAATAAAATTGATAACATTTAAGCTTTATCGCGTGTCTTTTACACGTCCCTAGGCACCAAATAAACACGTAATATATTTTAGTGTTTGAACATATGTATTAAATTATAATGTTAGGCCATGCCAACATTAAAATCGACTTGAATAAGCTTACAATTTAATATATATGCACATATTTGTACATAATTATATAAAGTTTGTTGT
Source organism: Drosophila lacertosa (assembly GCA_004143845.1). Classification (NCBI taxonomy): domain Eukaryota; kingdom Metazoa; phylum Arthropoda; class Insecta; order Diptera; family Drosophilidae; genus Drosophila; species Drosophila lacertosa. Next base: position 325,833 of record SCDZ01000045.1, read on the forward strand.
TGGCCAACAGTCCTTCCCTGACGTCATTTATTGCACATGTTGGCATTAAAATTTCATGTCAAAGCCAAGCCAAAAAGCTTTTTGCCGTCTGTGGTCCACGTGACCCGTTATTTCACTTGTTGCCCCTGCGGTGGCCTGACGATTGTCTGCTGCAATGCAACGTGCTACAAGCGGCAAGTGGCAGCTGTTTTTAAGGAACAACGCAAAAGCGACAGCCGCACAAAAACAACTACAATTGAAATCCTTCAACTTCATGCAGGACGACAAGAAATTATGTGTGCAAACACATGTCCAAACATGAGTGTGCAAACGTTGCTCGGAGTGAACAATTTGTGCTCGACTTGCAGATGCCCTGTAAATAACTAAGCATATACAAATAGAACAACTTAAGTTAGGGGCTTAATATCTATTTGGATCAATTGGTATATACTGAATTATCTTTTATATATATATTTTATAACACTTACTATGGTAACGTGAAATCTTATCAATTAAATTTTGTATAACTAAGTTTGATGGATATGGCAACGTTTTTTTTTTGTGTATTTGTCTACTCTTTGCACATGATAAAAATTTATCAAAACTTTTCTTTATCGATGTAATAAAGACCTTTAGTATCTCTTTTTTTGTGTATTTTTAAAATACATTATTATACACTGTAACTTGGAATAAATGTAAAGTCCAAAGTCATAATTTAAAAAAGGTAAATTAAATATATGCCTGCCTTATCTTATAGAAAAATGTGAGCTTGACCTAATTTTGGAAAGGTCACTTTTAAAGTTAATAAAAGTTACCAAAAATTTAAAAAAAAGGTTTCAAATATTTGCGCAACCTGAATCTTGTGGCGCTTACAGGGTACAATTTGAAGTGGTTTTTCCCCTTTTGGCACGAACCAAACTTGACGTTGCCACTGCACTTTGTGCTGTCTTCTTCTTCTTCTTACCGCTCGCTCTCTGATGATCAGCGGCGCAGGTGTTTGACTTGCCGCAAGCTGTTCGGAAATTTCAATAAAAATACAACTTCCAATTGCGGTTCCCTGTCACATGTTCAACTTTTTTTTCTTTGTGTAGTTTGTGTTTGACAACAAGTTGTATTCCTATACATGCCGATGTATATATGTACTTATATACATATATTTGGCTTTGTGTGTTTAAGTAACTAGGTTAAACACTTATCTTATCAGCGCCTCGTTTGTTAATGTGCTTATGATAAGACCAGCCGCAAACATTTTGATTGTCCCAAATTCCAACAGGTGGCGCCAACGATTACGTGAATGAATACCACTTATGCATTAGAACAGTATCTGTAAAACAGTATACCAACTAGATTGGGATCCTCTTCAAGTGTGCTAACTGTACTTTGTTCTTTGGTTCTTTGACAGTGCCTGAAACATAAATGTAAATATGAATGTGGATTTTGGTATTAATTCTATTAATAAATGTCTTATCAGGCAATGGAAATATATTAAGGCGCTCAAATTTTTTTAAAACTTAAATTGCGCTTTGTCTGTGTCCACAGAGTTCTGTGTATGTGTCTGTATGTGCTTATATATTTTATTGATTATCAATATGGAGCGCTTGACCTCAATGATACCACGTAGTGCCTGTCGCCACAAAGTAACGACAATAAGAACCAATAGACATAACGCAGAGGCAAAAACAAAGGCAAGTTGATTGACGCTTCGCGCGATTTCAGTACATTTGTACTTATCACATATGTATGTATGTATATGAATATGTATATACATATGTACATATATTATATTTGTATATATATTATGCATCATTAAAAATTCTGTGCGCAGCTGGCGTTTCGATTATTGTGTTAACGTTTCAATTATTGCATATTTTAAATATTCGCAATTTTATAAATGCTGCGCATTAATGCAGTATTAAAATACGCGAAAACAGGAAAATAAAATAAAAAGAATTCATATTTTTGCAGCTGTTAACCATTTGTTTTGAAACGAAATGAAAAGAAACGTACACTGATGCGTACTGTGCATCTGCAACTGTGAGTGCTTCTTAAACTGTAAAGGCTGGAGCTGTGAGTCAATTTTCAGTGCTAATCAGCATGCATTGAGTGGCTTATTGTTCTTCCATTTGCAAGCATTTGCTTATTTACACACACACCGCGCATGACCCCAAAAAACACAAAGACCTTGCGCTAATTAACAAAACAAACAGAAATTTTGTCAGAATTTGTGTAACATTTGTAAACGCAACAACAATTAGAGCCAAACAACAACAGCAATAAAAGTCATACAAATTAACGCAAAATCAAAGCGTAAACTAATTCAACCTTCAGTCATGCAATCACAACAAACACGTGACCGTGAATAACATTGCAGTTGTTGCGAGTGTAATAAAATGTTATTGTTAGAATGTTAAGAAGCAAAACACAAAACCGACACGAGAAATGTTATGAAACTGTCTGTTAACGATTAAATAATGCAATTACAGCAACAATAAGTCCAAAGAGTGTGATAAAAAAAAAGAGAGCGTGCGAACGCCAAACTGTTTGCTGTAACGGCAATTAATTGACATGTTAGCATAACATGACAACGAGTGACAGAGACAGACAGACAGTGAGAGGCAGACAGAGAGAGGGATAGAGGGAGTCAGACAGCTCGGCCGTCAACAGTCGCTGTGCCTCGAGGCAAACAGACAGTTGTGCTAATTTTAATTATTTGTCGCAATGACCTTGACCCACAGTGAGAACAGTGAGCGAGAACAGTAACGAACAAATGAGCAATCAAAATACACAATCATAATAATAAAGCTGGTCGCTGCTCATAAAAATAGCAAAGCGCGCGCTAAAATAAATGGCAAAAAGAATAAAAACTTACACACACACATTTGTATTTTTACTCATTTTGTAGTGATTTTGCTCACATTTTATTTGTGATTTATTTTTATTGTTGTTTTGCTGGGCGATATCAACAACAAGCAGAACCCAAAACAACACACTACGCAGACTGCGTGGCAGGCAAAAGTCATAAAACAAAAAATAAAATAAAATAATGCGAAAACAGCCAACAACGACAACAACAACAAGCACATGTAAAGCGAACAATGTATACTTGCAAGCGCAAGAAGAAGAGGAAGAAGGAGAATTAAATGAGTTGCTCGCGTGGGCGTTAGCAGCGCTGCTCGCTTGTGTCAGCCACCAAACAAACACACATATATATATATATATATATATACACGTGCATACAAAAGTACTCTCCCCATAGAGTAGGGAGTGGGAGAGCCAAAATGGGAGTGTGAGAGCTTTTTAAGTTGATTAAAAGCGCGGCAAAGACTCTGCGCTCTGTAATTGTGTCAACTAGCGTGCATGTGTGTATACATATGTGTGTGTGCGCGAATGAGTGGGCATGCAATGGAAAAGTGTGTCACGCCTCCGCAGGCATGCAAAACAATTAAGAAAGCTAGATCAAGTGTGCTCGACTTGCATAATACCCTAAACCAAAAAAATAATTAATATGTGAAATATTAAACAATTTTATCTATTAGGTATTAATTTAACAACCTGAAAGGTAGGGGGTTGGGTCAGGTTTACTAATATCAATCTTTATTTATATAAACTCATTCAAGTATTTGTATACCTGTCAATTACAGGGTATATTAAGCCACACACACATACATATGTTGTACGGTGTGTGTTTGTGTTTAATTAGCAATGTACTTACAAACGTTTTTTGTTTGCAATGAAGCGTTTAATAATCATTTGACTCTAATCGCTGATCCAAATCATTAGTAACTAACTTTATACATATATTTGCAATATTTGTGTACTTGGTTCTCAAGAGCTTAAGGTACTAACAAAAAACCTATTGAGAAAACTGTGATCAAAAAAAAACTGATTCTTCTATAATTCATAGTTTTATAAATAAATTAACATGGGATATTTTTTATTATATGTTGAATTAAAAAATGATCCAAAGTATTTCCCAACAGCTCTTTCTGGAAATCGATGGATATATTCCCATTTTATATACTTAAAATACAAGTCAGCAGAACGTGACAAGCCTTTAATTTGCCTTCATACTAATAGATACCTATATTTATATGCTTCCCCCATCTTTCTTCAGTACTGTCTAACGGGGCGTATGTATAATTGTAGCTAAATAAGGATAAATGCCTTTCAGCCACTCAACAAAACGACGACAAAGACACCACAAACATTTAACTCGTAGCCCTCGTAAAACCAAATTGTAGAAAAAACAACTAGGAACTGTATGTATATGCAATACATATGTGTTTATATATGTATGTATGTACATATGAAAAGGCGTGTTCTGTCTGCTCTTTTGATTGTGATTTGATTTTTGTTGTTGTTGCTGGGCAATGTTTGAATTGCCCACTTACCACAATGAATGTACTCAAATACTAAATCTGAATGTTCATTGCTTTGCTATTTGTACAATATGTTGGTATTTGTGAATGTATGAATATAAATGGATATTTGTTTTTACTTCCAATGGAAGTCTGTAGACAGCCATTGACAAATGCAGACACTTAGAAAAGATCTGAGTATTGTACTCTTAAGAAAATGATTGTGGCCCAACAATTCACAAAAATTTGTTCAAAGAGATAAATTATTATGGAGCTTATATATATACTTTGATTTGAAAAAGCTTATGAAAGTAAAAAAGTAATTTGTATTTATAAAAATTCTTTTACACAATAGTATTCGGGGTATCTAAGCTTATAGGATCCAAATACAGCACTTTAATTTCATTGAATCAAACATTTTTTGTTCATTAATACAAACGAAGAATAAGCTTTCCATAATGGACTTAATTATTAGTTCATCGGAATTCATTTTCAACTTAATTGCGTAAATTATGTTTGAATCTGCAATTTATTTAAGCAAAAGAGTTAAATATCTTAAATAGCTCGAATGCTTAATTGGCTATTTAGCCAAGGTAATTAATAGGCACACACACAACGTACACAGACACACAAGCAGCAGACATGGCTGGCATGGTTAGCAACGGGAATTGGCCAGGGCAACGGTTAACCGCCCGAACAGGATGGCTATAGGTCGCCTGGGGCGGTTGAAGAACGGGGGGGTGGCTGCTGCTGCTGCTGCTGCCACATGCGGCACTGTTGCTGTTGTCAGTTGTCGGGTTTTCATGGCAACAGATACAGATACATTCGCACAGGATACACATGCAGATACGACGGCGAGTCAGCCGGATATTCGCACACGTGCATGCATAACAAATATTAAACAAGAGAGGCTATATATAACGGTATTCATATAAGTTTACATATACTATACATATAGCTTTATTTATCCTATATGTGCTGTAGAATAGTTGCCAGACAGGATTGGGTTGGGTTTTGTGGCAGGCTGTGCTTCTATATGTACACATACAAACATATATATATACATTTGTTGCAGCAATGCGAATGCACAGCAAAAAGGCAATTCAATTTAATGTGGCGCTTGTCTAGCCAAAATATTTCAACGTCCGAGCGCAGGGCTTTAAAAACATTTGAATGACCTAAAGCTTTAATTAAACCCCCCAGTCCAGAACAGCTGCTGAGGGTTGATATTGATTTTTCGCAACATTTTCACAACTTTTGCCTCTCGCTCTCCCTTGACGAAAATAAAAATAACTTTGGTAAGCTGCTGCTTTTTTTTTGCCTATGCTAATGAAGTCCCATTGTCGCACTGTGGGACACGCCCTCTCGCATTAAGGCAATACAGAAACAAACGCGCACGGGAATTAAATTACATTTAGTGTAAAGAAAAAAGCAGTTAAAACGTGCCTTGCATTATAAATTAGCATAATAAACAAGAAGAATGAGACCCCAGAAATAACAAAATGAAATCTCTAAACAACATAAAGGTGTTTTATGTGATGCATATACAATTTTTTTTGCAGAAATTTATAAATAAACGTTCCGTTCCAAAAATTAACAACTTATGCAGGCATTAATCATTTGTTTTTTTTTTCATTTAAATATTTAAACGTTTTGCCAACTTTAAAGATGATTAACTTTATTCCAAGCAATAATCACGACTGGGGAGGGAAAAAATATTATTTTTACTGTGAAAATTTCAACTGTGCTCAAATACATAAATAAACAAATAACAGTTCATATTTTATACTGTTCAGGTTTTGTTTTTGCTTATCATGTAAATATTGGGTGACCTATTTGTGCACTTACTGGAAATACGTATTTTTAATAATTGTATTTAGTGGTATCATTTATGTATATAGCTAAAGCTACATGATGTAAGGCTTTTAAATATGAATATATATTTAATATACGAGAATAAAGATTGTTTGAATTTGCTCAATGCATAGGCAACGTGCATATACGCTGTAGGCCGCTATTTAAATCTGATTAAATTAGTTATATAGCCTTTATTAATATAGTATAACATAGCTTAGTGCGTTGCTCTGTTTGCTACATTTGTTATAGCACTCATTTGTTTAAAGTCAATACGTATTTAAACATTATAAACACCTTCGCATGAATCGCTGAATCAGCTTATTACTTTTTTTAACATTATCTTCAAGCACGCTCATAATCAGCATCTCAAGTTTGTTTATATTTTGATTTAATTTATTTTATTATTAATTATGTTACGTTCAATGCATTTATTTATGTTCTACCATTTCTGTGTTCTTTCTCTTTCTTCTTGCAGACCCCCAAATATATATATGTATATATAAATATATATATTTATATAAAGAAAAGCCTTAAAACACATACACAACAATTTTTGTTAAAGACAAAACCTCAATTAAACAAAAATACACAAACGACGTTTTGCAACACTGAACGACGCGCGCGCAACATGCGTAACGTTAGTTGGCAAAGCGCGCGTGCCGAGGAACGCAGTGAAATGAAACGCAACTGCTGGAATTCACGACGATGAAATGAATATATTGCAGCAGCAACACCAACAACAGCGGGATCAACACCAGCGTAGGACAGGCGAAAATGTTGTTGCACATTGAGGAAAATGCATCGATTTCTTAACATTCAGCAAAATATAAAACTACGCAACTATCATCAGTTACTTTTGTATTTTGTTGCTGTTCCATTCGCTGCCACTGCTGCTGGAGGAAGACGGCGAAGAGGAGGCAGAGAAGACGGAGAACGAGACACATTTGTGGGCGGGAGCAGCAGCAGCGCAGCAGCAGCAGCAGCAACGACAACAGCAAAAAAAAAGATAACAATAGTAACGTAACGATCGTAACGTAACGTAACGCAACGTAACGCGACGCACACAAAAACAATTAGAACATAGTTTGTTTTTGTAATTGTTTTTTTAGCCCAATACATTTACATACACGTACACATAGTTAACCCAACGCTGCCACTGTTCCTAAGACAACAACATTTAAAACAAACATCATAACCGTAATTGTAATTGCAACCCTAAAACGTAACGTAACGTAACGGAACGCAACGCAACGCGTAACGCCTCTACACTGCTCCTCTGCCAACGTTTTATTTAGCATCAATATTATAATCATTATGCACTCGAGCACATGATAGATAGAGATATATGTATATGATTGCTCATGACCATCAATCAGCTGACACTGCTAGCAAATACAACAGTCAGATCAACAACTGCGAAGCATAAAACAACAGCAAACGTGACGTTGTTTTAGCGTTTCGTTATCACATTGATCCCTTTTGCCGCACAGCTGGCAAGGGTAAAATATGGCAACACCGCAAGTCAAGGACTTGGTGTTGCGCTCGCCAGCTGGCTCCTCCGATACCATCACATTTGCCTGGCCACTCCAAATTGGACATGGACAGGATAAGCACGACAATGGCATCGATATTATCGATACAATTAAGTTCGTATGCGATGAGCTGCCATCGATTTCATCCGCATTCGAGGAGATTAACCTCAATCACATTGACACTGCCTGTTATAAGACTATGACAAATCTTGTCGATCGTTTCAACAAAGCTGTCGACAGTATTGTTGCATTGGTGAGTACAATTATCAAACCCCCAAATCCATAAAAAACACTTTAATTTGTTAGAAGATTAGGTTTCTTGAGTGTATTTAAAGTATTTGTTAAATAAATACGGCAAGAACATCATTTATAAAGGGTGCTTAAGTATAAAGATTAGTTTAAACTAGATTTGGGTTAAATAGGCTTGCTTACTCTAACTTAGTTTGTAAACTGAGAATATTTCCTTCACTTCAGAAAGGTATTTTAAAACATACCAAATAAAAATCCTACAAATTCAAAATGTACTTTTATTACAAGCCTATTGTAATTATAACTGTATGTCCAATAGTGTCATCTATAAAGGCCACACAATCTTTTCCGAATTTAATAGTTCTTAAATAATTCACTTGTAAAACTGTATTATTAAATCTTAATCGCATACAATTTTGACAGTTGAACTAAAGTTTTTAATATGAAACACTGATATGTGGACAGTCCCAAAGTTTAAAATGTGTAGTTTCTAATAGCTTATTGGTTTGAAGATTAAGAAAGGTATAGATATAGCAACTTTGTCCTTAAGGCTTAGTCAGGTTTAGTAGTTGTTCTCAGATTCTCAAGACAGTTTTTTCTAAAAATCATCTACAAAAAAGAATATATATTTTAATATATATTTTAATTTTTATAGGAAAAAGGAACTTCACTGCCCGCCGAGCGTTTGAATAAGTTCGCTCACCCTAGCCTTTTAAGACACATATTACAATTAGTTTACAATGCTGCCGTTCTGGATCCGGACAAACTCAATCAGTACGAGCCCTTCTCGCCGGAGGTTTATGGCGAGACATCGTACGAGCTGGTACAACAGATGCTCAAGCATGTCACCGTCAGCAAGGAGGACACGTTCATCGATCTCGGTTCCGGTGTGGGACAGGTGGTACTGCAAATGGCCGGATCGTTTCCGCTCAAGACATGCATTGGCATCGAGAAGGCGGATACGCCCGCCCGCTATGCGGAGCGCATGGATGTGTTCTTTCGCCAGTACATGGGCTGGTTCGGCAAGCGCTACTGCGAGTACAAACTGATCAAGGGCGATTTTTTGGTGGACGAGCATCGGGAGAAGATCACCTCCTCGACGCTGGTGTTCGTGAACAACTTTGCCTTCGGGCCAACCGTCGATCATCAGCTGAAGGAGCGATTTGCCGATCTGCGCGATGGCGCTCGAGTCGTCTCCTCCAAATCGTTTTGTCCACTCAACTTTCGCATAACAGATCGGTGAGTAAAACATGGAATAATCTTTTAATAAGTTTAGCTTGATTGCCTGTTTTCTTCCATTGCAGAAATCTAAGTGACATTGGTACAATAATGCACGTGAGCGAAATTCCACCTCTGAAGGGATCCGTTTCGTGGACCTGCAAGCCGGTTTCATATTATTTGCATGTGATCGATCGCACCATTTTAGAGCGTTACTTTCAGCGCCTGAAAACCAAAGGCGGTGGTGATCACGATCATGTCGGTAAGTTATAACTGGGCTCGGTGCCGGACCGATTGGGGGATCAATGATAATGAACACAGCACACGTTCGTTCACTCAGTCACAATTCAATTTCGAATGTCAGTCATGATCAAAATCAGTTGTCAGTCAGTCATAAATCAGTACATGATCATGCACAATCACCTGCGATCTATCATTATTGATTTGATTTTCGTTTGATATTCAGTTAAGACCTTAAGTTAAATGGTTAAGAATATTTTCAAAATGGAACTTTTAAGTGACAATTATGAAAACGTATTTTATTAGGTTATTATATATTATATGGTATCTATAAAACATATATATATTTAAGATATTGGCAATTATTTATTAGTTATTAGTATTTGTTGAATAGTATTTAAGAAAATTGTGCTTTAAGTAATATTGATGCAATTAAAAATACTTAATTTAAAAGTGTTTATTTATTATTATTTTTGTTATATGAAATTTATTTAAAGTAGTTTTATTTTTGGAAATTCTTTTAAAATTAAATTAACTTTAATAATACTTAAGTTGTATAAAATATTTATATTTACTTATTGATTTAAAAATAATCTTTTACAAATCTTTTCAAATTAAATCTTTTATACAAGATTAAAAAAAATAATTATCTGAAAATTTTACGCGACTTTGTAGTTACTATTATAATATACAATATTATTATAATAATTTTCTTTTTAGACAAAAAACAACTAACACATGTGTTGGCTTCAAAAAATTCGATAGATATTTAAATCATCAGATATCTTTAATCAATGCTAATGGATAAACTTTGTCCTTATCAACCATTTGCAGGCACCGTGCGCACCACACGCGATCGCGCCAAGCGTGAGGCGAATATTGGCCAGCAGAACAACAATCACAATAACAACAATAATCACAACAACAACCATCAGCGAGAACAGCAGCGCGAGCGGGAGCGGGAGCGGGAACGGGAACGGGAGCGAGACAGGGAGCTGTTTAACGGTCCCGCCCAACAGCGGCATCAATCGCAATCGCCGGCGAATGTCGTCGTCGGCGGTGTCGGTGGTGCAGTAGCCGCCTCCAAGACGCGCCAACAGCTTGCAACTGCGCAACAACAACAACAGCTGCAACAGCAGCAACAACAGCAGCAACAACAACAGCAGCAGCAGCAACAGCAGCAACAACAGATGCAGCAGCGCAGCCTGGACATGGAAAGCAGCACAGAGAGCGACGGCGAGGGTGAGGCAACGAATGGCAATGGCGGCAACACCACCACAACCACTAACACCACCTCGGCCTCGAACGGGCCGATGACGCGCAAAGTGTGGTCGGACTGGTGCAGCTCCAAGGGCAAGAGTTCGCAGTCGGACGACGAGGAGAACAACAACAGCAATAGCAACAACAGCAACAGCCAGCCGGGACGCGTGCCGCGTGCGGTGGCCACACTGAAGAAGCGTAAGAAGTTGACGCGCAAAGCGGCTATTGCCAGCAAATCGGCTGCGGCGGCGCAACGCGAGGCGGAAGAGGCAGCTGCCGTTGCAGCGGTCGCAGCGTCCGCCACGTCCGCGTCGGCCAGCAAGGACTCCAGCAGCAAAGAGGATCAGCCGCGTGCAGCCAGCGCGGGTCCCGGCCGCAAGGGCCGCTTGAAGAAGGGCCAGCGAGGACGCAAATGCCTCAAGATTGCGGGCCTGGACGTGCTGCACAAGCAAACGGTGCTCAGCACCTCATTGGATGCGATGACCAAGAAGCTGCCCGCTGCGCCGGGCACCGTCGATCAGCAGCTGACGTCGCTGCTCACCGGCGACATGTCGCATCGCGAACTGGACATACCCACCGCGCCCCAGGACACGCCGTACGCCCTTCAAATACTGCTAGATCTGTTCCGGTCGCAGTACATGACGATCATTGAGCATATGCGCTCGAGCGCTTACCTGCCGCAGGTGCAGAAGCAAATTGCCCAGGAACAGGAGCGCATGGCGCGCCTAAAGAATCGCGCCAGCCAGCTGGACAAGCAGATCAAGGTGCTGATCGACGACAGCGTCACGCTGCTGAAGGTGCGCATGAACGAGCTGGGCATCAATGTCAATTCGCCCAACGATCTGATAGCGCAGGCCAAGGAGATTGTCGGCCGGCACAAGGATCTGCAGCATGCGGTCAGCAAGATGCGCAACGAGGTCACCGTCTACGAGAGCGAGCAGAAATTGCTGCTCAGCAAGCAGCTGAAGCATCTGCCCGAATACCAGAAACTCTGCGGTGTCGGCAACGGCAGCAATGGCAAGGTGAAGCTTGAGCTGCCCCAGGAGCTGTCCGAAACGGCCGCCCAGGAGCTGGTGCTCAAGGAGATCGCCAACACGTTGAGTCAGCGCAAGAAGCTCTACGCTCAAGTCTCCACCATCGAACAGGAAACCAGCTCGCTGCAAAAGACCGCCGAGGAGCGCAGCACAGCCGCCGCTCTACTGGCCCAGGGCACCAACATCAGCCTGGCCAGTGGCGCCTCTGTTGTCGTCGCCGCCTCCGCTGCCCCAACCACAAATGCCGCGCCGCCGGCCGCCCAGCAACAGAACAACAACTGCAACAAAATGGGTAGCGGGAAAGCGTCGCGACGCAGTCGTGAGCATCGCGCACGCTCGCAGGAGTGGCCCGAGGTGCCGGAGGTGGGCAAGATACAGGAGAGCAATCCCGAGGTGCTGGCCCAGAAGATACTCGAGACCTGCCGTCAGGTCGAGGCGGGCAAGTTTCAAGCGCCGCCCGTGGCCGTCACCAGCTGCGCCAATAGTGCCGTCAACTACGTTAACGGCAAGCCCAAAACAGAGCCCAAGACGTCGCCGGCGCTGCTCTACAAGGACAGCACGCTCATGCCGGCGCCCAAGCAGCAAACGCAGCAACAGGCGGCACAGCTGCAATTGCCACAGCAGCAGCAGCAACACGCCGTGCTGCTGCCCAAGTGCGAGCTGCCCGGTTTGGGCCGCAAGCAAGAGTCGCCCAAGGTGGCCAACTTCGAGGATAGGCTGAAGAGCATCATTACGTCGGCGCTCAACGAGGATCAGGAGCAGCGCAGCAAGGCGCTGCCCATCATTGAGGCGACCGCCGCGCCGCTGCAGTCGCCCGTCTCGAAGCGCAGCAAGCAAATGTCGCAAGCGACGTCGGGCGGCAGCAATCTGCACAACATCATCACCGTCTCGACGCAGGGTCTGATGCACTTGAATGCTAACACGACCATATCGCCTATAACGCCGCCGTTGCCGGGTCCGCGTGCCGCAGCAGCCGCCTCCACGGCGCCGCCGCCGCCCGCCAATCTGCCCTACGGTGGCGCCTACATGAGCAGCAAGCAGCAGCACCAGCAGCAGCACACGCAGCAACATCAGCAGCAGCACACGCAGCAGCATCATCAGTTGCAGCCGCTGTCAGTTGGCAAGTACGGTCAGACGGCAACGCTCAAGGAGTCCAAGTATGCGCCGGCACGAGGTGGTGGCTCGGTACCGCCGCCGCCGCCGCCACCGCCGCCTACGTCATCGTCGTCGTCGTCGTCCGCTGCTGCGCACATGGCCACGCTGTATGCCAGCCATGGGGCAGCAGCAGCTGCGGCGCCGCCGACGCCCGCCGATCTGGGCTACCATCGGCGACGTGCTTCGGTGAGCACCAACAGCTACGAGCACTTCATGGCGCAGCAACAGCAGCAGCAGCAACATGCGCTCCTGCTGGCGCATGTGGCACAGCAGCGCTTGCAACAGCAGCAGCAACAGCAACAGCAGCAACATGCGCATCATGCGCCGTTGGGTCATCTGCATCATCATCATCAGGCAGCGGGCGCTTCAGCAGAGTTCAAGGCTCCCGCAGAAAATTTGCTGCAGCGTTCCAGCAGTCGCGAACAGTTGGCAGAACAGCAGCAGCAGCAGCAGCAGCAACAACAGCTGCAACAACAACACCAACATCAACAGCAGCAACAACAAGCGCACAGCTTGGAGCTGCTGCCACGCGCCAGTTCCGCCAACTCGGACTACGCCGGCTATCGCATGGAGCGTCTATCCGTACGCCCGCCCAGCCGACCCAGCTCCAACTCCTCGCAGCCCGACTACACGCAGGTGTCGCCCGCCAAAATGGCGCTGCGTCGTCATCTCTCCCAGGAGAAGCTCAATCAGCCGCCGCAGGCGCTGCCCACGCCGCCGCCCATGTCGCTGGCGCCGCCGGTGTCAGCCGGCAAGACAATTGGCGATCTGGTTAACGGCGAAATCGAACGCACGCTGGAAATCTCGCATCAGAGCATCATCAATGCGGCGGTCAACATGAGCACCGGCACAGGAGCGAGCAGCGGCAGCAGCACGGCGCACTTTATGGAACGCGCCTTTCTGGCCGAACGCACCAACGAGCGGCTGCTGATCAATCTGAATGCCCAGCGACCCGAACGCGTTCATGTGCGTCCGCTCGGCGAGGATACGCCCGAGCCGCAGCCCACCAATTACAGCCAGCAGGCGGCGACGAGCACCAGCAACAATCTGGCCACCTTGGCCCATGTCGCCTATGCCCAGAAATCCCAGCCGGGCGGACGTGCGTCCTCCACGTCGTCGTCGTCGCGTTCTGGACGCGATTACCAGCCGGTTGCGCTGCCGCGTGCCGAGATGATGGGTTGCATTGAGGCCTACTTCCACGAGGAGCAGCAGCAGCAACAACAACAGCAGCAGCAGCAGCAACATCAGCAAAAGTCAAAGAGCTCGGCGGGTGGAACGAACGCATTGCGTGCACCACGTTTGAATGGCGCCAATCCGCCATTAGAGGGTAAGTGCTAAGTGCTAAATGGGGCAAGGAATACGTTAGAAACTATCGTAAACAAAACACAAAGATCGTAAACAAAACAAAGTTTACCCGATTCAAATTAACAATCATACAATAGTCGCAATACAAACTTGGCAAAGAATCTATTGGTTGGTAAAGTCACTTGAGATTAATTGACGTTCGTTTGGCATTGGTTGCCATAACCAGAGCTTGTCGAAATATCTTTCAAATTTCATTGAATAAATAATCGTTGTCTCTCAATTAATATAAAACACATCAATTTGATTTGTGTTTTGTCGAAGGGTGTTGAAAATAAGATAAGTATAATGAGAAAACTGTGGTGCTTATAAAGTCTGTTTGTTGAACTAAACAAATAATCACAGTGGACTCGTATGAATTTTAAAACAATTTAACAAATAACCCATATAATACATATACATAATATAAAAAAAAAATATTTTATCCATTGAAAAACGAAATTCTAAATATTTTTAATTTTTTTTTTAACATGTGATCTTCGACAGTTATTGGTTTTTGATTTATTATTTCAATAGAGATCTTGAAAAAATATAACATTACGAACTAGTTAAGATTACGACTCGAAGCTAGGTATATATTTTCAAGATCGAACTAAAATTGGTGATGATAACGATAATAATAATATTATGGAAATTTTTAAAAGCTTCTACAACTCCATAATTCTGATTAAAGTTATATGCCGAAAGATTTAATCTTCCAAAGAAATTTAAAAATATAAATTTTCATATATTCTGTGTAATTGAAAGTAATTGCAACTTATCGTTAATTTTTTAAATTACAGTCGAAGTCAAGTTATTTTTTATAACGAGCGCCCACTGTAGTTTCCATTTATCATCATTTACAAAAGTATATTGTTTAAATGCAAAACATTATTTACTGAACAATCTGAATTGCTTTTCATTTGGCAGCACTTAATTTAAAATTAATCAAACCAATACGCATTATCAAAACAATATATATAAATATATAATAAACAACCAATTTGTCTACGAATTTAAATAATGTAGAAAGAAGACTCAAAATGACGACAGCAAACTGTATTAGAAGTACTCGCACTTAACATAGTACAACTAAATGCCCAACAGCTTTAACGATTGAATTGATGGAAACCCTTTCGAATAACATTTTGATGGCAATTTCCTGATTTTCGCGCAAACCAGAAACCATTTATTTGTTGTGGCGCCATCTGGCGGCATTTTGATAGTTAATTGTGCTTATAGTTTGTTAGAGCGACAACTGTCCGCTAGATGGCGCCACACAACTGAAATGTATTTATTGTTGCAATGCTAATGTTTTCTGTTCATTCGTTGCAGGACTCGCCGCCTCATTGCAGGATCACGTGCGAGCACGCAAATACAAGGAGGAGAACGAAGAGCGGCAACGACGCGCTGCTGCAGCTTCTTCAACGCTCGAGCTGACGCCGCATTTTGCACATCAGGCGCCGCCTGCACACAGCTACCATCAGCAGCAGCAACCGCCGCCGCAGCAGCAGCAACAACAGCAGCAGCCACATCATCACACAGCTACCAGCAGCATGAATGGTACGCCGCACAAAGTGGAGCGTAAGCTAAATCAATTTGAACGGCTCTCATTTAACACTTACTCATGTCTAATTTCTTTTTGGCAGTGGGCATTAAGCGCAGTTCGCCGCTGGCGCCGCATCAGCAGCCAACGCGACCCGCCAAGTTGCCCCACTTCGAACAGCAGCCGCTGGCCCACGCGCATCAGCATCTGTACGTGAACAGCAACGGCGGCCAGGCTTTGCCGCCGCCAGCACATGATGCCACGACGCCATCGCCGACGCCGTCATCCTCGTCTTCGTCGTGTGGCAGGCGCAGCAAGTTGCTCGTGGAGCCTCCGCTATTGATGAGTCCCGAAATTAACTCGCTGATGGGCGACGAGCGGCCGCTGCAGCTTTCGACGAGCCACCAGCAGCTGCACCACCATCAGCAGAAACCACATCAGCATCAGCAACAGCAGCTGCTGCGTGCCTCGCATCAGAGCAGTCACAGCATTACGCCCACCATTGTGGGCGGACAGCGAAACAATGCCGCCGACGACGGTAAGCCATTTGTAGACCAAGCCTTAGCAACGGCTACACACACACACGCATTCCATGCACCACACGCTAAACACGCACCACCAGCACATGTAACATACCATCAGTTGCACCACTATCGAACTCGACTCGCCGCCACCCAAGCGGTGGCTCAAGATCTCACCACCAAGAACAGGCAGTCAAACGCCTGTGCTTCCTCGGATGACGACTCTGACACCAACAGCGTCTCATCCTCGAGCTCCAGCTCTAGCTCCAAGTCTAGCTCCAGTTCCAGCTCGAGCGCCTCCAGCTAAATTCCATTCAAATCGCACAACTTACACATTTTATATACAAATTTATACACTTTACATATTTTTTTTAATTATTGCAATTTATTGTAAATACACATGTACAAAAAAAAACAAAATTTGCGGCAGTTACGTTTTACGGTTTTTACTTTTGTCCATCTTACTGTGTGTTGTCCGTAGTTTGCTTTTTTGTATATATTTCTCGTAGTTGTAGTTTAAACTAAATGATTCTCTATTTTGTAGTTTGATTCTATGTTAATTTATTTGTTTATGCTTTTTACTTACAACTTTTGGTTTTACTTTTAAAAATGCATGAAAATTACAGCTCTAAACCACCGAAATTACAAATTAACTAACATTGTTTAACATTTGACGGCCAACAGCGGCCATTAATGTTAAAATCGTGCAAACATTTAAAAACAATAATCAATAAAATTAGTACTCGATTCTGGATATTGAATGTATATTAAGAATTCAGACCAAAATCATCATAAATACGGGTTTTGTGATATTGTAAATAATTTAAACTTTTATTTGTTTCTTCTAAACAAGTTGTCGCATATCAAGTTTATCGTTTTCAACTTGCTTTTAGTTCATCATTGAAATATTTTTTTGTATTATTTACTGATTGGCTTAAAGTTTAAACGATCATAATTTGACAATTTTTTAAACAACTTAATCGTTTAATTACTTTGAATTATTTGCTTTAAAGAACTGGAAAAAGTTTATATCACGCGTATATGAAATATGTTTTAAATTAACTCAGCAATGTGAATCATAAATAGTGAACGAATAATAAATGCCACCCTATAAAAATCACGGAAAACCAACAAAGTGAATATTACAATAGTTAAAGCATCCAAAAACTTACTTTTCATAACCAAGCAACATTTTTTTTGTTACATAAAGCAATAAAAACACATAATAAAAATGCCGAAAACATGCTAAAAATTTTACGCTAATCTCTCATAAAAATGTTCGCGTCATGCCAAATATCTCATTTAAATCATGAACAACAAATTTACACCTGACACATAAACACACACACATACATACATACACCCACTCAAACGCTCTCTGTAAAAAATACCATAAATCAATTTCAATCTTGGATATTAACAAATCTCCTCTGGAATGTTTTTTTACATTATATAATTTTCAAATATTTACTAAAAAAAAACACAAGAAATCGAACAATGGACAAAATTATTAAAATTTAAAAAAAACGCCCCCGTTAAAATATCCAAAACTCGACTTTACATCCCTTCTATTATGCTCTACTCCCCTACAGTTACCGATTCGGCAACGCACCGTACTATAACTAATTACGATCCCAGACGTCGACTTCGCACACCGACTTCGACTTTGTCTGGCGCCACGAAACAAACAGCTACCAATTGTAATACTCATAACAATGGATTTGTTGTGGCCGATAGTAGTAGTTGTACCACTAATAATAACAACCATTGATTACCTCAAAATTCTCAAAAAGCCAAACCCAAAAAAATGCAATAAACAAATCATGACGAAAATCCCGCAAAAAATGCCAAAACGTAAAACGTATGAATGTTGTTATTGAGATGCAGAGTACAAAAGTTAAAAAAGAAAACACAAACGAAAACATATATAAAAAAAGACAAAACATAATTTATTTTGCGTTTAATAATTTAATCTAACCGAATTAAACAATTTACAAAACAAAATTTAGTATATTATCTATATATACACATTATCAAATTTAAACATGAGCATGAGGTAAGTTCTGTTGCGCCTAATTGGTTTATTTCTCTTTTTATTTCATTTAATTTTTATTTTTTATTTTCCATTCTTCATTATCTTTTGTAACACACTCTAATTTAAAACTCACGCACACACACGCCGCAGAATACAGCTAAATACACACTCATGAACACCATTAAGCATCTATCTGAGTCAACTGTACCAAATGTTTAGGGTTTAGCAACAAGTCGCGCTATCGTTATCGTTATCGCCACAACTGTTATCGCTCCCACACAGCCTCACACACACACACACACACACACCAAACCCCCACGCAGCAGCTGCATTTGTTGCTGTTTTCACTTGACCGATTATAAAGTGTGTAAAATGTCTAATCTGTTGCTTGTCTTTTCCTGGCAGACGATGTTATTGCAGCCGACGATGAATCCCACTGGCAGCACCGCGTCAGCTCCGGCTTTGATCGGCTGGTGGCCTTCGCCAGCACCGAACTGGACAAGACGAGGCGCTCAATCGATGGCGACACGGTGCCCGCCTCGATTAGCTGCAACACCTCGCCGGACTCGGGCATTACGCACAGCAGCAGCAATTCGGATGCGGCGCGCACGTTCTTGTCCACCTCGTCGAGCTCGTCGCAGCTGGAGCTGCCCATCAACAACAGCAGCAACAACAGCAGCAGCCTTTATGCCAGCCAGGTGCACAATCTCAGCCATCATCCCTACCAGCATGCTCATCTACAGCAATTGCAGCAGCAGCAGCAGCCGACGCAGCCACTGCAATCACAACAGCAGCACCAACAGCCACTGCAGCAGCAGCACTTAGCAGATCATTTGAGTGACAGCAGCATGAAGTCAACAGCCTCGTCGTCGCAGCACGCGACCAGCTCGCTGAAGACTGTCTCGCCAGTGGATTCGGGCGCGATTGAATCGCCGCCGCTGTCCGACGTCGGTCTGCCGCGCACGCCCAGTCCAAGCGCGGCCAGCGTGGCCACGCCCCCGCTGGCGCATGCGCCGCCGCAGGTCAACGAGCTGCGCATACCGCTCAAGTATCAGCGCAAGTCGAAGAGCAGCTCCGAGAAGCACTACAAGAAGAAGTTCTGTGAGCGCAACTGGGAGTACGACTGCGACGAGCTGCTGGCCTACTCCAACTCAAGTACGCCGGCCACGGCGGCCGATGCCGCGGGCAATGGCCCGACCGCGCTGCTTGATGCGTCCGGCAGCGTGGGTGCGACGACGCCGGCTGTGCTCGGCAAGTCGGGCAAGTCGCCCAAGGAGAAGTCGTCGCCGCTTCACGGCATCAATGCCAATGTGAATACGAGCGCCAGCTATCATCATCATCACAAGTCGTCCAAGTTTCGGCCGAAGGGCAAGGATTGGGACTGGTCGCTGGACAGCAGGAGCAACACGGGTGACTCGACGGCCAACGGAGCCGGCGGCGGTGCCACCACAACGAGTAATTAACGTAAATTAATTTAGTTCAATTGCTGATCAGAATGAAAGTAGAGTACGAAAAAAACGGAAAATTGGAAAATGGATCAAATTCAAATCCATTAAAAACCCATCCGCAAGCCACATGCGCAACAAAAAGCAAAATATGCAATGTTTTTTCTTTGCTATATGTTTACTTTAATTAATATTTAAGTCGAGTCGAATCGATTTTCAATTTTTAATCTGTAACTAAATGAATTGTGTTTATTTGTAGTTAACTTATTGTATAGCAGCGATTTTTGCCTTGTTTTTTTATTATGTGTGTATGTTTATTTCCGTAAATTGTAAATTAGGTTAGTGTAGCATATATTTTAAAACTGAACCGCGTGTGTTAGTTCTTAAGACACCATTTGAAAACAACCACAACAAGCCCCATTTACTGATGAACAATGTTACTGTCTTTATTATTACCAAGTTTACTTTTATCATTATTATTATGATTATTAATTTTAAAATGTATTTAATTTTGTACTGTTTAATTGATTTGTATTCGTTCTTAAGTTGTGTGTTTTGTCCTTTTATTTGGAATTGTGTATGTTTTTATGATTTTTAAATAAATTTTTAAACTAATTACAAACTACTCACGTGTAATCTTAATCTTATCCTTGAAGTTGAGTTGTGATTAAGTTGCCAGCTTAGTTAAAGTTTCTTGTATCGGGACCAACAAGCTTCAAAAATCGATCCGTTCCTGCTCACAAGATATATGTATTCAAAATTGTCAGCGTCGCTTCCAAAGTCGTACTAAAAATTAATTATATGCATATAATAATAGCAATTAAATTTAAAAACAAATGCAGTTAACGCTTGGCAACAAGAAATATTCGAGCATACAAAATTTTTTATAAATGCACGTTTAACATTTTTCTTTTTGCATTCGTATGAATTTGATTTCACTAAGCATTAATATATATATCTATACGAGTATATAATGTATACATAAATACAACTTTTTTGGTGTACTTTAATGAAAAACATAAAAAACAGGGCGTGTCTGTGGCCGCCTTGCTCAAAATAACCGAGATGATACTTTAACTATAGTCTTAATCAATAACGAAACAAATGTGGGACAACATAAGAATAAAGCCGGCAGCAGAACAACAAGTAACCTTATTAATTAAAGAATTTTCCACCTCAGCGAAATAACAACAATTTTATATATATTATATACATAAATTACATAGCAGTAGCGGCATATACAGCATATATATAAATAATATATATATATATATATATCAATAAACACATATATATATATATATATGTTCATGTGGCCTTTCTGTTGGGCATTTTCATTTGCAAATTACAACATGGCGCCCAAGGTGTGCTAAATATGAAAATGGGCGAATTTGCAAAAGTTCAGCGGAAGTGGCGCGATAGTAAAAAAAGCAAAACAATTCAAGTATCAGGAAACCAATTAAGCAGCAGTAAACAAACAAATAAACATGATTTACAAGCATTTAACAAGAAAATAAATATTTAGTGACATACATATATAAAATATATACGTAACCATATTTAACAAATAGTGTTTTATATGTTAACAAAAAAAAAAGCAAAATAAAACTAATTAAAATAATTTAATAAATACTAACACGTTAAGGCCCCTAGCAATTTAATTGGATTTTCAAATGTGCTATTAGCGTAGTGTAATATTAACATTTAAAGAACAAGAATATATAACGGCGCATAAACGATTTTTATACGTATACATATGTATTATACTTATATATATATATTTACCATTATATGCAAAGTTAGAGGGCTAGAAAGAAACAAAAAAATAACAACAATAATAATTTTATAAACAATAAATTGTAGCCCCTACAACATGAATCAGTGTAGCGAATGTAATATTATTTGGCGCTATTTAAAAGTAATGTCAAAATGCATATAAAACAAAATAGTTAAATTTACATAAAACAAATTAACATACAAGTATTTAACTAACGATTAAGTAAACGCAACTAATTAATAATAATAACGACAACAAAAACCTTTAAACAAATGAAAAATGAATGATTAACAAACAAGCACACGCATATTATAATTAACGGTATTATTATGTATATTTAAAAAATATTTATTGCATATTATTATTATTTTAAACTTAAAGGTTTAATAAAAAATAACACAAAAAATGATTCAGCTGCCTTTTTATTCAAATGATTAAAAATATATATTATTTTATTTTTTTATTTTATCCCAATAGCTGTTTAAATCAAATAATATCTTATGAACATATCTATAAGTATGTGTTGAATGTTTATTTTAAGTTTTTTGTGGATATAAAACACTTATACAAAGTGAAGGTCTCGTGAGCTCTGTCAACAAAATAAATATAGAATTCATTAGTGAAATCAATGTCACCTATTCTATTATTAATCAGCACGAATTGTTGATTGATATTTCGCCGTCAAAGTTGTTTGATTAAAACACAGTTTTGTTGTTTGTTCCATAGGTTTATTTATTGAATTTAATTGATTTTTGTATTTCATTCAAATATCTTATAAAAAAGTACAGTTTGGTTCGTTTATCTTTATGTAACTATTGTATTTGTAATTGTATGTATATTGTTCTTCGTTTGTTTATCAACGTGTTCCCAGTGAAAACATTATATGATAATGCAATCATATTACTTTAGAGGCTATTTCTATTTATGTTTAAAGCGCTAGCAGTTGGAAGCGGAGATATGAATATCCAGTTTCGAAGCTTCGATTGTTTGGCTTAAATATATACATAGATATATGCGCAGAATATTGATATTTAGTTTAGATTTAGCTGACAATGATTTAGGTTGGGTTTTTTATATTGTTTTTGGAAAAATTGATAGATACATACTTTTGCATAAATGGTTTGATTGCTGACTATCGTTATTCTTTGCTGAATCTGAGGTCTCTAACAAATTCAATTGTTTTCCTAGCTCTAACTTTGCGGTTTGTAAATGAGTGTATATTTTTATATAAGTAGATAGTTTATGTATATATATATGTTGTATACGTAGCTAACTCTTCTCTGTTTGAACGCATTTGCATGGTTTTGTGTGTATATTAATTGGTATATGCAAGTATATAATTGTTTTACAATAAAGCCTGAGGCACATTTATGAATTATTTTTTACTTATTATTTTTTCACAATTAAAGGTGGTGAACGCAAGTGCACTCTAAATGTGTGTATCGTTTTAATAATTTTTACTTTGTTTTACAAACAAAAATAACATTAATTGGTAACAGGAAAAGTACATTGTGAAAGGAAATAGCGTGGCTTTGTTCAGAATCATAGAAACCTAAAGGACAGTCATGTAAGCAGAATAGGGCATAGAACATTAAGCGTACCAATAACACTAGAATTACGAATAGAGAATAGAAAGTAAATTACAGCGATAGGTGAAAAATTAAACCTAAAGATCTAGCAGCAATAGGAGAATTGTCGCTCCCATTGTGCGCTATCATTAAACAAAACATTTTCAATAACAAACAAACACTTAATTCTAATTACAGACCATTTAATATGGTTTAGTGATAGGGTTGAAAAAATAACAATATAATTGAGTAGACGAATAGAAATTACATAGTACTAAATACATAGATTGTTAATAAAATCGAAAAAGGGTCGACCAATTTTAAGCTATCAACATTACCTGATACCTTGATAAAGTTACAAATTGATTCAATAACAAACTCTACAGAAATACGTTACGTTACGCTATGTTACGTCACACACAGACACACACAAAGTTACACACTTGAACTTGATAATTGTTACTGTTAAGCACTTGCTGTTTGTTTGGGCCCCTAACATGTGTTAGCTTATAACTATTCTGTAGGGCTCTTATCGGGACCGGAAAACCATCGCGACCCAAGACGGGACCATTTAAAATATTACATTCGTTTATCTGCTATGTGTATATATGTTTTTAAAACCGCTGCACGTTGAATTCATTCAGACTTTAAGTTCGTTTCATTTGTATGGTTCTCTACTATAAGTTTTTCGTTATTTTAAAGTTTAAGTTTATGTTTTGTTTTGTTAGTCAAATCGAGGGTCAACAGTAAAAACTATTCAACTACTATTCAAAACTGCAAACATTTTTCAGCTTATAACAATATGCAGTTTCCAAAGTTCAGGCATATACAATTACAACTACTACATACATTTAAACATATGTACATATATGTATGCACATACATACATATAACAAGGGCCTGAGGGATACTTGGTTCGGGCTGATTTCAATGACATGCAAAAACAAATCCCTTCATTGACATTGAAATTTACATAAACTGATATTTGGACATTGTTGAAACCAATTGGAGCTTAGCTTACTTAATTTATACATACTAGAGGCGTGTGTTTAAAACGCGCTAGAGAATTGCGAAGAGAAAGCTCATACAAGAACACACATTAAATATTTAACAATAATTAGTTAAGTAATCCACAACAACAAAGCGTTAAAAGCAGATACAGACAACAATTTGTTTTGTGATTTACAACACTTAGCAAATCAATAAACGTGGCGGCAGACAGATACGAGTACACGTGACATTTATAGCTTATCCACATGTTGTAACAGACAAGTCATCACCAATTCTTCTGGCTGCGTCTCGCTCGTTGTCTCCGCCTCCGTTTGAGCTTTCTCTTCGTGCAAATTCTACAAGTTATCGAGTAAGTCGGCGGCACCAATTATGGCCTCAACATCGCTATTTGGCGCACCATCGTCGATCAGCGTGTCAGTGCTAAGCGCCAAGACTGCATCTGTGGCACTGCCAACCCCGAAGACCGCCACAGCGGGGGACGGCAGGCTGTCAATCGTGTTGCCATTGATCAGAAAGTCGCTATGCAGGTCCACGGGGCTATATCTGAAACAGGGTGTCGTTATGGGTGTTGTGGGCATCGACTTGGATATATCCATTGCAGTGCGCGCACTATACGTCTGACCGCCATAGGCAACGTTGCTGGCGCCCCAATTGAAGGCCGGTGAGATGTTGAAGAAACCACTGGCAGCATTGCAGCCGCCATTGTTTGCGCTGAGGCTGCTGCTGCAACCCTGCATCTGCGACTGCTGATGCGGCAACGGCGTCGAGGGCACTGAACGCGACACAATGCCGCCCGCACTGCCGGCGCTGCTGTAGCCGCTCGAGGATCCCGCCGACGAGCTGCATGTGGTTGTTGTTTGAATGCCGCTAAACTTGTTAAAGCTGGGCGAGATCAGCGCACTGACATCGACATCGTCGTAGAGCAGGCTCGCCGAGACATCCACATCGGCGCCGTTACCACCATTGCCATTGCCGCCACCCAGCTTTAGTGCGCCGACCGACTGCTGACTGTTGCTGTTCTCCGAGAAGAGCGCGTCGTTGACAATATCACTGGTGACGGCCTGGTGCAGTTGGCGATTGTAGCCCGTTGACGGTGAGTGGTTGCTGCTGCGTTGCAGCTGCGACAGCGGCACCGATTGCGAACGCTGCGTTTCGTTGAGTTCCATGTTGACGCCGCTTAGTGCAAGGCTTGTTTCCAAGTCCATTGAGTTTTGATTAACCAGTAACTCCACGTTATTGCCGTTGTTGTTGTTGTTGCTGCTGTTGCTTTCGCTGAACTGGTTGCTGTTGCCGCTGAACGACCAATTAACGCTCATGCATTGCTGCAATAGTGAGGGACTAGGTGGCGCCGACGCGGAACTGCTGCTCGGATAACTGTAGACATAGCTGCGCCTGCGCCTATGCGCGCCAATCATGGGATCCCCATTGCCGTTGTCAAAATCCAGTGATTGCTGTTTGGTCAGCAGGCTGGAACGCTGGCGCATGCGTGTCAGGCCCGGGCTGGCAAAGCAGTTCTGCGTGGCCAGCTTACATGTTGTTGCCGTATCTGATGTTCCTGGTGGCGCTGCTGCAGCTGTTATTGCTGCATTGTTATTGGTGTTGCCGTTTGTGTTTGGGGAAATGGGCAAAAAAATGCAGTTCTTGTTGTTGCCATTACTGGACGCGTTGCTTAAACTAATTTTGCGCTTGTTGCTGTTGTTGTTGCTGCTGCTGCTGCTGTTGTTGCTATTGTTGATGCTGCTATTGATTCGCAGCTGTTGCGGTTGTTGTTGCTGCTGCTGCTGTTGTTGCTGTTGATGCTTTCGTGACATAAGAGCCAGAGACGCTGAGGCAGAACCCACAACATTTGCTGCTGCTGCTGTCGTTGCTGCGGCTGCTGCTGTTGGCAAAGGCATTGAGCGACGCATCTGTTGCAGCTGCAACTGATGTTGCTGCTGCTGCTGTTGTTGCTGTTGCATCGCAGCTGCTGTTGTTGCTGTCGCCGTTGCCGATCTTGCAGTTGCCATTGCCATTGCACTTGTAATTGCACTAGCAGCAGCTAAGGCAGCTTGTGGATTTCTGTGTTGTTCTGCTTGAGCATCTAAGGAAATCAGTTGTTTTTCCTCAGCGTCTCCCATCGGAAAATATTGAAGCAGCTCGGTATCGGGGCCTTCGGAATTCTCCTCCTCATCATCGCCGGGCAGAAAGTAGTCATCTAGCTCATGCTTATCCATATTGCATATGCTAATGACACGCTCGCGCGGCAGCCCCAAATTCTCAGCCAGCCCTGCGTCCTCTCCAGCGGCGGCCAGTGCGGCTGCATTCTCTGCCATCAAGCGCTTGGCCCGTAGCAACATCATGTTGCGCGATGCAACCTTCGGTATGCCGCTGTTCGTCTCCAGACTGCTCGACGGGCTCACTGAGCTGGGGTTATTTAATTGCGCCGGCGGACCCATCGATAGCGCCGTTACATTGTTCACAGGCGAAATATCGGGTGGCGGCAACGCGGGTGGTGGTGTGGCTGCCGTTGTGGTAATCACTGGGGGTACAAGCAGCGTGCCTCCGCCTGTGCTGCCTGTACTACTGGGCGAGTTGGCCCAGAACCCTTTGGTCTGCTGCGCTTTCAGCACCTTCTTGCAGAATATGTTGGTGGTGTTGTACTCTTCCGCCTCGTCCTTGATGACCAGGCCACTGGGTGACAGCGGCTGTTGTGCTGCCGCCTCGGCTTGCAGCTCCATTAGCTTGGGTGTCAGATTGCGGACAGCATTGCTGCGCGGCTCTGTGGCCAGATTCATGGGCAAAACTTGATGCTGCTGATGTTGTTGTTGCTGCTGCGGCTGAAGCTGTTGGGCTGTCAGGTAGCCACCGGGTGAGTCTATAATCTCCTGCTTGATCTTTAGTAACTGCTCCGTTTTGTGGTCGTCACCGGCTGCCTCCTGGCTGCTGCCCGCATCATGGGCGGCATTCGGCTGATTGCAGCTCGATTCGGAGGATGTAGAGCCCTTGCGTTTCTTTTTGCGACGTTTCTTCAGCGGTCCCATATCCTGTCAAGCATGTAAGTGAGTAATCAAATAATTTACTATTGCTGGCACTGGAATATACTTACTGCAAGCAATCGCTTCTCTTTGGGTTCCCTGGGCGTATATTTCTTGGGCGCTACGCCTGCATTAATCGTTGCATTGTTGCTTTTGATACGCGAGGCCAGCTCCGTGACGCTTTCCAGTTTTGTGTTCAGTAGCTTTTCCGCCCAGCAGCGCACCACATCCCAGCTACAGTCATTATCGGCTGCTGGACATTGAGCGCCAGCTAAGTCGCCGGGTGATCGCTTCAACTCTGCTGCACTGGTAGCTTCTGGTGCGACCGGCTCATCTTGTGGCTCATCCTTGCATAGCTGCGGCAACTGCGGCGGTGTCAGTTTTGTAGTCTTTCGCATGGCCGCGTAGCAGTAACGCGAATTACCGCGCGTACCCAGACGTCGTGGTCGGACGCCCGGGAATACCTGCTTCATGACCTTACCAAAATCAGCAGTCGACAGCGGCTTTATGCTCAGGCGTTCGCAGTAGGCGCTACAAATTGGAAATGGAATAAAAATATTCGAAAATTTGATAACACATTTAAATGTGCATCCCATTTAACTTACATGTAATCATTGTAAACGTCCTGTTTGGGTATAGAGACCTGAGCATCGTGCTCAAGATGCGAACGCACCCAATTGATAGTGTGATTAATCTCGGAACGTGTGCCCAACGGATTCTGCGGCTGTCTCAATGGATCGGTGTCCGCACTTTCGCCTGGCAAACGCAAATACAGAAACAGTTTTTCAATGGGCTTCAGGCATGCGACGTTCTCCAGAATCTGCGAAATCTGCAGCTTAGCAGAGTCACTAAAAAATACGCAAATTAGTTTTTGGCCGGCACTTGTCTAGTGATTACTCACTCCAAGCTAGTTTCAATGACTTGCTGAACGCGTCGCATGCGCTCCTCGTCGCTGGTCAATGCATTTGTCACATTCTCCACAATTGTAGAGTTGATGGTACCGCTGGGCGCCGCCGGAGGTACAGCTACTGAGCTGCCTTCACTGGGATGTTGATGTGGTGGCTGTGAATGCCTTTGTATAGTTGCTCCTGGAAGCGTTGCTGCTGCCGAAGAGACATTCACATTCATCGCATGCATGATTTTTTCCAACTCCATTTGCTGAGCGCTGCTGAAGGCATTGACGAACGCAAGGCCAGCATTGCCAGCGACTGCGGCAAAAGGATTGGGTGTGAGCACAGATGTGCCCCCGCTGGCCGTAGATCCTGGGGTATTAACACTGGCAAACGCTGGCGGCACGAAGCCGCCGCTGGGGACAGGTACATTTGTAGGTGTGGGTGACACTTGGGTCTGGGCCAGTGCCTGGTTATGCGCGACAATTGGCGCTATGGTCAGCGGGGATGATTTAGCCGGTGGCATATGAATAGGCGGCACTTGAAACCGACCTGGCGAATAGGTGGGAATGTCCGAAATGGGCACCGGGACGGGCACGCCACAAATGCCATACGGATTTGTGGGAATTGTTGATGATGCTTCATAAATGGAATTGGAATTTAGATTGGGTTGCTGGTGCTTCTGCAGCGACGTCGATGCCGTTGATGCTGTTGCGCCTCCCGCTGACGCTGCCGTTGCCGCCGCTGCTGCTGATTTCGCCGTCCACTGCGCACCACTGATCTGGCCATGCTTTTCGGACATGTTAGGCGGTGGGCTGGTTAACAACAGCAACACAAACCACCGCGAGCCACCAGCCAGCAGCAACCTATCTGCGTGGTTGCTCCTGCGCACACTTTGCTTTTCGCACGTCACTTGCCGATATTTCGCTATTTGTTATTGTTATTGCCGATGCCTATAAGTTCGTATTGGCCGATGAGCTTACGCATTAAATGTATGCTGACGCGTGCTTTAGGAGATGAAGATTGCGAAGTCGATAACTGGCGCGACGAACATTTTGGCGACGACGGAAGACACGGATGTTAACAACGCAAGATAATAAACCATTTTGACTGTGTCTACTGCATGAGCTAAGCGATTGGGAGGCGAGCGAACGCCTTCGACGCCAGATGCAATGTTTATTGTGTTTGCTGAAACTCTAACCCGAACGCTATTTTCTAATAAGATTACAAAATATATTGGAATAATCCATTTTTCGGGGAGATAAGAGCTCCGTTCCTTCTGCGTCTCGAAAAATACACACAGTATGTGACCAGATTCGACTACACTTTAACTTTCCTAAATATACCACATGATCTCAATTGTAAACACCGTGGTGCATTTCGATTCCTCTTACACAAATATACATAGTTTAAATTATATATTTTCAGTGTGAAGGCCTGAAAATTACTTTAATTTAAATTGAGTTTATAACTTTAAGCTTTCAATTGGTTTGTAAAAGATATCTGTATATTTTGTTTGAATAAATGTTGTTTATGCTAATCGGTATTTAAAACTGGGTATTTTTGGTCTAGTCTATTTGCCGTGAATGTGTGCACCGTACCAGAAAACAAAATGGAAATGCGATATATACGTAAGTAGTAAATAATTTTGTTAACTGCTGAAATATGCTTTCAAAATTTGTTTAATGCTTTTACTTTGATGTGGGTGCCACCAGTGTTATGCTAAATTGTTTTTCATTAATTAAATTGTTATCAATTTCTGACATTGGTAATGTTATCGAGAACTATTGTGTCATGTTATCGCTACTCAGAAAAAATGGCGATTTCTTAATAAGACAGACGCTTTACCTTTACACAACACAGACAAAATTTTAACACTAAAATACTGTTCTATACCGCAATTAAACAGAAGATGCGCGCTGAACTTGGTCCAAACACTTGCCGCGTGTGCTTAGAGCCCAGCCAACGCTTACAACGCATTGACGAATCCCGCGAGGAGGGAGAGGAAACACCAAATGAAATGCTAATACAGCTGCTGGGCATTTCATTCAGTAAGGTGAATATTAATCAATTGTTTATAGTTAAATATTACAATTGCTTTCCACACTCCAGCTTAATGGCAAAGATCAGATTCCTGATGGAATCTGCAAGCCTTGCAAGGTGGAGCTCAACATGGCATTCCAGTTTCGCGAAAAGGCTCTGCGCAAGCAAGCGGAAATCGAGGACTATTGTCGGGAGCTGGGCCTGCTGGACGAGGCCGAAGATTATCTTGTCAAAGAGGAGTTGGGGTCCCAGGATCACCAACAAGACGATGACGAGATGAGTGAATTTGTGATGAACGACGCCCAAAGTCCAGACGAGGGTGAAGATGATGGTGGCCAGGGCGATGAATATGTAGAAGTTGACGGCACTCATGAACAACAGGAGGTTATCACCGATGACATTGAGTACTTGGAGGACAACTACACAATTGAAATGAACCCTGAGCATGATGAGACTGTGGTCGAAACTAAATATGATGACACGGTAATGCATGGTGACATTAAACTGCGGCGTGGTCGCACACGCTTTGGCATGAATATAGTAAAGTCCGAGCATGAAGAGTTACAGCATCCATATGGTCTGGCAGCTGGTATGGATGACATGAAACCCAGACGAGGTCGGCCACGTCCAGGCCTCAACTCGCTGCGCACTTCGGATGGCACCGAGAAGGGCGGCTATGTCTGCGATGTATGTGGCAATTTCTATGAGAAGCGTGGACGCATGATGGAACATCGACGACGCCACGATGCTGTCTGCCAATATCAGTGCGAGTAAGATATATGTCACACAGATAGATAAACAGTAATTTCTGGACATATGTGTTTTATTTTCTCTTTGATTTTAGACTCTGCGATGCGAAGTTTCAGGTCCGTGAACAGCTGCGCAAACACATGTATTCTCACACAGGCAGTAAGCCATTTAAGTGCAGCTTCTGCAGTCGTCAGTTCTTCTACGAGAGCGTGCTGAAATCGCATGAAAAGTAAGCGTCTGAAGCTGAAGTGTCTCAATCTACTGACCGTACTAACTCTTTCTTCTTCGTCCGACAGCGTTCACCGTGGCATCAAGCCATATGTGTGCAAAGTATGCGACAAGGCCTTCGCCTACGCGCACTCACTAACCAAGCATGAGCTGATACATTCCGACATTAAGTTGTATCGCTGCGAGTATTGCCAAAAAGATTTCCGCCTGCTACATCACATGCGTCAGCACGAGGAGACCAAATGTCATCAGAACGCAGTTATGCTGGCCGAAACATTGAAGTATGATCGTGAAGATCAGGACGTCGAATTGCTTGCTGTCGACGAGCTAAAGGATGTTAAGTTGCGAATAGCCCAGCAACATATGCTCTCATAGAAACATTATTACAAATATAATCACCACAGCGTATTGAAAGTCCGTGTTGTTCTTTTAAGTAGGTTCTAAATTTAACCCTATATCTTGATTTCTCAAAACTTTATTTGAGTTATAAATGTGTTATTTAAAGGGTATAATAATAAAAGATTGCTATTGTATTAATAAAAAACGCACGCAAGATGTCTATTTGTCGGTATGGGAGCGTATAGGATATTTACTATGCCCTGCGTATTTTAAATATATATTAAGAATATGTTAATCAAAGAAATGAATATAATGTTTTGGTAAGTAGTGTTATAAAGAGGAGTATAACTCGGTGTTTGTATACATAATGCCTATGTGTACGGTAAGTACCTATTAAGTTTCTAAACACAAATTGATTAGCTTATCTAAATAAAAGATTAAAAATTTCACAAATAAAACATTATCAAGTAGTCTTTCTCAAAAAATAAATATCAGCATGTTAAGCAGGTTTTATAAGAAATAAAAAACTTTATAATTGTTCATATTTTGATAATTATAAACAATGTTAACCCTATATGTGAATGTTAGCAATATGCATTTGGAGCAAATCAATTTTAAGTATAAATTAAATATCATATTGTGCAGCTTCTGGTGTTATAGTTCTTTAATCTTCCACATCTGTGAACTTGAATTTTAGAGGTATGTTAGGCACATTTATAAGCACACTCTTAAAGGCATTTTCCGTCGGATAATTAAACTCCACATTAAAGTTTCTAATAAGTCGGGCGAGGCCCAACTCCAATTCCATTTCCACGATGCGTTTACCAATGATGGACTGCTCGCCTTTAGGGCGTGAGGGCATTGTCCATTCGACGCTTCTTCCTTGCCTTGTCGTAGCCAACGCTCTGGTAGGAACTCCTTGCCTCGAGGATAATGCTGATCATTATTGAGCAGACCATAGGACAACATCACAACCTGTGTTTCTTTGGGAACCTGGTATCCCTTGAGCACAAGGTCGGACTTAATGACTCGTCCATTTCCCAAAGTTAGGGGATAAATACGTAGTGATTCCTTGATACATGCGCGCAAGTAAGGTACATTCTTCATAGATGCTTCTGTGAACTCTGAATCCTTGTTTGGTAAAATGCGACGGACTTCCTCCCGCAGTTTTGCTTGCTGTTCTGGATTTTTGGCCAGACAGAGAAGTGCTCCCGTGAATGTGGTGGTTGTCTGCGAAAAACACTTGTGTTAGAGTATGTTACTTAATAGAGATTATAATCTTCTTACTGTGTCCACTCCGGCCATCAGCATGTCTATGGCCATGACAATGGCTGTCTGTTTGTCAGTTGCCAACAGTTTTTCTAATACGCTCTTCTCGTGCTCTGGTTTGTTTGACGGCTCGCGTTCCAATCGTTCCACTGCCTCGTTAACGTATCCAGCTGTAATTTCCTGGATATCGTCGAGAACTCTAATGAGCTTTTTGAATTTGGGCGTCGCTACATAACGCCAAATGGATGGCTTCATTTCCAGATCACCCGTCAGTTCGAAGAAAAGATTAAGAGCGTCAAAAAGTTTTTTGGCCTGCGTATTATCGCGGTTCGAGCTCATCAGTCCAAGCTGCTTGTCCAGAGCTACAACCGAAACGGATTCCAGGGTCCAGCGATTAATTTCCTCCTCAAACGTATCGGGAACTTCAAAGGAGCTGCTATCGCGTATTTCGCGGATACTAATTGGAAACATACAAGAAATTAGGTATTATTCGTAATAATGAGAAAATTGAGCTTACCGCTGAATGAACTCCTTGTTTACATTAGACATCTTTTGGTAGTACAGGCGGACAGTTTTTGGTTGCATCATTACGGGATTGACACGAAAGCGAAACTTTGCCCAGTCTTCGCCTTGCCTGTCATAGCCAATAAAGATTTTATGCCTCAGCTTTCTTATCATTGATTTGTGTATTTGGGTATTTCTTACGTTGATAATATGCCTGCAACGCCCTTGTAAAATTCCTTTCGAGCCTCGGTACGATGATAGTGCAATACATTATTTCCGGGCCGCTCTGGCCAGGGTCCTTCGGCGCGTAGAACTTGCTCGAAATCATGAGGATCGTTGGACACAACGAACTCTTTTCTGCCCAAAACAGGCAATCTAAAGAGAGGGCCATTTTCACTGCGCATATCCCACATAATATCTGGGCTTTGCATGTTGTGGTACTTGCCACCGGGCATCAAGTGACGTATAAAGTTGAGCAGAGATACCTTCGGTATCTCACTGTATGGACGAGCCTGATCCCAACCCGCAGGTTTCGCTGTGGAATTTTCATTTTCCGATCCGTTTAGAGTGCTGGTCGCGGTACTTGTCTGCCAGCGCTAGACATAATAATAATATTGATGATTAGATAAATACATATATAATTACAATCGCATATTACGCATAGCTAGTTCCACAAACCTGCTGTGCCGGAATAGTCCGCACCAACTGTTGAAGCTTTGCTCTTTGGCCCAACATTGTTCCAGTCACGGTTAATTGTTAACTGAGCAGCAGTTCTGTTTATTTCGCATTTTATAGTTTTGATGGAAAGCTTTTTTTGAGTACTTAAAAATTGTTGTTTATGCGGTTTTGAGAGAGTCGTTTGTTTAATCTGTTTGTTATATTATTGTTTATTTCTCAGTTCGCATATGAGCAAATAAAAGCTTTTGAAATTGAAATGTGCGTAAATTAAAGCTTTTTTAATTAACGAGAATAAAAAGAATTTATAAATGATAGAAACTGCTGGTAGAGACTTGTTATTGTTATTATGTTATTATAGAAAAAAGTATCACAACTTTTCGTTATTTATTACTACTAGGGTAACAGTTGTGACAGAGAATTTGGATTTTTGTTGGTATTCAAATAGTTGGCTTATAGATGGATCCACATAAATTCATTGGTAATTATATGAGTTGTATAGTTGTATATAGCGTCAAATCTCAATATGGTCACGAAGTATATATTCTATTTTTATTTACACACCCCTCTCTTTTCTCCATAGACTGCATGATGAATCTTATGGGTTATGGAGCTGTTTCATTTAAAGTGCACAAAAAAAGATCAACAAATGCCTTCTGTGATTGATATTTCTGTTAAACCTAAAACTATTTCTAAACGCAATGTATTATCTATTGAAAAGCTTACTAGATTAGAATATATAAACTTGGATAATAACATTTATTAAAGTGGTAAACAATGTTTATCATTTATATACATTTATGAATTTAATCAAATTAACGTTGATTTGAATTTATATATCATCTTTTACAGCTTCTGCAGGTAACACGTTAGTTTTCCACATCTGTAAACTTGAATTTTAGAGGTATGTTAGGCACATTTATAAGAACACTCTTGAAGGCATTTTCCGTCGGATAATTAAACTCCACATTAAAGTTTCTAATAAGTCGGGCGAGGCCCAACTCCAATTCCATTTCCACGATGCGTTTACCAATGTTAGGGCATGAGGGCAAACTCCATTCGACGCTTCTTCCTTGCTTTGTCGTAGCCAACGCTCTGGTAGGAACTCTTTGGCTCGAGGATAATGCTGATCATCGGTCAGTAAACCATAGGATAACATAAATATCTTTGTTTCGTTCGGAATCTGGAATCCATTAAGCACAAGCTCTGACTTGTTGACACGAACATTACCCAAGGCCAGGGGATAAAGACGAAGCGATTCCTTGATGCAGGCGCGTAGGTAGGGTACATTTTTCATTGATTCTTCTGTGAACTCCGAATCCTTGTTTGGTAAAATGCGACGCACTTCCTCCCGCAGTTTCGCTTGCTGTTCAGGATTTTTGGCAAGACAGAGGAGTGCTCCAGTGAATGTGGTGGTTGTCTGCGAAAAATGAATATATTAATGTATGTTCAACTATTCTAGTGCTTAATCGCTTCTTACTGTATCGACCCCAGCCATCAGCATATCCATAGCCATGACAATGGCAGTCTGTTTGTCAGTTGCCAACAGTTTTTCTAATACGCTCTTCTCGTGCTCTGGTTTGTTTGACGGCTCGCGTTCTAATCGCTCTATAGCCTCGTTAACATAGCCAGTCGTAATTTCCTGGATATCGTCCAGACTGTTCATAAGCTTCTTGAATTTGGGCGTGGCTACGTAACGCCAAACCGATGGCTTGATTTCCAGATCTCCCGACAATTCAAAGAAAGTATTTAGAGCGTAAAAAAGTTTCTTAGCTTGGGGGTTGTCGCGATTCGAATTCATTAGCCCAAGCTGCTTATCCAAAGCTACAACCGAAATTGATTCCAAAGTCCAGCGGTTGATTTCTTCTTCGAAAGTATCGGGAACTTCAAAGGAGCTGCTATCGCGTATTTCGCGGATACTGATTGAGAACATATAATAAATTAGGAAATATTTGTAAGGATTAGAAGATTGACCTTACCGCTGAATGAACTCCTTGTTTACATTCGACATCTTTTGGTAGTACAGGCGGACAGTTTTTGGTTGCATCATTACGGGATTGACACGAAAGCGAAACTTTGCCCAGTCCTCGCCTTGTCTTTAAAAACAATTCAAATAGTTATGTTTGTGTAAGACATAAAAACAATAAATATATATTTAGTTATCCTAGCTTATACTCGCGTCAGATAAAGTGCTTAGATATTTTGAATATGGTTTCTGGGTGGGTGGCAAGTCGATTTAATCAGTATATCAAAGATAACTTTATGATAACATAAAAACTATATATGTAGATATAAAAAGTTTATTAAGACAGAAAACTGATGAGGTCTATTGAAAAAGGTAGTGCAAATCTAACATTGTTATAAGACTCTCAACAAGTATTGGCTTTGAATGCAACTGTCTAACTGAGTTTTAGATTAAATTTATATTTATATATTAATTTTGATAGGGCCTTCTTACGTGGATATTAAGCCTGCAACGCCCTTGTAAAATTCCTTGCGAGCCTCGGTACGATGATAGTGCAGGACATGATTTCCGGGACGCTCTGGCCAAGGTCCTTCCACGCGTAGAACTTGTTCAAAGTGGTTTGGGTCATTGGAAACAAGGAACTCCTTTCTTCCCATTACCGGCAATCTATAAAGAGGACCATGCTCGCAACGCATGTCCCACAAAATATCCTGAAATTGCATCTTCTGATACTTACCTCCAGGCATTAAGTGGCGCATAAAGCTGAGCAGAGACACCTTCGGTATTTCATTGTACGGACGTGCTTGATTCCAGCCCGCCGGTTTTGCACTAGAGTTCTCATTTTCCTCGCTTCTCGCAGCATTTGTTTGCAGGCGCTTAACATAGAAAAGTAATAATTTTGGTTCAATTTATCGATTGAGGGTTAGCTAGACAAAAAATAAAAGCTCTGGTTGATATATTTTATTTAAAGTAAACACGCAATCTATAAATTTATTTCACAACATAATGTAATTGGCATGCGAAATAAATATAAGACCAAAATATTATCATTGGATATAGTTTCTTTTTATAAATAAATGTTTTATCTATACATAAATAATGATAATCATATATACATATTTCATAACTAGTGACATTTACCTGCTGTATCGGAACAGTCCGTATTAATTGTTGAAGCTTTCCTCTCTGCACTAACATTTCGTGGTCACGGTTAATTCGAAACTGAGCAGAGAATTTATATATTCCGCATTTTATTAGTTATGCTTTTATGCTTTTATAGTTATGCTCAAAAGCTTTTTTGTGGGGGCTTGAGGGAGCGTTAAAGAACTGATAGTAATATTTTTATTTTCCTCAATTTTTGTATGAACAACAGTTGGGTAGCTTTGCAAATAAAAGTGTACGTAATTAAAAGCTTTTTATATTACTAAATTCATTTAAGAGTAAGATTTTTACGCTTGTATGTACCTCTACTGAATCATTTATATATTAGTTCTTGACCAGCTTTAACATATAAGTCGTTGAGCTATGCTCTCTGCAAATTCAAATTCATTTTTAAAATAGCATGAATTTTCATGGTCACTGGATATACAAATCTAATAATATTACAGTTTTTCATTCAAATTTAAGGATTGTTGAAATTTTAATATTTAATATTTTTGAAGTATACATAATTTTTTAAAGAGAAAATTAGAAGCAGGTTTTACAAACACTATATTAAAACGAATTTAGATATTTGTATACATACATATATGCTATTTATGCGGATGAGAGTATTACAAATATAAATTCAAAGCAAAAAAAAAAAATTTTATTTTGTAAGCTTCCAAATTCAATATAATTCTTGTACATATTTAGCGGCTATATATATTTAGTCTTCTATATCCGTAAATTTGAATTTCAGGGGTATGTTAGGCACATTCAATAAAATGTTTTTAAAGGCATTTTCCGTCGGATAATTAAACTCCACATTAAAGTTTCGTATTATCCTTGCAAGGCCCAACTCCAATTCCATTTCCACGATGCGTTTACCAATGCACATACGAGGACCAAATCCGAAGGGCAGGTAGATAAATGGACTGCTCGCCTTTAAGGCGTGAGGGCATTGTCCATTCGACGCTTCTTCCTTGCTTTGTCGGAGCCAACGTTCTGGTATGTACTCCTTGCCTCGGGGATAATGTTGATCATCGGTCAACAGACCATAGGACAACATAAAAACATGAGTTTCGTTTGGAATCTGGAATCCATTTAGAACCAGATCGGACTTGGTGACTCGAAGATTACCCAACGTTAAGGGATAAATACGCAGTGATTCCTTGATGCAGGCGCGTAGGTAGGGCACGTTTTTCATAGACTCTTCTGTGAACTCTGAATCCTTGTTTGGTAAAATGCGACGCACTTCCTCCCGCAGTTTCGCTTGCTGTTCAGGATTTTTGGCCAGACAGAGAAGTGCTCCAGTAATTGTGGTGGTTGTCTGCGAAAAATACTCGTGTTATAGTATGTTATGTAAAAGAGACTATATTCTTTTACCGTGTCTACCCCAGCCATCAGCATATCCATAGCCATGACAATGGCAGTCTGTTTGTCAGTTGCCAACAGTTTTTCTAATACGCTCTTCTCGTGCTCTGGTTTGTTGGATGGCTCATGTTTCAAACGCTCCACAGCTTCGTTAACGTAGCCAGTCGTAATTTCTTGGATATCGTCCAGAACTTTAATGAGCCTCTTGAATTTTGGTGTAGCTACGTAGCGCCAAATCGAGGGCTTCATTTCCAAATCGCTCGACAATTCAAAGAAATCGGTAAGAGCTTTACATAACTTTTTAATGTGGGGATTATCGCGATTTGCGTTCATCAGACCCAGTTGTTTGTCCAGAGCTACAACCGAAACGGATTCCAGGGTCCAGCGATTGATTTCCTCCTCAAAACTATCGGGAACTTCAAAGGAGCTGCTATCGCGCATTTCGCGAATGCTAAAAAAAAACAGAAGAACTGAGGAACTATTTGTAAAGATTCAAAGAATGCGCTTACCGCTGAATGAACTCCTTGTTTACATTAGACATCTTTTGGTAGTACAGGCGGACAGTTTTTGGTTGCATCATTACGGGATTGACACTAGTGCGAAATTTTGCCCAGTCCTCCCCTTGCCTACAAGAACCAATTATTAATGATTCAACTAACTTCTCAAATATTTTTATGGGTTTTCTCACGAAGATATTAAGCCTGCAACGCCCTTGTAAAATTCTTTGCGAGCTTCTGTTCGATGGTAGTGCAATATATGACTACCAGGACGCTCCGGCCAAGGTCCTTCCACGCGTAGAACCTGCTCGAAGTGATGCGGATCATTGGAAACAAGCAGTTCCTGTTTTCCTATCACTGGCAATCTGTAAAGAGGGCCATGCTCGCAACGCATGTCCCACAAAATATCCTGAAACTCCATCTTCTGGTACTTTCCCCCAGGCATTAAACGTCGCATAAAGTTGAGTAAAGACACCTTCGGTATCTCATTGTATGGACGTGCCTGATCCCAACCCGCGGGTTTTGCTGTGGGCGTCTCAATTTCTGATACGTTTAGAGTGCTAGTCGCCGCACTTGTTTGCCAGCGCTGATCGTTGTTTTGATAATGATTAGATAAATGTATGAATAATTTAAATCATTTAGAATAGCAAACCTGCTGTGGCGGAATAGTCCGCATCAGTTGCTGAAGCTTTGCTCTCTGCCTTATCATTTTGAACTGAGTAGCAATTTTGTTTATTTCGCATTTTATAGCTAAACATAGCTGGAAAGCTATTTTGAGTGCTTTAAAAATTGCTGTTGTTGATGGGCTTTTTTGAGAGAGAACAAAAAATGAACTGATTGTTTGGTTATTATTCAATTGCTTGCCTCAATTTGCATATGAGCAAAAGCAAAGAAGCTTTGAATAATAAAAATGTGCTTAACTTGACTTAACTTAAGTTAAATTATTAAAATTATTTAAGAAAGCCATTTTTAAACGTATTTCGGTATATGTATTTAAATTTTTAAATTTGAATCAAGGTATTACCTTGTTAGATCAAAATAAAAGGTACAGCAAACTTTTTTTTAAAGACTTTATCAGTTTATTTATTTGCATATTGATAGTTATACAATATTGTACGTATGGATATTTTAAACAAACACCAGAGTTTTTCTTTACAAACCGAATTGGACTTTCAATAGTTTCAACGGTTATTACGTATGGTAAGTAAGTAACGTAGGTAAGTATAAATAGTTGCATAGAGTAATAACTTACAATTACAAGTAGACTAAAATTAATTAAAGTTTCACTGAAGACAGAGTTTTTACAAGACGATTTCCGAGCGATGTTCGTTTGGCACGCTAGGCAGGGAAGTGTATACAAAGTGTGGGTATTTATTGTCGTATCGTTTATGTATGTCGTTTGTGGGTTTTGTGGATAAACCATGATAAGTATTCGTTAAATACAACGTTTAGATAATGCATAAAATGTAACGTATAGAATATGTTTTTCTGGGAGCCATAAGCCCAAGATAAATCTAAGCTACGGCTCAAAAGACTTAAAGCCTATGACAATTTTGTATAATAAATATAATAAGCATTCTGATAATTTCGTTATGCCAGCTCGGAGCCTGGCTGCTGCTGATAGCTGCACACAATTTTGGCAGCATCGTTCATCATTTTGGCCGTCGAGCGCACGAGGAACATCAGATGACACTCGTCATAGACGGTCAGCTCCACGCGGGTGCGCACCAGGCCGTGCAGCACGGTAGCACGCTCGAGGTCCAGCCAGCGCTGCAGCGCGAGCTCACGCTCCTTGGTCGAGCCCGCGAGCGCCACATCCGATGGACCCCAGAGCACAAACTCTAGCACGGCTTTGGCCTTGGACAGCGACTCGGCGCGTTCCTGTTGCAAGATGTCGGCCAGAATGGGCGTGATTTTCGTGGTGGGCAGCATGTCGGTCAGCGCGCCGTGAGCGCACTTGCAGAGCGTACCCATGGGCTCCTCGTCGTCGTTGTTGTTGCTAGAAAAGAGAGTAATAAAATATGTAAGTTGTTGATATCGAAATATATATTTATATTTTAATTATGTTGCTTACCCCTGCAGCACACAGAGTCGCGCCTGTGCATCCTTGTTGTCCATATCCTTGGACAGCACCACATTCGATAGACTCAGCGGCGTCTCTTCAATGGCCTTGGCCTGCAGGTTTTTCATGCCGTTGACCAGCTGCAGCATTATGAAAGCCACCTCGCGCGTCATCACATCATCAAAGGCGGGCATGGCACTGGGCGTGGGCGTACTCTCTTCGCCACCGTCGTTGGAAGTCGCGTTGCCCGTCGTTGAGGTCGATTCCTCGTTCAACGTGCTGAGATTCTGCACGGAGACCACATTGCGCAACGCATTGGCGCCAGCTGCATCCTTTAGGCTGTTCAGATTGGGTATGGAGCCGCGGAAGTTGAAGTTGCTCTTGTCCAGCACCTGGGACTTGCCCTTGAGTATAGCTCCGATTGATTGCAGCGTCTCCAGCTGAAGGCGCGGTAGCACTGATATTGTGGCCTGCAGCAACGTCACCTCCGTTGTGGGCATCAGCGGCAGCTGGTAACTGGGCACCAGGTCGCAGAACTCGGTGATGGGATTGAGCACATCGCAGACGCCGCCCGTCAGTTGGCTCAGCTCGCCGCCAACGCCCGCCAGCTGGTTGCAGTCCGCCGACAGGGCCAGGGTCACGGGCGATGTGGTCCACAGAGCCGCATGGAAGGCCTTCTTGCCGACCACAAATGCCTGAACACCGTCCAGGATGGTGAAGTCCTCGTAACGCAAGTTAATGGCATTGGCCAGCGGTCGCAGCGCCGCGGGCACAACTGGCGTCTGCTGCAGCTGCAAATGAATTGAAGTTAGCAACAAATTCTTGTTTGTGACTGTATTTAATTGCAGCTCACCTGATCGAGCACTTGGGCGAGCGCCTCGTGATTGGCCACCACGACGGCCGTGTAGTTGTCCTCGATGGTCTTGTGCACGACACTGCGTCCCTTGCGCATGCGCAAACGATTCGTGGCCTTGCTGCGGTTCTTGTTGCCCTGAAACAAAACGATTGTAAATAAAGTGTTAATGAAGTTGGTTCAAGTATAGAAGTTAACCTAACTCACCATTGGCATGCCCCAGACGCTGTCGTTAATGTCCGTGGCCACATCTCCACCAGCCTCGCTGCCGTAGTAGCTGTACGGCGCGTATATGTCGAACTCGCCCACCTCGCTGCCCGCATACGAGGCCGAGATGACGCGTGGAATGTTGGCTGCAAAGTTAACCTCATTAGTTAGTGTATTTATAGTCGGGTATATTTTATTTTAACCCACCTAAGCTGTTGTTTAAGCCGTAGTTTCGCACGGGGCCGTACTCGCTGCGAGAGTAACTGGCTATGGATGCCGTATCCGAGTAGATGTTGTTGCGCCTACCCGTTTGGCTGGCGTTGAGTCGTTGCCCCGACACAGCGGCCAGGTCGAGATTGCTGTTACGTGTCGGTGGCATCGGCGGCGTTGGAGCCGATGCCGTTGCCGCTGGCGAGGCTGTTGTTGTCGTTGCGGCGCTGCCGTTGCCGCTGCTGCCGTTGCCCATTTTAACGAACTCGTACATATTCTCGTAGTCGCGCTTGTCCTTCAGATAGCTGTCGATGGTGCTGTTGATCTTGCGCACCGAGTCCTTCAGGCTGCTGCGCTGGCCACTATCCGTGGCATCCTGGGCACGTTGCTCGAAGATCTCCAGCTTGCTGGAGATGGACATCTTGGTCTCGGCCTTCTTAGGCTGCCGCTCAAAGGTGCTCGTGCGGCTGTTCGCTGGTGGCTTGCCCATTTCGAAGGGATTGGTGTTAACCGCCTTGGACAGCTCGGCCGTTACATTCTCACCGTTTGACGAGCAAATGGAGATAGTATCGGTAAGTATGCCCCGCTTGCGCACCAGCTCCAGCTGCGCCTCCCGTTCCCGCATGCTTGCCGTGCGCTCCGGCTTCCGCGGCGCTATCGAGGAGCGAATTTCGCCTGCGACCGCGATAGATAGAGAGAGAGAGAGAGATGAATTAGAGCGGTCTTAATTGGGCGTATAAAGTATAACTATTCGCATTTGCTTTTTAGTTTAGTCCGTTTCCTATGCGAATCTTTAGATTAAATCTGTTCAAGACATTCAAGCTGGCCACAACAATGCCAAAGCCGACCATGTTTTTGCCAGCATCGCTAATTGTGATTTTGACCCAAATTCAAGCCAAATTACAATTCGCGTAATGGTGCCTATGGCCAAGATGTCTAACAAATAGCTTTTCCACAGCCAACAAATGCGGTGATGAGCTGTGCGGCGGCCCCTTCACCAGCTGCCACAAGTTGCCACTAGCAGCAGCAGCAGCAGCAGGTGTAACAAGTTCTCGCCACATTGGCCTGACCACAAAGTGTCAGCTAAAAAAAAAAAAATGGGTCTCTGATTCTAACTCTTTCTCTGGCAGCGATTCTTGTTTCGCCAGTTTTCCAGTGGCATTTGGAGCTTGGCCAGCGCCAAACGTTCACGTACGACGGTTACCTCATTGGCTTTGGGCTTTGGTTTGTTTTCATTTCGATTTTTTGTTGTTGTTGTCGCTGTTGTTGTTCTTTTTGTGTTGCTTGTTCATCTGTAAAACTACATTTTTTAGCCCATAGCTTTGGCTCGCTCACTTAACCTACTTTAATCTGGCTAGCTG
This sequence comes from Drosophila lacertosa, assembly GCA_004143845.1. Classification (NCBI taxonomy): domain Eukaryota; kingdom Metazoa; phylum Arthropoda; class Insecta; order Diptera; family Drosophilidae; genus Drosophila; species Drosophila lacertosa. The sequence continues at coordinate 369,341 of SCDZ01000045.1, forward strand.
CTACCTGGCTTCTTCGGATTGCCGTGTGCCCGTTATATTGATTGAAATGCGTAACTCGTTTGGCTTTGGTTCTACTTTCAGCTCTACTTGAAGTTATGACCAGGCATTCTGTCTCTGTGGTCTTCCACTTGGCCGAGCGGCAAACTAGGTGAAGAGACCCTTTAGACCCACATTCTGAAGGTCGCATGACTTTACGCCAAGCTATTTGGGCGCTGGCTACAGACGTGATCTGTTTGCGCTTTCTTTTCGAATGGGATCACGATCACTAGCGCGATCACCAACGCGATCACGAACGCGATCAGCAACCGAGATTCACCCACACAGCACACAATTTTACTGATTGATTATTTATGGAATTCGGTCGTCCCATTTACCCACTTGGCTTTAATCTAATCTAATTGCAAACTCACCCAAATTGGCATACACATTGTCCGCTTTGGATTTGATGGATCCGCCGGCATTGGGATTGCCGGAAATGCCGCTAATCTTGGCGGAGTCCACGCTGCTGGCGCTCAGCGTGGCAGTCAGCTCCGTCTTCTGCTTGCGTCGCAGCTCAGCGCTTTTGGGCGGCGGCGGACGCGCCGGTTTGTTGGCCTCGTGGCCGCGTTGTCCCTCGCTGGCCCGCAGCGGCGGCGCCGGCGGTTTGGCGGTGACCACAGCCACGGTTTGGGCCGCGACAGCATCGCTTGTCTTCGTTATATCCTTGACCACTTCTACGGCCGTGGGATTGATGTCAATGGGATGTATGATGACAAGCCGTGGCTTGCCGGCCACGCTGCCGTCATCCCCTGTGCAGATCTCCGTGTAGACGCTGCTCTCCTTCTTGGACAGCGGCTCGCTGGACTTGCTGCCGCCATTGCTGCCCATGCGCAGAAACTTTTTGATCGAGAACTTTGACTTCTGCTTCTGCGGCGGCGATGCTGTCGGTGACTTTGGCGACTTGCTGGATTGCGATTCCGCCAGGCCAGCGGCAGCCAGGCACTCCTCAGACATGGACAGCTGTCGCTGGCTGCGCGGCGTCGGCTCCGGCGTCAGCGGCTGCTTCAGATTCAGCACGGAGCTGGCCGACTGCATTTGCAGCTGCTTGGCCGCGTTGGCGCGCTGCATCACAAAGGTGTTGAGGCTCCGAAACTTGGGATTGATGACTGCTCGCTCCCGCTTGTCCTTCTCACGGATGACGGGCGCTGCGGCTGCCACAGGTGGCTTTCTGGTATAAAGATTGCTGCTGCTGCTGCTGTTGCTTGCTGCTGCTGCTGCAGTTGTTGCTGGTGTTGCAGTTGTGGCCGTTGCGGCAACACTTTCAGCTGCTGCTTTTGGTGCTGTCTCATTGGCGGCAACTGTGTCCGCTGCTTTGGAAGCTGACGCCTCCGCCTTCATCGCCTGCTCGAATTCAACTACCAAACTGTAGTCGCGCTCCGGCGTAGGCGGCGCGCTCAGTTTGGGCTCTGGCGGTGGATTTGGCGCTTTGCCTTTCTTTAGCTTGGCATCATCTTTGGCTGACTCAGCCGCTGCTGCTGCTGCCGCCGCCGACGCCGCAGCTGTCGAGGCTGACGCCGCCAAAAGCAGATTCTCACTGGATTTGGAGATGGCCGTTTGCAGCTGGCTGATGAATTGCTGCTCGGCGCTGCTCGGTTGCCGCTTGCTCATAAAGGTTTTGAGCGGCGAGCTGTGGCTGTTGCTGATGCTGCTGTTGCTGCTGCTGACGAGCGGCTTAGCTGGCAGCTCTGGCTTCTTCAGGCCGTGCAGGAAGGAGGGACGCGCATCGATTTTCATTGGCGGCGGCGGCGACTTGGGCAGCGCTGGCAGCTGCTGCGGCAACGCATCTGCCGTTGATTCCTGCTGCTGTTGCTGCTGCTCCAGCTTGTTGTCGGGATCGGCGCTGCCGTCGGGCTCGCCGTGCAGTTCGCGACTCTTGACCGCCGCCTGGTTGCCAGACTGGTCACCGATTTGTATGTCCTCATAGTCGGAGTTGTTGGTGCTGGCGCTGAGCTTCTTCTCCACCAGCGAGCGCTGCTCGTTGGCGCCCTTGATTGGGCCGCCGGGCAGATTCTTGTAGTCGCTGCCAATGCTGATGCCAATGCCCGAATCGGACTCGCTGCGAATCATGTTGTAGGCGTTCTCCTCGTCGGAGCTGCCGTCGAAGCTGCTGCCCGTCGAGTCCAGTGCGTCGTCCGAGCTGCACTTGGTCACAATCAACCCGTCCGAGGTGATCTTGCTGGTCATGAAGTTGCCCTCGTGCAGATTGTAGCTGGCGGCGCGTGTCTTCGAGCTGAGCAGCATGTCCGTTATGTACTGCGAGCTAGAGTAGTGTGTGCTGCTGGTCTCCGTCTGGGCGCTGGCCACGCCCACCTGCTCACTGAACTTGCCATCAGGCAAATTCTCGTAGCTCAACTGAGTTTCGACCACATCGTAGTAGGCGGAGACCCCGTTCTCCGTGTCCGAGCAGTTGCTGTCCGTGTCGGAATATTTGTGGCAGACGTTCACCTTGGGCTTGGTGTGATCCTTGGTTATGGGCGCGTTGCGTGCGATGGGTTTCTTAAGGTCAAGAAATGGCTTGGGCGAATCACTCAGCGAGCCCAGCTCGAACTTGATTTTGTTGCTGCTGCTGCTTGCAACTGTTGTTGTCGTTGTTGTTGCTGTGACTGATGTTGCTGCTGCAGCTGCAGCTGCTGTGATTTCGTTTTGTTGCTTTTGCTTTTGCTTCTGCTGCAGCGTCTCTGAGATTTCATCTAATAAAGACTTCTCCATCGCCCGCTCAATGGGCGGACTGTCCTTGCCGTCACGCGAGGATGCGCCCGACGAGCTCTTGACCAGCGTGGGCGTCAGCGTTGTGGTTACCTTCTTGGTGCTTGTGCTGCTTATGGTGCTTTTAATAGTGGTGCCTGTCGATGCTATCAACTTGGCTGTGACTGTGCTGGACGAGGCTGCTGTCGTGCTCGTTGCCGTTGTCTTGGATATCTCCATTGACTTACTAGACGTTGCTTGTTGCTTGGCTGCTGCGCCCTTTGTGGGCTGACCGAAGGGCATGACATTGATCGTTAGCGTCTGTTTCTTGCCCTCCTTGTCCATCTGTGGTGCGCCCAGCTTGAGTGCTGCAAAGGATTTCTTGATGTTGTCCTCCGCATCGCCCAACAGATTGCCATTGTTCATGTTGAAGTCCGTGTTGGCGCGCGTCACGCGCTTCAGCTCGACAGCTTCTTCGTCGTCCGTCTCCGTGATGGCCATGTCATCGTGCTCGTTGCCCAGGTTCATAAAGTCATGGTCATCATCGTCGTCGTCATCCTCTGACCACTCGCCGCCATAGCCAATGATCTCGTGCAGCTGCTTGGGAAAGCAAACTTTGCCTGACTTGGAGCTGCTGTGGCTGCTGCTGCTGCTGGACTTGCCAAAGGTACTACTGCTGCTGCTGCTGGTGGTTGTGGTTGTGGTGAGGCGCACGCCGAAGGCTTTCTTGATGATGCTCTTGGCGGGCGATTTGTGCTTGTTCGGGTAATCAGTCTTTGTGTGGCTGTCGGATTTGAGAGCGCTCGGCTTGGAGTTCTGTTGTGCGGCAGCTGCTGCTGCGGCGGCTGCTTTGTGTTCGTCCTTGGACTTGAAGCAGTTCGAGCACAGGTCCTTTTTCCACGCATTCTGCGTAAAGTGCGAACAAATCGAAGAGGACATTTTGTGTCTTGCTGCTGCTGCTGCTTGCTGCTGCTGCTGCCTGTTTGTGTTGTGCTTGTTGCTGTTGTTGCTGTTGTGTCACCTTATTCCACCATATTCTGTGAATGCAAAGAGAAATGAGTAATGCTTAGTATTATTGTTGTCATCATTTTGTTGTGTTATTAGCGCATCAACTTAAAAGCTGATAAAAGAAAAAATAACTTTCATTGCGGCTGCGATTGCGCAAGCCCTAGCAGCAATTGTTGCTGCCGTTGCACTGACCGGACCAACAATCAACTTTCACTACATAAATGCAGCTTCTGCGGCATGACTCAAATGTATTGAATGTAAATAAAAGAGCAGCAACAGTAACATCAACAATTCGCAGTAGTCAAACTTGGGGATTTGCATTAGTCGTCTTCGCCTCGCCAGCAAAGCAGTCGAAACCAATTGGCCAAGTGGCCATGCGGTCATTCAATGTCTTCCCCAAGCAGTCAAACATTCATTTACCATGGCGACTATCAATCAATCTTCATCTTGATAATGAAATTATTGAAATTATTGCTGGCGTTTTTGTTGTTGCTGCTGATGTTGCTGCTGATATTGTCGACATCGTTGTGGGCTGTGGTTGCTGTTACTGCATAAACATGAGTTGCAAGAGGGGGGAAATTCAAGGGGCTTTTTTTGCGCACAGTCTTTGTCACATGGCCATCGACAAAAGCTGTATTTGCTTAGGTCTCTCTGCACTTTGACAGTGTCTCCAATTGCTGTTAAGTAATCAGTTGTTCGTTGTTAGCCATTGCTAATGTTGTTAGTTAGTAAGTTTGTTTATGTTTGCGCTTCAAGCTGGCGCATGTGTGTAATGACTTTCTAAAACTGCCCAGGGAACTGACGGTCTCTGTGTGACTGACTGCATGTGCAATAAATGTTATTAACATTACAACTGCGGAACAATAAAGTTGCCCAAAAGCGTAAAAACATGAACAAATTAAAAAAACAAACGACATGTCTATGCTTAAAAACCAAAATTGGCAGGAAGGTAAACCAGTTTCCTTAACAGACATGCTTTTATTTAGTTTTTATATCCTCAAGAATAGCTTAAAGAATTTTAATTCAATTCAAGCAGAAAAAACAAAAAAGAGATAGAAAATGTATCTTTGGATGAACGAAGTTTGAATACTTTGTCAGATACTTTAAGTAAGTTTATTATTTATTCGTAATGGGAAAGAATATTGTTATTTATTTTAATTAAAAGTTCTGATAAACTAAAGTACAGTTTGGTTTATTTTAAGCACAAAGAAACGGAGAGTCGGATATCTGTTCTTTAATGCATTCCACACCTCGTGACATAACAATAATAATAATAATGTCCAGAGCAAGATTATAAAGACGAGAACCAGTGTTATAATTTCAGTTCGCACAATCATCTGACAAGGCGTTTCTTCTGTAACAGTTAAGATTACTCACACAGCCATAAGAACAAAGAGACAGAACAATGCAGCGTTTATGTGTTTAAATCATTAGCCCTCTTTAGGCCCGGCAAAGTCGGTGACTGCGTTTGTAAGTCAATTTGGCCAACAACACATTGTGGCGGCGTCTAATTGGGAAAGTGTTGCTGCTGACAACGGTGACAACACCCACAAAAACTCCAACAATAACAGCAACAAAAGCCGCACAACAAAGATGACAACAGGCAACAGCTTTTGGGCCTCTTGGGCTCATTTATCAACGCCAACGTGAACGAAAGTTGACCCATTGTTAAACTGTTGTCGACGTGCAGCGTCTGCTGCTGTTGATGCTACGCTTGATTTCTGCATTTGCAGCAGCGGCAGCAGCAATTGCTACTGTTTTTTGGGTCATCGTTTTGGCTAAACGTTAATATGCATAAATCTTGGCTTTGTGCAATCCGTTCGCAAATACCATTGGCATCATCAGCAGAGGGGGCAGCATTGCATAAGACTGTAGCTAACCAATGTTGTTGCCGTGTTTTTTGCTTTTTGCATATCGCGCTTGTTTTGCCCGTGTTACACATAAATTTGCTCCAGCTGTTGTTGTTGTTGTTGCTGTTGTTTTTTGTTGTTAATTGTTTGCATTTTTTCTTTCACTCATTTGCATTTCGTTGCGGCATCGATAGCCAATTTGTTTATAGCCACAGAAACGTGGCTGCATTTGTGCGCCAGTTCTCAGCCCGTTGCTAACCAACAATTGGCCGCATTTAAAGCAACTTTTTTCACACCATGCTAAGAGCCAGATCATTAATCATAAGGGATCACAACTGGCACTAGTTCCTCGCCGGCTGACCAAAACGGCACATGAAGTGAAACACGTTGGGGAAACTGTGAAAATTTGCAACAAATTGTGGCGCTATTTGACCATATAAAAATGGGCAGCAACTCGACTACAAAAGAGGAGCGCCAACATCCGAGCAGCAACCACAATGGACAACGTGAAGCTATTTTTCAAGTTTGGGCAGTGGCACTCTCGCCATAAGGAATGCTGTTGCCAGCGTTTAAGATTGGCCCAAAGAAAAGAGATATCAAGACGTTGCTGTCGCACAAAAATGTAACACACAAATAAATCTGCATAAATTTCATGCGCCAAGCACACGGATCTAGCGCTCCGCCAGGACGGTTGTCAGTTCGTTGGCCATAAAGAGGAACGAGGCATTTGACTGTTGGAAAAGTCGGTCAGCCGGGCTCCGAGCCATTTAATTAATGCCCAAGAATACGTAAAAACATATACATATATAGTTTGTTATTGGCATTTTCGGCAGTTCCAGGCAGTAAACCCGTTCCGTGCCATAAGGCCAGGCCAAGCCAGGCCAAATCGATATTTTGCATTCGGCTCTTTTTGTATTTGCTTTAATCTGATGGCTGGCATACAAATTTTGCTGCCGCTTGCCGTTGCTTGCAGGCAGCGAAACAGTTAACTGACCGTCGTCTCGTCTGCCAAATGGGGCCAACAGGTTTAGCCGACAGCAAAACAGCAGAAAGTTCTCTTCTCGCCCAGTTGCATATTTCTTCGTTTGCAACGTTTCCTTTTGGCCATTTGGCTGTTGCACTTGGCCAATTGCCGCTTGGGGGCTAATCTCCAGACTCGTAACGCCAAAGAACCAAAGAATGCAAAGAATTCGGTATACATGCACCTACAGACATGTGTTGGTATCTTCCAATAAACAAGTTTGGGTTGTGTCATAAAGAGAATAAGAAACGAACGAAGTCCCAAGAGATGCGCTGCTGCTGGGCTACTGTGGATTGAATCAAACAGCTGCGGCATGCATAATCACATCAAATGCTCCATTAGCGCCCGGAAAGTGGGTCTAACATGCCTATTAATGTGCTGCTCCATTTGAGTCAGAAGCCAAAGCCATAGATCAAGCGGCAACCTCACCCAATTCACAGTTCTACAAATTACCACAAGTCCAACATCAAAAACGAGAGATGAACGATGATGATATTTAAATACGATTTCGGCCAGAGATGCTCGAAAGATGTTGCGAGAAGTTTGTTCCACATTTACACGTGAGATTTATGCGTGGCTGCGTCGACGGCTGCCGTTTGTTCTGCTGCTTATTTCCATTTTCCATTTGGTTCTGATGTTTATTTATATGTTTAACGTTATGTAAATAGCATACATAAGAGCATATATTCATATATGTATGTATATATACTTGTGCACCTGCGATATTCATGCCAAAGTTCTGTCTTTGGAATTATGCAAAACGAAATTTATTTTTACAAAATCTTTGACTAGGGCGATGTATTCAAAGTTTTTGGACGCTGACTGTTTCAATATTTGCGCAAAAGCATTTGAAAACAACTATGCAAGATATAATAATACGAATTTCGAAAAAATTCCATAGCTTTAAAGTGTTTGTTGCGGGTTGGGCCTCTGGCCTGAGCGGATGTTGTGGGCGCTGCTTTAAATGTCAACTTCTCGGCGTTGGCCATAAATGGCAGCTGGCAATTAGAGGCGAGACAAAGCCGCGCCGAGCCATGGAAATTAAACTGGCTCTCGATTGCTCTGATTAGAAATGTTCTCCTATGAGCAGAGCTCAAATTGTGGCATTTATTTTCAAATTTACCTCGGTTAGACCTTAAATGGCAATTGGCAATCAAACCGGCTGGCGGCAAACGGCAAAGTGCAAAGTTCTAGGTCGAATTTTTAAATTTTTCATAAATAACAGCAATTTGATTGGCCATAGCCGTTTATGGCTTAAATGAGCCAAATACAAATACACCAACATTTAGCCAAAAGTTAAAGTTATTACTTATTTGCTCTTATATATAAAAATGTTTCTCCCGCTAAACGAATGTTTTTTCTTATCGTAACGAATATCTGTCTGAATGACTCACTTAAATACACACACTTAAAATTCAATTCACATGAAGTGTCTGTTTTTTTCTCCTTTGAGCGACATTCTAAAGCGTTTGTCTCTTTCTTAATGCTTTAATCTTTAATTGAATATTGTTATAACGAATAACCCATTAATAAAGCTTAATTCTTGGCTGTAGATCTTTATGAGATTAGAATATTCCATAAAATAACATATTATTTTTTATATATTTTAATATCGGAATGGAAAACTGTTTTCCTTTTGTATTTATTTTTAACTATTCGTGGTCTAATAATATATCTGTAATTAGGAATAAGTGCAAACAAAGCGGTTAAGTACAAAGTACCTCAAATAGTAATTTAAGGTACTTAAAATAAGTATCTTCTTAAATTAAGTGCTGCACATTTTATGAATAAGTAAATAAAACAAGTATATGGTTAAGTAGTTTTTCTCTTGACCGAAATCTTTTAAATCTTAATGTGCATTCCTTTAGAAACTTTCAGCCGCTCTATTAGGCATTGAATATTATAAGACACATATAAATCGTATATAGATGACCACCTGTGGTCCGATGGGAAGTAAAGTACTCATCAGCTTAAGAGTAATTACATTTACAAGGCATCTGCCAATTGGCTAGATGGGAATGTTGGCCTCTGAGCAGAGCCAATGCCAAGTGCATAGTGGGCCAAGGCACAGCAGGCGAATGATGGCTGAAACATTAATTAACATAAGCCACTTAAATTTCGTAGCTGGAATGCCCAACAGCAGACAGCCAAGTTTATAGAATCAAACGCAAGCCAAAGATGTCATTAGCCAAATGGGACTAGTTACTCGAGCTGCCCATTGTTGGCTTTGGAGGAAACTCGAACTGGCCGGATGTTGGGGCAGGCAGCGGGATATTGTCAACAGGTAAAACAACAAACTTGTGCGATAAGACAATAATAACAGCAACAAACAACTTTAGCAGCAACAATTTCTGAGTGGTCAGCAGACAACAATTAAATTGTGAAAAGTTTGTTTATCAAGTTTAACGCGCACTCAGCGCAAAGTGGAGACGAGTGTATTTAAAGGGAAGAGTTGAAGTTAATGTTAAGTCTTTGTGAAAGAAGCCCAACTACCTGTTTAATGAAGCTGTTTACGCGTTGAATCTATCGCGCTTCGCTGCGAAGATTCACATTACAGATTGTGTTTTCAGAAACCTTTTAATGACAACTGTCATTAAATTTGATCCAAGGAAAGAACACGTTTATCATGTTATTAGACTTATTTAGAGTTTTATAGATACTCTCTTTTTTTTCTTTTTTTATTTGTATTCTGTGTTCTGCAAAAATTTGCCCATGTTGGCTGTCATTTTATCTGAGCTGCCATCTAGATAAAGGTTTTGCTATCATTTTGTTAATTAGCTGTCTAAATTACCAGCCACTTGTTAAATATGCTTTACAAATTAAATATGAAGAGAGGTCCAGAATTATATATTATTATTTTTTTGAATATTCTCCAGTCTTTTACAAAATTAATGAAGTTGTTGAAGGCTTAATTTAGTCATTTGAAGAAAGAAACGGCGTCAAAGAAAGTAAAACGTAAAATAATTTCGATAAGTTTAAGTTATAATATTTTTAAAAATAATTTGAGTTACATAATTGACTTGATTTAACTTCTATTAGCTTTGTCTTATGAGATCATAACCAAAAATTGAAGTAATTAAAAATATCAATATTTGAACAATTTTATTATGCTGGCCATTGTCTCCAACATTCAATGCTATATATAGCATGATAAATTAACAACGGGATGTTAATTAAATATATAAAATCCCACTTTAAAATTTGTCTACTTGAATCAAAGAAGCTGTACTAAAGTAGCTGTATAATTTGCCTAAATTACAAAACTCTTCTTAAAAAACGAACTTTGCTCTAAAGCAAGAAATTTAAGTGTAAGTTTATGGAGAAGCTTGTATGGAAGAACGCCCTTTTGGACTTCTTTTTATATAGTTTGTATGCAGCAGCAACAAAATATTTCAAGGTTAAGTTCCCATGTCCCTGCAACGGCAACATTGGCGACGGCTTCGTTTTCATTTGCGTGACGCACTGAGAGAGGCAGACAAAGGGGCAGACGAAGAGGCAGAGGCAGATGCAGAGGAGACGCCAACTTGGCGACTTTTGGGGTGCAGCTGCAGCAACAGCAGGAGAACAACAAAAGGCTGCAAATTAATAAATGGAAACGCATTCATTCATGCAACCGAATGGCGTCTGGTGCCAGAACGAGTTCAGCTTTGGGTTTCACAGTGGCCGTTCTGCGTGCGGCTGCTTCCTTCACGTTGCCCTGCTTTGTGGCACATGTGTTGCCGCAACATGTTGCTTCATTAAGAGCGCAGTGCCGAAAAAAAAGCGAAGTGAAGAGCGAAATGTGTCACTTGCCCGAGGCTGGAGTCGCATTTCAACTTTTTGTCTTGTTTCCCACAGGCATCAAACGCAGAAGTCGCCGTCAATTTATGGCCACACACAGACACAAACACACACACACACACACACGCAGACACACTTCAACTACTCAGCTGGTCGGTCAAGTTTTTGGTCTCTTGCCTGGCGTGACTTATAATTTTTGCTTAATTTTAAATTATGTGCAGTAAACATTTTTTATGATGCGTAGAAATTATGTATGCTCCACAGGTTCTGGCAGAGTTGGGTCCCATAAAAATACAAACATAACAGCTGTGGCTGGTTTTAAGAAAACCGAAAAAGGAATAGGAAGAATTTCAAGTAATAAAACCTGTTGCGTGGGATATTTTGTTAAAGTTATTAAAGTGTCCACAGAATCCGTTTTGTACCATGCAATGAATTTGCATGCACCATTTGCTAGCTGTCAAGCTGCCAGCCCGTTACAATTGGGGTTGCATTCATGACTCATGGCCGGCACATTCGCGGTTGGTCTACCAGCTACCAGCAACGATAGCTGCCAGCTGCACAATGGCCAAATAGTCTGGACCAAATTGTGGTTTTTGGGCGGCTTTGGGGCGCCTGCCATTTGCATTAAGTCATCGTGTTTAGTTTGCAGTCGGACAATTGTTGGCTTTGTGCGCAGCCTTGCGACCGGTTCACATTCAAATCTTCGGCTATGTAGAACGCATAAATAATGAACACCCAGCACCTTGTACAAAAAAACACAACAATAGCATCTTGACGTAGAATAATAATATGACTCCACCAAACACTAACCACTTCTAGATAATAAAGATTTATGAAGCTTTTTTTTACAGTCTGCAATAAACTTGTTAGACAACAAGACGACATGCAAGTAAAGCTTACTCGGTATCGAAAATTGAAGCTCTCCATAAAAACCATAAAACATAAGCAAGAAGTAAAAGTTTTAATGCGCTGTGTTGGAATTAATATACATTGTTTAGTTGTTTCCTCTTTTCATAAACTGAAATGAGTATATTGGTCCTGCAGTTCTTTATTGAAGCCATGAGTAGACATAAAACTTGGAATACTCAGTCAGGCATCCATTGTTTGAGGGTAATTGGTTGAGCATAATATTGAGTTACACCTATTTATATATAAAGCAAATTTAAGTCGAACTCGAAGTTTATTATAACTCACATTTCACCTCGCTCTTCGCTTCGTTGCAATCAATAATTGCCTTTTTAAGGCGTTAACTTGGCCGCCCCTGATGACTTTTATTGCACAATAAAATAATGCACAAAAAAAGCCGAAGCCAACAAAGTATAATAATTCAAGCTGAAAAATATGCCTGACTCGCAAAATGCCACAATAAATGCTGCAAAAGAACAATTTGCCAAAATTGGCCAAAAAAGCAGCAAACAAAAAAAACAATCATAAGCAAAAATTTGTCTGACATGCATTTTGGACATGAACGATTCGAGCAGCCCAATCATCGATGGCAAATCTTGTACTATATGTATATATAGTAGCTGTCCAACAATGTGATTGTATGACAAAGTTCACGAATTGTTTGTATTGCAATTTGCATACGGACAGTAAGTAGACAAGTAATTTGTAGATATTAGCAGGGTTAATTCATAATATGCAATTGACATTTGACAAAAGTTCATTTCGCATACAAATGCAAAAAATAAACATTTCTTAGTTAACTTTAGTAAAGTTTGTATGTTTTCAGACTTGGCAACTTTTGTTATTATCCACAATTGGATTTAATTTTAGTTGCTAAATTATGCCAAAGCTGAAATTAACTTTATTTCTGTGCCAATTTGAGAGCTAGCCAAATGCAATTATTTGCTTACAACATGCGCAAATAGTCGTAGCTTTAGCAACAATATTGAGCACACAGTATTTAACATAAGGTTTGCCAAGCAAATAAAAAATATTACGTATACGCAAAGCAAACAAGGACAAGCATTCAAAAAAACAATAAATTGCAGTTGCCACTGCCACATGTTGCTGCTGCGCTGAACAATAGAAGAAAAGAAAGCCAGTAAACCGCCAAGTTCAAAGTTCAATGGAAGCACAAGGCGAGACAAGAAACAAAAGGCAGCAATTATAGACTGTGTTGACAGCCGGCGGTGATGCTGCCAGTGTTTGCAGGGCCAATAGAAAATGCAACTTTTTGGGCAATGAACCTGCAGGCAACAACAATAAGTAAGCTTTGCATTAAATAATCATAAATAACTTTGTTTGTGCGGTAATCGCACAGTCACAGTTACAAGTTGCTGCTGTTGGCAATGGCTGATGTTGCTGCTGTTGCCCATCGACCCGGCGGCAACTTGCACTTTTCTTTTGTTTGCGCTGAGCTTTGTAGAAAGTGCCTAACGCATGCAGCTAGCCGCATACATGGGGGTGACTGGCTGCGCTGCCAGCTGCTTGCCCGCGCTTAATTGAAGCAACTGGCAACTTGGCAACTGGCAACTGGCAACTTGGCAACTTGGCAACAGTCTGGCAGGCCCGTCGAGTAAAAACTCACGAGCCTGACAGCTGACGTCGCGACTGTGCTCGTGAGAAATGAAATCAATTGAGCTGCCATCGTCGACGGCGTTGCCGTTTGCCCGTTTGCCATTTGAATTTGCTCGCAGAGCATTCGTCTGTGGCATAATTAATCAGTACAACATTTAAAAGTCAAAGTTTGGCGCGGTCAGCGATTGAGTTGCTGTTGCTGTTGCCCCCACGCCCAGGACTGCGACTTGACATTTAATTGGCATTAATTACCTGTGTGTGTGTGCACCTTGCGACCAAACGGCGAATGGCCGCCAACTTTCACTGCGTCGCCTACGCCAAAAAAGGCGAGCGGGAAAACCTCAATTGACAGTTTCAATTAAGGCGATATTGAAGAGATCTCCAAAGCTACAGCTGCTGCTGCTTATCGCGTTGCCAGCTATCTAATGGCCATTATCATCTTGACAGCGCGCTGTCGCAACTGTTGCATTAGACGCGCGCGCGTTTTTCCTGCGGTTTTTATCGCGCCGCATTTCACACGCACCGCAAAACGCGTTGCTTTGTCGTAATATATTTTGTGCAATTTGCTTTAATGCACTTTTAATGCAGACAATAAACAAAAGAGGGGCCACTGCTGTCAGATGTGAGTGACATTTTTCTTCATTAAATTCAACACATTGTCAACAGCTCTTATTTAGCAGATGCTGCACTGCTGGCCACCAACGACCCCACTTCTGTTGCAATGCAAATGCAATTTTTCAGTTTGTCAATCAAGCGAACTGTAGACGGCTGCTTTTTTTTATGAAGGAGCATGTTGCATGTTTGTCGGGCATCAAGTCATTTATTTGAATGGCCAGCTCTTTGGCATTTAGCACCTAATAATTTGCTGCCCACTAAAAACCAAACAGCGGCATTAATTAATTGCCAGTTCCGCCCAATGAACGCTGCCACAAAGCTGTGCCACCAATTGGTTCTAGTCGCTGCCAACGACTGTGCCACATGCCACACGCTTTTTGGGGGCGCAGCCATATTTGTAAGTGTTTGTCTGTGTTTGCCTTGAAACACTCCATATATATATATATATATATTTCCACAACAACATCAAAGGCAACCAAGCTGTTGTTGGGCCTAAAAACAAATCGGATAACGAGATAAATTTGTCTCTCTTTGTTTGGCTGCGAGTGTAATTTTGTTAGAAATGGAAAGTTTTATTGTTGTCGTTTTTTTAATTTCCAAGCGAATCTCTCATACTAAATGTTTCAATGCAGCTGTCATTCGCTGTTGTTGTTGTTGCTGTTGTTTTTCGCGTTTACTTTTTGTTTATTTTCTAACTGAAAATCTATTCAATTGTCTCCCCACCTAAGTGTTTATTTGTGCTCATATTTGTAAAGTGAGTGTGTGGGTATAGGAATTCAACAATTTTAAAACAATACAAAAAAGAGAAGGCTCAAATATTTTTAAATTATTTTTTTTAATATATTTTTGTTAGAGGACAAAGGCGATAGCCGTTGAAATGGCTTAAGAGGAATTCGTGCTTTATAAGGACGGAGGGAATGGGTGTCTAGACATTTACTAGGTCATCACTTACATTTACTTAATACATATAGGTTTTGTGTCTTCCCCTATTTCAAATGCTTAGCCACTTTAATACTCAATCTTTTTTAATGTAAAATGTTTTTATACTTATTTGGAATTCTAAAATAACTTTATAGGGTCCCACATTTATTTTCCCAGGGTATTGTGTTCACCCAACCTCTTTATTCTTCCAGTTTTAAGTTCAATGCTTGGCAGTTAACGCGCTCCACACATTGTTTAATGTGTGGCCAATTATGGCTTTTAATTAAATATGCTGCTAACGATATTTCAGCAGCTGAAAGCCTGAAACTTGCCAATTGGCAGTCTTTGCATGGAGTCGATGGCAATTACAATTGATGTTGCCAATGCTTCCCGGTGTTGCGACACGGGCCTGGGAGCTACCAGCTCCAAGTTGCCCTCAAGGCCCCCTTCACTGCTCACCTGGCAAACCGACAACACATTGTTAGCGGCAGTCGCCTCGAATTACAAGTGTTTTACATGCCAGCGTCTGTCTGGCAGGTCGTCAATTGGATTCGCAGTTGCAGTTGGAGTTGCATTAGCAGTTGCAGTTGCAGTTGCAGTTTCAATTGCAGTTTGCCTTCAATTACATATGTACATTTGCACTTTCTGGCAAATTATAGAGAAGCGTGGGCGTTAGAGGCGTGCCAAAAAGCCAAGTTGCATGCCAAGCGTTGTTTGGCGGTTACGCATTTTTGCATTCTGTGTGAACCTAAAAACTGCAGTAGCATAGTGTAAAGCTTATCTTACCTGCTTGGTTCGGCTGTGTTCCTCGCACGTTTGTTGTTCGATTCGATTTATTGTTTGCCTGGAATGCCAAAAAAAAAAAATACATTAGTTTGATTATTGCAATAACTGCAGTTCAATGCCCGACGGGCTCGTGCAATTTCGTATCTTTTTTTATTTTTATTTTGGCCAAATCGAATTACCAAATGTTAAAGTCATGCGCCCCACCGCCCGCTACTTTATGGCGCCAAGGCTGTCAGCCAGCGGCCTGGCCAGATTCAAACAATGACCCGAATTCGATGCACGTTGCGCTCGTATTTCATGCCACCCTCTGGCCAGCTGTTGCTTTTGACTTGAATCTGGCTTTGGGCCAAGCCAAGCTGGCTGTTTTGTATATACATACATACATTTGGCACACAAGTGTGCTGGCATTTCGGCGCATTTTAATCGACACCAACGTCTCGGTGTCTTCGTCGCTGCTAGTTGTAATCGAGCCACAACAGTTTTTTGGTGTCACTCTCTCAAACTGTTGACCGCGTTGCAGCAGCTGGTTTCTGCACTTGAACACTTGGCTTTTAATGCCTTTCAGTGTGCAACTAAAAAAAAAATAGAAGTTTTATATCAAGGTTAACATGCCAAGTGGCAAGTGGTTTGCTTTTACCACTTCTAATAGTTGGCCATGGAATACACTTGTTCTTGTGACCCGGCGAGCCCCGTTGAAAGCGCCTATTTAGATCAAAGTTTTAATGGTGTTGTAGCCAACAATTAATGGCCATAACCAGAATAAATCAAACATGCAAGTCCACAAATTTGCATTTATTACTTAAAGCACATTTTAGTTTATATAACTTGTTTTTTATGCAGATACAAAGGTGTAGTTGAAATATAGATTAAGGGGAACGCTTGGACAATTTGTTATGGAAAATTAATTGTCAGCGTAAAGTTTACTTACGAGTAAGCAATCGTAGATTTAATTTGTATATGTTAGAATAAGGACAGCAAATTACTGATTTAATTTTAATTAAATAAACTCGTTTTAATGTTGTTTTAATGCATTCAATGTTTACAAATGAATACAATTTTCTGCAATGCTAAGCAAGTAATTTGTTTTGCATTAAGATTTTAGCTTGACTAACAGAACGGGAAGGCGACAGAAAGCTTTCGAAATATGACGGATGCTTATATGTTTGTTTTGAACTTCTAAAAAATCTGTGCGTGAAAAGTTTTTACCTGTTTACTGAAACTTTTATTTTCGACATTCAAGTTTATATCCCACGCTAATTAAAAGATACAAATATTTTTGCAGCGCCCCATTTGAAACGACGCCAGTGTAGGAAAAACACACCTTCTTAGGTTAAATGCAGTTACAATTTTACATTTTTTATGCAGTCTAGTGCGGTTTTAATTGACTCGCAGCAGCATGCAATGCGCAGTCAGAAATCGCAGATAAACAGCTGAGGGGTTTTAGGTGGTGGAGGGCTGTGGTGTGGTTCGGTGGTGCTGCTAACGGCTGTTTAATTAACAGGCATTCCATTTAGCACTTGATCCGTTGCTGGATCTGTGTTCATTTGCATTTGAGAATGACAGCCGTGTCGAGTGGGCTGCTGCTTAAGCGTGCCGCGACGTGGCCAGAACTGGACTTCGTTTTGGGTTTGGAATTGGATTCGGCATCGAAATCAGTCATATGTAATTAATTGTTTGGCATTTTCTATGGCTCTCGGGTACAGTTAAAGGCCCTGGGCCATATAATAATAGGCACTCGTTGAAATTGCTACGCTATGCTGTCTGTTTTGGCTGCGGAAAGGGGGGAAGGAGGCAACACATGTGCTACCAAGAACTTGGCTCTGAAATGGGCCAGCTTGGACCAGCAGTCAGTCGTAGCCAAATGTTGATTTCAATCTACATCAGTGAAAACAGCTCCAAATTGTTTGCGTCGCATGTTCAGGAAGTCAGTGTGACTACCATTTGTGGATTCAACAGAATTTCAACAGCTCCAGCTAAAGTACATGAACCACAGTCTTGGCCAGCCCCGTGTGGGGGGTGATAATAAAGCAAACACTGAAGGTCATTACCGGAAAAACGGGTTTCTGTCGTCTGCACCAGCGAAGTGAGTAAGCATTTAGCATTAAAATACCGTTGGGATTATGGCACTGAATATGCATGGGCGTTCGCCTTAATAGTCAACGCTAAATGCTGCCAGTTGCCAGTTCCAAGTTCCAGTTGTAGTTGCAGTTGCTCGATGCTTCTTTGAAAACTGGCTGGCTGCTAGTTGCGGCAAAACACAAACTGCATCTGCATAAATTATGCACCCAGAGACATTTGCAAATTGTCATTCGTCGGAAAAGTCGCAGACAGACGACGACGCCGATGATGATGATGATGATGATGATGATGATAATGGGGATGACACGCCAATTGAAGCCAGGTTTGAAGCCCACGTCAGGCCAACGCCTCATTGCTAGGTGCTTGTTATTGTTGTCGATGTGGTTATAGCTGGCGTTTAGTTGAATCTCATAAAAGGTCAAAGCCGGCGGCTTGCATGAAGTTGTTGTTAAAGCATGACATGTGGCATTTGTTAGGTTGCCAACATTCGATGGGTAAACTTAAGAAACATAAATGAAAGAAAACGATTTTCATGGCTACAAAGTTAATCATGTGATCAACCAAGGGATAATTGATAAAGATTCTGTGAAGACAATTGTAACATAGAGTACTTATTTATATCTATACATGAATATATCTATTAATTTACCTATATTTAAATTTGAAAGTCTATCTTTAAACATATCTCTCTATTCTTGTGATTATCCATATTTGCTTTGCCAGTTGCATCATTATTCATAAACATTCGGCTAACAATACGCACTGTTACATATGACTGTTGATCCGTTCATTTGAAAACTTAAGCTTTCAAAGCATTCTTGGGATTCTAACTGGCCAAGAGCTCAAATATTGCTCATAATTTTGGCTCTTAGCTAAACGAATTTATTTTAAGCTCCTTCCACATGTAACTGTAAGTGGCATCAATGGACTGAACGCTGCTCGAAAACCGGTTAAGCACTTCTAATGTTTGCATTATGTGGACATAAGCAAGAAATGTCAGCTTTTTATGATTGGTTATTTATGCGCAGTCAATGACACAATCACCTAAAACCCAAATGATGCTGCTGGCTGTTGTTGTTGGCTGTTCGCTGATGCCGTTCTTTTCTAACCGTTAAGTGACCAATGCAACACCATTCGAAATGCAGACAGCAGAGTCTTCAGCCACGTTACAGCCAACTGCAACTTTCTACAGAAATAAAAAACAAGTTGAGTGGCATCATTTGCTTTTGCAGCATGACTACGCCCAACAGCCCAAGTTTGAGTTTGAGTCGAAGTCCGAGTACGAATCGCCCCACAATTGAATGCTTCAATGGAGCAGAAAAAACGCCTGGTAGCAAAAAAAAAAAGATCGTTGCGTATTTCACTCGCTGTGGATTTGCTGCAAATGTCACTGCAAATGAAGCTCAAGTCAATTTGCTCAAGCATCGCCTCGGCTGACTGCCCCAAAACGAGGGGCATGACCATTTCCACTTGAGCGCAACGCGGCGCATGTTAATTTATGCATTAATTTTGGCTGATATGCGACAACGGCGAAAAAGCGCAATTTAATTGGGCGCATAGTTGAGGCAAATTACTATTTAGCCAGACAATTAATTTGTCAAAACTAAATGGAGGATCACACAAGTGATCAGTGCCAGCCTCGGTGCCTCGGGGGGACTTTTGGACTGCTTCGTTGTTGTCGTCGTCGTCGGCGCAGGTGTCGCAACTTTCACCTTGACCGGTTGCCAAATTGAAGTCAAACGTCTGCAGCGTCGTCTTGATTGCATTCATTGGCCCACAACTCTATGCCAAAATAATAATCACTGTGCAAAATCTGACGCATTTAATTAGATAACACTCAGCGTTCACATCAGCCACACAACAAAGAACTTCCCTTCACAAATGCGATTCATTTGCTTATTTGCATTTCAAAGCTAGCCAAATTTAACAAAGACAACTGCAAAAGGCATTGAAGAATTCAGCATTTTGGCGGCTAATTAGCGGGAACGCGTCATGAGCATGGTAAATATCAAACAAATGTGAAATATACGAAATCACAAAAAATGAAAAATACGAAAGGTGTTCACAGCATGAAAGCTTTATTATTGATCCAAAGTTGAACGAACTGTGTCGGAATTGTAAATTGGTAGCCGTGTAGCAAATAATGATGGGCTCTTAAACAAATAGAGCCACACACAAAAGGCGGCGAGAGTCCAAGCCATAACTAATTAATTAAAAGAACATAGAAATTCAAATATTCTCCGCCCCGAAACTTAGATACCCTGCCTGAACTATAAACAACACTATTCGACATACATTGGAAGTCTTTTTTTAGCACTCTGCTATTAAAGTTCACACAATGAACTTGTAAATGGGCTAATGGTTGTTAACATTTAACAAGCTTTTGTTAAATATATAATGGATGCAAACAATTTTACAAAAGTTTTTTGCCAATATTTCGTAAGACTTTTTTTAATTAAAATATTGTGTTTTGACCAGCAACAAAATTAATTGTTTAACAGATAATTACTGGTTATTACCTTTAGTAATCTTACTTAAATCAGCCACCTGATATTGAAGGTATATTTATATATTTTTTTTTGGGTAACAATTGAAATCAGCGTGCGCATTTATCAAGGTGTAATTATAGTTCAAAGAGGATTTTCTAGCATTGCTTTCGAATAACTATTTTAAGCTCAAGTTGTTATGTAAGATATTTTCTTATTGTTCGATTTACGTTACCAAAAGATGTGGAAGTTCGACAAATAGGAAACGTCACTTCCATTACACAATTTTCCTTGGATTACAGAGGCCTTCCACTCCTTTGAATGTTTCTGATAAATCAACTCATTATACCTAATTGATTACTCAAAAAGATACACAAATTAACATTAAAGTGAATATTCACAAGCTTTTGGAGCAGCTTTAACATCGTTAAGTGATAACCATTGTGGAATCATGATTAAAACATTTTTTAAACACCACTTTGGGCAACAAGTCAAAAATAAAAAAAAAAAACACTGCAACAATGTGTTAAAAGACTTTGAGATGCTGCAAAGACTGACAGCGACAAAGGAGATGTGCATATAATTGTGACGCTCACTGTGCGTGGCAATGGCATAGTTAGCATAGCTGAGTGTTTGAAGTATGTAGATAGCTGCAGCCAGATACAAGCCAGAGGCTGGCCACCCCAGCACCTCCAGCTTAATTACGCCCGTACAGTAAAAAAAAAGCAAAAGTAGCGGTATGTTTCAGTTTCATTGGCAGCCAGGCATGACGAATGGGTTGAAGGGGGGAGAAGATCGACGAAGCAGCTGCTGGAGGTGTTTTAGAAACTGGGTTTGGCATTCGAAGGCCCTTAAATATCATATTTAAAAATTTAATTATTGTATTGCACAGATCTTCAGATAAAAGTTAAAGTTTATATTGTATACGGCAATCTTAATATTTATCTTGCTTGCTGCCACCGCTAAATTAAGTTGCGGCTTTGTTGACGCTGCCACGGTCAAAGCATAAATCACAGACGGCGAAAACCGTTAAACATGTGGCACCTAAACACATATATAGGGGGAAATGGGGGCCCGCCTAATCAAAGCGGTTTTTGTTGAGTGAAAATCTTCGTGGTCGCCTGCATGGAAACGCATTTTTGTTTTTCAGCTGCATGCAAAGAATTTATATGGTAAAATTTTAAAAGAGGTGCGGGGTGAGTTTCCCCCTCTGAAAGCTTGGCAACTTCCTCGTTTATGCACTTCCCGAAGAGCAGCTCGAGCTGCGAATGAACCAATTGAACATATATATATAAACATATATATAATTAGACCAATATCATGCATCTGATTCCATATGTGCGTGCACCCCTTGTGGCTATTATTAGCCGATCCCCCTCTCACTGGCCACAGCTCCCTTAAGTGCTCAGTTCCGCTTGCAGTTGTAGTCCCTCCTGCTGCAGTGCCCGTGTCAGAGATACGGATGCTGACTGGGCTTCTGAAAGTGCAGTCGTTAGAATTGCCGCAACTAGGAGACAATTGCATAATCATACGAGCTGCTGTCGCAGTCGCTGCCTCACTTTCAGTCAGGTGATGTCACCTTGTGAGCAAAATTATGCACTTTGCCGAGCCGGAAAAGTTCACCTAATTGTAATTGACAGCATCCTGCAGGCTGTCGTTAAACTGACACGAATAATAATGAAAAGATTTGCAACCCAAATGTGTAGATAACTGTATGTAAGTGAGCACAATCAGCTCAAGTAAATGAATTGCTAGATTAGGTAATAGTACAGACTTATTAAAGAGAAATTATTTGAAATAATAAGCATTTTTAAATGCATTAATAAAAGTCCCTTTATTGGACTTTAACTGGGGTTTTTCTGGAGGTGTCTTCAGAATGTTTTTCTTCTATTAGCAACCCATCTTTTACCCATCTTGATTTTATCGATAGGGCGTCTTGCTTATATAATATTAATAGCAATCTTAACAAAATATAAATCAAGTTAAACTGTCGACTTTTACAGTAGCTCATATAACAATGGGCATATTTTCAGCGCATATTCAAAGCATTCAATATACGATCCCAAGAGCATTCACTCGCATGTTGATTTTTGTTTTTAAATAAATTTCTTTTATTTGAATATGAAACTCCCTCGTTAAAACTCATAAGCTTCGAGTTCGTATTGATGACATAAGTGTATGCACAATGTTCATCATCATCGTTCATTGCCATTGCTTTCACTACAAGTACATAGGCTTTACTATTGTTGTTGTTGAGGGGGCTCGCTTAACATTGGCCCCCCTTGCGTTTAACATTGAATTAGCAGCGCCCACGTTTGCAACTCCGCACCGACCACGACTACGCATTCAGCCGCGACCTTAGCCTTCGCAAAAGCAGAGAAAAACAGCAGCAGCAACAAAAAAAAATAACACAAGGCACATGCCTTTTGTTTTGCAGCTAAGGCTGAGGCTAATGCCACTCGATGTTTTACATATTTGCAGCAGTTTTTATATTTTGTTCGTTTTACAGTAGCGAGCTACATTTGATTATAGATTTGTTTTTATCGCTGTGCGCCCCTTGACCTCGTCACATTGCAAAATATGCCGTTGGCTTTTTTTTTAGCTTCAGCAACAGTCGGCTATTTGTTACTGTGTTTTTTTTTTGTGTTGGTTTTGCTGATATTTGCGTCTTGAGCATTAGCTTTACAGCGCCTAGCTAGCTGTACAAACCGGTCAAGAGCGGAGCATAAAACATTTATAGCCGTATTGTTCAGCTTTGGAGCCGCAAAAAGCGCCGTTGGTCTATGGCTGGCTATAGATATGGAGATGAAGGAGCGATGCGGCTAAGTTGAACTCTAAGCGCGGCCAATGCCTGTTAAACGCACACATAAGGCTGATGTATGTATGCCTAGTTTGTGTAAAGTGCCTACAAACAAATTTCACACATGACCTTTGCTTAAAGCTGCAGACACAGCCTTCCCCTTGAATGTGTATTGTTTATTTGCTTGCATGTCTGTCGAGGCGCGCCTGGCAATATGGAAAAATATTTTGATTGTTTGGCCTCTGGCAGTGGGAAACAGCTAAGAGCTGAGCTAGGCACGCATGCAACAAAAGACGACGAGTCAACGAATCAATCAAGCGATGCCACCGACGCCATTTTATGGCCATGGGCGCCACCAAGTTGCAGCCAAGTTTAATGTAGTTGTTCTATAAGTGCATAATTATATTAGATAGCCCGCTTGATAACGCCCTACGGCTGGCCATTAGAGGGCAACGCATTAAAATGTAATAAACGCGGAAGGCGCAGGCATTATACAAATTATTGTAATATGTGTGTGCAGCGCTGAGAAGCCCAAGTATCTCATAGATGCAGATGCAAATGCAGTCGCTGTAGCTACTAAGCTTGAGACGCACAACGATAGCAATTGAAAACATTCAAGTGCTAGCTGATCTGCATAAGTGAACGCCACGTAACAGATACGCTGTATCTGTATCTAAGCACACACACACGAATGTATCTGCAAGAACGCAGACGTCGATGGCCGTTGCGGGGTCGTTCATCTTGATGGGAGCGTGGAAGCGTTTTGATGACTGACTGCCCGTAATGCGGAAAGCGCGTAGCACGCAAAAAAAAAAAAATTATATAAAAAATAGGCAGAAAAAATGTGCAAGTATCTGCGAGATACTTTTGTGCGTTAGGCAGCTGCAAAAGCTGTTCCAAGTCTCGCAATGACAGTCATTGAATTTTGGCTTGGCATAATTTCCAGCATTCTTCATTGGAGCTCGCCAGCGAGTCTGCGCTCTGTACTCATAATAATCATAATAATGAGCAGGAAGTTTCAGAAAACGCCAAAATCGGCTTATGGCATTAGGCGTTTGTGTTATGTGACAGACAAACAGACGGACTGGCGAACAGACTGAAGAAGGAGAGAATGACAATAACAACAAAGCTGAGAAATCGAAATTTTAGTTGAGATGCTTTAGCGTTAATTAAAAGCGAAAACTGTTACAAGCCATTGCATAATTTGTCTGCATTTGGCTGACAAAACTTGGGTATCAATTTCCAATTAACAATTTACACTAATTGCAACAAATCAGTTGCGATCAAATCAATTTCGTTACTTAATTGAATTATAAACTTTTTGGGCTGTTGCTAATGCAATTTGCTCGTTAACTATTTGGTAGCATGTATATTAGTTGATTGAATTCGCTATGCTCTACGCTGTGTGGCAAGCGGAAGTTAAAGCTTAAATTTATATATATGTATATATATATATTTTTCAACATATTCATATTCGGATGTGATGAGGTTTTCGTAAAGTTCGAGCTGCGGAAGTGTGTTGAAAATTTGTTTTTACTGGTCAACGGGCAGGCAAACGAGTTTTCAATTTTAAATTGCACAAAATTGTAATTGTGCTTAATTGTTGCGCAAACGCTGACTCAATACGAACAGACTTTTCGTTTTTCTACTCATAATTGGCTGGCTATGGCAGCTTGTGAGAAAAACCAATACTCAATCTTAATCTGATGTGGGCATTGGATCATGGAGCTGTTCATGTCACGCAATCTCAACCGATACGTGCGCCCCGTAAACAAGACCCGACTGCAGCTGTGACTCAGCGGAAAAGGGCTCAGGTAAGCAGCTTTTCAGTATGTAAACAAGTTTGGAATAGATTTTTGTTTAGGTTTCTTCAAGACTACACACTGCTTGACCTAAGCTTATACGTATTGCTTCTATGGTGGTTAAAAGTTAGGGTGCTTGTAAAATAATCATTAACTAACGCGATATTCCTGATTGCGTCTTTAGAAAAGAAATTTGTTTTGATTTTTCATTTATTCTCCTAGCATTACTATTTCAATTATTTTGTATACTTACGCGAAATACAATTGAAAATATGAAAAAGGAATGCAAATCCATAAAGATTTTTTTCAAATTTTACTTTTTACATTCCAGCCTTTCCATAAAGAGATTTTTAGTTTAGAAGACTGGAACGCCCTCAAAAGGAGTTTTAAAAATGGTGAAGTACTGCACTATTTTTCTATTAAATACACCTGTGTGTTATTAAATTGAGTAAAACTCCAATGTGTGCTGTGAGCACAGGTGCAAGCCAAGTAATTAGCATAACTTTTGTTTTTTACATCTAATATTATAATTTTTTAAATTGAATTGGATTCATTTGAATCCAGACTTGGGCGTTGCAAAACACGACGTTTCGCCTGTGTTACACAATCGTCTAGCAAATGTTTGCCGGCGGCTAACTGCAGCAACTACATATGTAATGTAATACACACATATATATATATGTATATATAAGCTCTCAACACCCACACTTGGACACGAACAATGCACATTTCTCGCTGCACTCTAAAACTACTTTCAAAATGTTTTCACTTGCCGCACAACACACCTTTTTAAGTGCCCACCCAACTTGAGCGGGGCAAACATATAAATATATACATTTATATATATGTACACATACATATATGTGGCTGGCTTGCAGTTTCACTAACCACCCACTGCGTGGTGTGTAGAACGCGTTGAGAGTCTATTTAAGCTGTCGACGGTAGAAAAATTGTGGCTAAATGTTTAGAATTATCTCAGGCAAATTTCGAAAGGGGCGCTAAGACAAACTCAACTAAGCTCTCTGCTGCACGTGCTGCGAAAAATCGACAGAAACTTCATGAATCACGCGATCGATTCGAAAGGGGCCCCACTAAATCATGGCTGGACGGACGTTCGATTTAGAGCTAAAATTGCAGGCAATCTGGCCAGAGAAAAAAACAAAAAAAAAAATAAAGGCTTTGGCGAAAGGAACGTGACTATGAAGGATTTACACATGGCGATAAATCGCATGGAGCGTTGGCGGCCCTGCAACAACCACTAAAATCGTTGTAACAAAAGCAAATGCCGGCAATCAGTGTTGTTTTTCTTATTGATTAGTCGATTTTATTTATGTTGTCTGTCTGTCCGTCACATTGCTCTTTTGTCGGCTTTGCAAAATCGTGGCTTGTAATTATTGGCCATTATTATTGGGTCTAAATGCGCGCACCATTCACCAATAGCCGGAACTATAACATCGTCCCGGACTGGCCAACTAGCTAGCTAGGAAACCGGCAACCACGTTGTTCACGCTTCAATGAGTTAATAATCAATGCGGCTTTGTTGTTGTCGTTGCTGTGTTCCACAATTATGCGATTAAAATTGCAACAAGTGCAAAAATGAATTCAATTAGAAACCGGACAGAAGCCACAGCCTATTGCCAGACAATTTTTCAATACCCTGCAAAAGCAAATGGCAGCTGTTTTTACCTCAATAAACGCATCTATTGCCGAAAGGCAAATTCTAGCGAAAATCAATAGACAATTATTGAGACAAAGAGACAGAGGGAGAGAACATGCGAGAGAGAGCGGGATAGAAAGAGAGAGAAACCAGTTGGCAAATCTTTAGTCATCGAGATTGCGGCGAAAATTATAATGAGCCAGTGCTCAAGCGACTTGGAGACAAGTTTGGACGTGTGAAACGGCGATGAAATCATGCAGACCAACCGACCCCGACCACAATTCAAGGTTACTTGTATTCGTAAATACCAGACCAAAAAACCTGGCCCCGTTGAGTTGTCATTTTGTTAGCCAGGCTCTAAGTGATTTGGCAATTAGCCAACGCCAAGAATAAATAATAGTATATAAGACAACATAAAGCTCAATATAAGTTAAATTTAAACTATTCAAGAGTAGCTGACTGTGTGATACTCTGTATAAAGCTTATATTTATTAAGGAAAAATATATAATTACAAATATTATTGCTTTTATATTTCTCTGGAAAAAAGTGGTCACCAGCAAAATGCGTTGTGGACATGAAGATAACGGGTTGTCGAGGGGATTTTCTGAATAGTTACAAAAAGACGTCACAATTTTATCGCATTCTATTTATACCATATTACTTAACTTCGGATCACGTATTTCCTTTATACATATTACCTTATTAAAGTAAAACTCTTTTTTTAAGTCTTGGCAAGCAAGGAATATAAGTATATTTATATTTTACAGGGTACAAATAATATATGCAAATTGTTTAAATGTTAGCAATTGTGTAAGAAGTATTAAACGACCTTTGAGAGTTTGGAATACAAATGACTACAGGAGCTACACAAGACATTCATTTAAATAGCGAAATGAACTACACTGATATTTGATAATATTTATTTATAGGGTGTTTCAATGAACTACTTTATACCCATTTAACTCATGGGTAACTCAAACAGGGTAAACAGAAACTGAAAGTGATTTCTTAGGGCCAGCGAAGCACGACCATAACGGTTTAAAACAGGCAGCTTACAGATACATTGTTAGTGCCGAAGTGCAGGCAATAAACTTTACGTAAGAAAGTGTTTCGCCATAGAGGAGCTAGAGCCCAAAAAATTGACAGCTCATTTTTCAAATAAACCAATGCATTGATGACAATTTGCTGACAGTTGTGTCAAATGCGTATCCATCAACACAATTCGTTGACCCACATGTGGCTGGAGCTGTTGCACAGTATTCGGCGAGGTCAGCGGACTGGCCATTAGGCCAGTCATTAAAGCAGGCCGAGATCTGGGCGATTGTAGATTAGGCCCGGGGGCACTGAATCTGGATAGCTGAATCTCGAATAGCCGTAGATCGTAGAAGCGCGTTTACTGTTCTTCTTGATTGACATGCTAAAAAGTAGCTCGCAGATTGTATCTGCATTTTTGTCTACGGCTGTGACTGTATCTGTATCTTTATTTGTGTGTGTGTGTGTGTGTGTGTGTGTGTGTGTGTGTGTGTGTTGCCTCAACCTCATTTACAGTTGTGTGGCCAGCCTTTCTCAATAAGCTCTCATTGTAATGTCCGCATCTGTGGCAGCGGCTTTTCTTCCGCTTTTAACGGTTCATAATTGAAATTATAATTCAATTTATGCTCGCTGCCTGCCTGCTTTGTTTGCAACACTTTGCTTTTGCTACACTTTTTCAATTAAATTCAATGCACATTAGAAAATGTGGATGTCTGGCCTGCTCGAAAGTGTTGCCAAGAGTGAAAGATGCAATCACAGATACATTTGTATCTGTATCTGTAGCTGCAGTTCACTGACGTGTTTTTTGGCTCAGCGCCTGCGCAAATAAATTCGATTCGAATGTTTTTTTGTTTGTTGTTTAATATTAAATTTCATGCGCATACACTGACTGCAACAGTAGTATAAATGGAAGGAAAACAAATAAAACGCAAAGAAAACAACTGAAATTGTTTTACAATGGCGTCTGTTGCAATTAAGAACGCTTTCATTTTTCACTTTTCTTCTTGCATTTTCTCATTCAAGCCGAAAAACGTAAAAACTTTTACTGAATATAATTGAATTAACATTAACACACATACTCAAAAAGACTATGAGCAGCTAACCCAAAGATACAAATACAAATGCACATCAAGATCTGTGCACGCAGATCTCAAAAGCGACTCGACTGCAGCTGTCAGATATATGTATGTATATAAATATATATATATGTATATTTATATATAACACAATTGATTAATACAAACAGAGGTGATATTTTCCATTTTCATGTGTACTGTCAGTTTTAAATGATAACTCTGATAAGTTGTTCAACTAATTCAATAGACAGGCAATTTTTATTCTTCCCCAAAGTTGTTCTCTTCGAAAATCTTCAAGTGTGTGAGCTGTATTCAAAAATAGACAGTGCCGGCATTTTTGGGGTCGGTTTCGTTGTGCTTTGTGTGTGTTTTAAATATTTTAAGTATTTTTATGTGGCGACTGTTGGGCGCAGAAATCGAAATGAATGCAATTGAGAACTTTTCCATCCGTCGCATAAATTCCGAACACACACAACAAGATAGGCCCCAAGACAATCGCAGCCAATAACAATAATGAGGGTCAACTTGGAGCCACTGAACAGAGTTTTCCTTCAATTATTTACAATTTCATATTGATTTGTAGGCAGCACCCCATTTTTGTTTCTGCTCTAGGTTTACTTCAATTATCAGTCGACGCATAATTAAGTGCAGGCCCCCGTTTTGACCTCGACTCAGCGGCTGAGGGCTGAGCTGATGTAACCCAAAGGCGGTCGGCAGGCGCCGCACGCGTTTTGCATGCGTTTAAAGTCGCTTACGCAAGAGACGCGCGCAAGGTGCGGTTTTTGTTTATATTTTTATTTTTTTTTGTAGAAAGTGTCGCGACACATTTGTGCCACTAAATTAAGTAATTTAGTTTTATGACAACGCTTCAAAACCATGCATCAACGATCATGTGGGCAGCAAAGTGTTTTTTCACCAGCAAATGCAACTTTTGGCCATTTCTCAGAGCTTAAAGTATTTTGATTAATTTGTAGTTGTCTTTTATTGTCTTGTTTTTTTTTTTTGTTTTTGGCAATTAATTGTTATGCGTTTTTAATGCCACCTTGCTATAATAAAAGCCCAAAGGTGTAGCTTACATAAGCCCGTATATATATATACATATATCACTGTATATGCATATAAATCACATGTTCGCAATGCGCACTTAACTGTTTTGCTGCGTTTTGGAATTTTTGTCTTTTGTTTGAATTGGATTTTAACGTTACTTTGTTTTTGCTTTTCGCAAAAATACATACAAACATATTTTTATAACTATATGTGTATAAATAAATAAATGAAAAAAATAAAAAAGAAAACTTTCTCCGCCGCTTGTCGTGCAAACTTGACGCACAAAAAGAAACGAGAAAAACAAATAAAGAAAAAAAGCTGAAGCCGAACTGAAAAATAAAAAGAAATGTACAACAAGCAGATGATTTACAGCATAAATAATGAAATGGTCATTGTGGGCTTTGAGTTATTTGCCAAAGAGTCAGCGAGACACGACCAAAAAAAAAAAAAAAGAAGCAAAACAAAAAACAAGTGTGAGACAGGAAATTGAACTTCGCTAGAAAAATAATACAGACAATATTTGATCGACAGCGTTTTCATTTGATTTATGTAGCGATCACATACAGCTACAAGAAGCGCTGATAAGCGCAATCGATCACGTTTTTGCCTTATCAATGACCCAAAGACGATGCACAGTTAATCATTGTTTACCGAGCTGATAAGCCAAAAATGCGAACGCGCGCGTTTTCGGCGCGTCTTTAAACGCGCTGCATACAAACTAGTAGAAAATAGAAACACAAATGCAAATTTTAAAAGTCAAATCCATGACCACAGACAGGAATTGCAACTGTATTAGATTAACTGCGCTTATGTAAACAACAAAACCCGGGCAAATGTATATATTTAATAAACAATGAAAAGCGAAAAAAGTGCGTGATTTGAAAATGTTTAAAGTCGCTAAAGAAGAAAACGAAGACGAAACAAAAAAGTGAAAAGTTGCGCCGTTTTAATGTGCATAATTATTATTTTGAGCCGAGCTCACTTGAAATGTTTACTGCGTAACTTTTGGGCCATCTGCCCGCCCCCTTTAGGCCCCACCTCCCACCTGCCAACAACTATGAATGTAATCAACGTTTGTAAAATTTTTATTGAAAATAAAGTTCGTGTCAAAATGCAGTTTTTCGTATCAACTGCAAAAAACTTCTTTGTGTTTTGCTGCCTGAACAAGATCTTTAAACAAATGTTTTTGTTTTTTAGTAGTCTTATTTATACGCTATATATCGCGAAAGAAATTTAAATGCAAATTTGTACATATTTTCTTTTTGTTTTTGCCCGCGAACAAGTTTTGTGAAAGCGTCTGCTGCTACTTAAATAAATGTTGTTTTTGTTGAAATTGCTGTTTGCTGTATTTGCTCGTCAGCAAATAGCGAAGAGTTAATATATGTCTTATTGCTGTTATTGCGGCTGCCAGCCAAGTCGCGGCACAAATCCATCATCGATGATGATCAGCCCATGATGATTGGCCGCTCGCATCGAGATCTTTTGCACATAAGGCGTAGGCTAAAAGAAAAACACGTTTGC
Source organism: Drosophila lacertosa (assembly GCA_004143845.1). Taxonomy (NCBI): domain Eukaryota; kingdom Metazoa; phylum Arthropoda; class Insecta; order Diptera; family Drosophilidae; genus Drosophila; species Drosophila lacertosa. The sequence continues at coordinate 400,070 of SCDZ01000045.1, forward strand.
TGATCACTTTGACATTTTCCGTTGGTTTCCACTTTTGGGAAAAACACACACACTTGAGGCGCGAGGCCACCGGCTTTTAAATGGACTTTTCCTTGCGCTTTTTGTTTTCGTTTCAACGTTTCATTCATAAGTAATTGCGGTTTTGCATAGTTAGGATCAGTTGTAGAGCAAAAGCGCTTGTCGCTTGAATAGCTGCCACACGCTGCGAGAGAGCGCTGGTGGAAAGGTCAAATTTTTAAAGGCACCTTCAAAGCCAAGTGAAAAGATTTGAAAGTTAAAGCACCGTTAGGAAAAAATGCTGTTGTTTCTTAACTAGAATGTTCGAATTTGCTTGCAGTATAATAATAAATAAATATAATTTACTCAGCGTGAATGATTTATAATTGTATATATTATAAGAAGTTTAAGGGGTCAACATTTATTTTGGAGAAAAGATAAAAGTAAAAGTTTTTAGATAAAAGAAGAATAGATATATTAAAGACTTGATTTATTGATTTAATTGTTGTTGATTATATTATTTTGTTAAGTTTATATTTACATTTAAGTGAAAAGTGAAATTAATGAATCTATCATATGTCATTATGTAATTCAATGGGCTCTACTTTTATATATTTCTTACGATTAACTTCAATAAATGCCTAACTTTTTTCGATTAGGAAAAATATCTTTACAAAATAATGTCTTAAGACATAATAATTTCTTTAAAACAATGCTTTCGCTCGAAAAAAGCATGATTCAAATAAATAATGAATAATAGTTAAGTTGGGCTATCATTAAATCGTTCGATATTTTCTTAAGCTCACAAATCACGCAGCAACTTCTAATCTTAAGCTCGAATTACAACAAAATGCTTTTAGACATTTATTCCCAAGTGTTTTTTTTTTTTTTTGATTATTTAAAATAATTTATCTGCGCACAAAAAAAAGAGAAAACCAACGTTCCCCAACAAGCTTAATTAATTTTATATAGAATTTATTATCATTATTTTCTTTTTAGAAAATATTTTTGCTCATTTCCGTTGACATATTTTCATTTTTTGCTGTGTTCGCAAAAGTGTCGAAAAATAACTCAAATCGAGTGTGTTTTATTAAAACTAAAATTATGTTAAACTTACCTGGTTTTTATGCAAACTGGCAAAAAGCGTATATAACGAAAATATGCGAAAAACGTGAACAAAAAAATCCAAAAATTTACAGCGTCAGCGTTAGCAGCTAATAATTAATCCAAGAAATTCTACAAATTGTTGTATAGTGTTTTTTTCAGCTGAAATGTGAAACCGGCAGCCAGGGCACGTTAAAGGTGCGAAAAGTGTTGTTGCCAGCGGACTTTGATTATGAAACTGCACTCAGAACTCTTCGCAGACTTCATGAACTTTGCGCCCAAGTTGGCCAACAACTTGTTGTGTTGTTGTTGGGTCGTTTCCAAAGGCTCTGCTCGAGCCGCTGATTGTTGAACTGTTGGTGTAATTTACACGGCGCGTTGCAGCTTGCTGCTGCTGTTGTTGTTGTTGATGTTATTGCTGCGGTTTTCGATAGCTGACAGACGCTGCAGGCAGGGGGCGGGTAGGGGAGTTCCGGTATCGGTGTCGTTTGCAATGCGTTTCCAGTTAAAAACTTTTTATTTTAATTTTTTTTAAATGTTGCTGTTGCTGTTGCTCGTTTGTACTTAGAATTCGTTGTTTGTGAACAAATAATAATTAAAAAAATACGAAGTAAACAAACTGAAACGTATCACTTGCACATTCTTCTTCTTCTTGTTAGCTAATATTATTTGCTCGTTAATTTGATTCGTTGTTGTTTGTTTTTCTCGATGTTGTTGGTTGTTTTTGTTGTTGTCGTTTAGAAAGTGGGTTAAATTAAACGGCGCGTCTTGGATACGCTTTATGCAAATTATTTCTAATATGCATGCGGAGATGTCGCGCTTGTTTGAACTTGTTAGATCCGTGATTTATTTCGATTTTTTGCAAATATCAACTTCATTCAACTTTGTAATCGTGCGTTGCTTTATCTCTCTCGCTCTCTCTTTCACTTTGTTCGCTCCTTTTTAGTTCGCAACTGTGTTATTTACAACTTGATATTCCGCTTGAGACGTTTGCACTTCTTCGCGTTTCACTCGCTACTGAATGGAAGTTGGCCGATCCGCCCGTACGGCAACCCGAGACACGATCAAGCTGCAGAGATGGCTTCGTGCAGTGCAGCACAGGTGAGAGAGGCGGGCGAACTATAGGCCGACTTCAACAACGAAGCAACAGCACAAAGAGCAAGTCGTTTTAAGCTTTCAGCTTTTTTAACGGTTTTCTTTTGTTACGTACGCTCACCGATCCGAGTATTAAAGTTGTCCGCATGCGAACGTAAGAGAGCAACAAGACACGGAGAGCGGGCAGAACAGTTTGTTTTTGGCCGCCATGCGATCGTTGAGACCTGCATTCAATTCAAAATGGGTGTGACCAAGTTATGCTAGCGTATAAAAACAAGATAAATGCAACAGTAAATAGTAATATAATTTTCTCCAACTAAAAAATACCAATTTAAGCGAGCTAAATTAAATTTTATGAAATTTGTAGCTTGTTTATACTATTATACAAAATTGAGACAGACAAATATTTTTTCTGAAACATGCAAGTGAATCCATATTAGTACATGAATATATTAATTTCACATACATATATCATTTTTTTTCTAAAAAAAAATTGTAGTAAAAATCAGGTTGTCTTAGATAATTGCTGTTAAGATATTGTGAAGATTCTAACTTTAGCTCATTTAACAAACATTTTTAACGTTTATTTAGGTTTAAAATTCGGCCTACTCATTTAATTTTAAGATATTAAAAATGCCGTCAATTTGAAATAACGGTTTTGCAATTGATAGCACGCTTAGTAGTGTTGTATAAAGATACTTACATAAAAAAGAACCAAATTAACTCTGAGCAACCTAAAACTGGTTCCGCAGTCCAATCATCAAATGTTATCGATAAATTATGAACAACTTAAGATATTGAACTAGTTTAGTTGAGCCCACTGACGACTCATTTTTGTGAATCGATAACTTATCTGCTGACGCTCAAAAAAATATAGTGGAATATGAATTATTTCACTTTACTGCAACTATATAAACCCTAAAGTGTTGGCTGCATTCCAAGCAAAGTACGTATAGAATAATATAAATGACATTTATTAAAAATGTATAAATACTTTGCTTAGCTGTTTATTTTCCCTTTCGGCTTTCAACAAAAACACAATTTTTCTTTTGTTGCAGTGGCAAAATGACTGACATCAAGGAAATTGTTGTTGTTGTGAAATGGAGTGGTAAGGAGTATCCAATATCCGACCTCACCGATCAAGACACCGTCGAGGTGTTGCGCCACGAGATCTTTCGCAAAACACAAGTGCGACCGGAGCGTCAAAAACTCTTGAATCTAAAACACAAAGGTTAGAAAAATAAACAAAGCTTTGTAAAAGAAATTGCACATAATTATCGTGGATTTTAATAGGCAAACCGGCGGCAGACAATGTCAAGCTGTGTGCTTTGGAGCTGAAGCCCAATTTCAAGCTAATGATGGTCGGCTCAACGGAGGCGGACATAGAGGATGCCTGCAGCTTGCCCGAGGACATTGGCGAGGTGATTGACGATTTCGACGACGCTGACGAGCGTGAAGAGTCCGTGGAGAATTCCGCCGTGTACCTGGCCAAAGTGCAACGACGTGTGCGCGATTACAAAATCGCTGAGATCACGCCGCCCCGAGAGGGTAAACACCTGCTTGTCCTGGACATAGATTATACCCTCTTCGACCATCGGTCTCCCGCCGAGCAGGGCACTGAACTGATGCGCCCGTATTTGCATGAGTTCCTGGCCTCGGCCTACGAGAACTACGACATCGTGATCTGGTCAGCGACAAGCATGCGCTGGATTGAGGAAAAGATGCGCCTGCTGGGCGTCGCGAATAACGACAATTACAAAGTAATGTTCTACCTCGACTCGAATGCCATGATTTCGGTGCACGTGCCGGAACGCGGCGTGGTGGATGTGAAGCCGCTGGGCGTCATCTGGGGCCTCTACAAGCAGTACAGTCCCAAGAACACCATAATGTTCGACGACATACGACGCAACTTTATGATGAACCCTAAATCGGGACTCAAGATACGTCCGTTTCGACAAGCGCACCTGAACCGCGCAAAGGATAAGGAGCTGCTTAAGCTGTCCACGTATCTGCGCCAGATTGCCTTGTACTGTAAGGACTTTAATCTGCTTAATCATCGCAAGTGGGAGCACTACGATCCCAAGAAAAGTTCTTAAGGCTGCCCGCGTCAGGCGTCTACGTATTAAGATAAGATTCCCCTAATTTTATTCAATTAAAGTACTTTTTAACATATTATACGCATATTGTACGCAACTAGAGCGTGTATCCGCCCTGATCCGCCCAGTGTACGCGTCTAGCCTCCAGGTACTCCTCGTGCAGCCGCCGCCGCTCCTCCTCCAGCTTCGCCAGGCGGCGATACCGCTGCAGCATCATGCCGCAGCCGAAGAGCAGCGCCACCTGGCAGATCAACCACAGTATGAAGAGCGCAATCAGCAGGCTTTGATTGATGCAGATGTTATCCAAGTGCAGCTGATCATCGATGCCGGCTATGAGCAAAACGCCGCGCTCGCCGTACAGAAAACTGTTGCTGTTGGTTTGATCCGGACCGTGTACGCGTAGATTGTAGTTAAGTGGCAGCTCCACCTGCTCGCTTATGTTGGCTTTAGACGCATTGTTGGTCCCATGGCTCAGGTCGACTGGCGGCATGTCCATAACAGTCGATATGTACACTGGATTCTGCACCCTCAGCTCTGCCAGCTGTCGCTCGGGTCGTTCCAACTGGCGCTTGCGTCGCTGCCAGTGCCCGCCTGTGGGCAGGACGCAGTTGGTGGGTGCACAACGCTCCACGCAGAAGCGAATTTTCACATCGAAGCTGACGTTGGCCGTGCCCGAGAACTTAAACGCGTGGAAGCGAGCCCGCAGCATGTTGCGAGAGTGGCTGCGCACACGTTCCAGTGCCGGAAAGACGCTGGCGTCTGTTGGACAGCCCCGCTCGTCGATGAGCAACACATAGTTGTGGTTGTCCTGCGACTTGGCCACCAGCGAGGTGGCGCGGAAGTCCGGTAGCGGCGCCAGCTGCAGCTCCAGGTGCTCGCCCAGCTGCGTCGAGCTGTATTCGGCCACGATTTGCAGCTCCAGATTCTGACCAATCTGCACGTCGTTAGTTTCGTGCTGCTGCGATAAGTCCACGATTTGCAGTGTGATCTGCGGATGCGGCTGTGGCCCACTGCTGCTATTATAGTGCACAACGCCCTCCTGTGGAAACATGCTAAGGAGGGGATATGGATTATACGGTGGTTCACTTGATTGATTCACGCCTAGATTGCTTACTGCTCTGCGTACTCCAGCGAGGATTCGAGCGCTATGGCACTGGGCACGTGCTCGGAAGCGTCCACGCTGCTGTCGCGCACATTTACGCCCAGCGAGACCGTGGCGTTGTTCAGGATGCAGCCGACCTTGATGAGACGATCGCCCTGGGTTTGTACATTCGCATTGTTTTGTATGACCACCAGAGCGGATATAAAAGTCCTGCAAGGGAGGCAGGCGATCAGCTGGGTTAATATAGGATATGTTTAAAATAAGTGCCAACCTGTGATAGGATTGAGTCATCTCGTAGGCGCGCAGAACACCGCAGCGGTTCTCTTTGGCCTCGCTGCCAATCTCCAGGCGCAGCAGGAGACTCTCATTGCCGGTTCCGCCCACCTGGCAGTCCTTCGAGTGCATGCTGGCGTACATTTTGCCGGCAAACCAATCCTTGGGCTTGTAGCGAACGCTCATCTCGTCGCGTGTGCAAAAGACCTGCACTGTTTGGGAGATAATATGGTTTATGAGGGGTGAATCTACATATTAATATGACATGTCTATGCAGAGGATGTTAATTTCTTAGTACGATTAACCAGTTGATTCCATATTTCTTTATAAACATTTATATCAAAAGTTATATGCGGTCTTAAGCCAGCCCGGAACGAGACCGGAAATTAAACATTTTTTAGTCCGTAAGTCAAATTTATTTAGTAGATCCCTAAAAACATTATATTGCTTATAGTTAAAATGTGGCATTAACTCACCATCCAGACACTTGACGCGTCGCATGTAGACCGAATTGTCGCGCAGCTTGAGGCTGCGTGGGCCAAGGGACACGATGTCCTCGGAGTGCAGCTGGCACTCGGACGGGGTCAGCTGGTTGAGGTAGTAGAAGGAGATTCCCTGGCAGTAGAACTGCGACTCGTGTGTGCACATCGCCTGACACTGCAATGCAATACGAAAAGGTCATCAATCAAGCGGCCAATCGATTACAATCATAATGCGCGACCGCTCGAGCGCGTCAAAAGTGGCGCACCTCTTTCTGGGTAAGGCCCCAATATTTGGCTTCCGCGTAGATAAAACTGCTGTTCGCATACAGCTCGTACGAGCAGTTGTCGTTCTCGATGGGCCGCTCGTGGCACTGGTTCTCCATGTACTCCTCGTCGTAGGCCGCCGCTCGGAACCCGTCCGGCTGCATGGACTTGTCCTTGTCGCTCAGCGTGCAGCGGCCCAGCCTGACAAGAGGCTGTCCGGAGCGTTCCTCATTGCGGAACCTATGGGCGAAGGGAAGCATTCAGAAACGGTATACTTAGGGAAAAGCTAAGGGATTAATTTGTTGTTTAATATCTTAAATGTAATAACATTAAAAGGCTCTACAATTACAGTTTGCGAATCGGAGAGTTCCGAAGTAACCTTCGTCAAAGACAAAACAACACAAAAAGATATATAAATAGACTCCCATACAGACTAATAAATTAGTATAATACTGGAGCTTAAACCATCCGGTTAGTATAAATTATTAAGAAATTTTATAATTATTAATATAAATAAAAATTAGAATTAAAAAGAAGTATACTTTAAATACTTGTGAAACAGATATGCACTTAAAATGAATTTGTTAGGAGAGGAGATAGGTATTTGGGTTAAGTGTTTAATTTTAGTTATAATCTTATATAACATGTCATTTGGCATTAGTATACTTAAGTTTGATTTTATGATAAGAATTTTGCACTTTAGCCAGACTTAGACAACTCTCGTGCTTGATTTAAAAACACAAGTGTTGGTTCCGGACGAGTTGTGATTGTGTCTGGCTATGATTTATGACTTCACTCTGTGATATCATAATCCGGCGAAAAGCTGTCGCATTTCAAATGCATAGCAGAGGCAATTAATTTGGCCAACAGAAACTGTCAATTACCGCTCACGATTGTTCCGATACGATGGCGCGAACGAGGCGGACAGGCATTCGAATTGCGTTTCAAAGAAGCAGCTCTCGGCGCACTCACGACGCGTGACCAGCGTCGAAATGGTCTTTTTGCCATGGGACACCAGGCTGTTACCCGGAATTTTGGTCAGCGCCCAGCGCCGAGCTTTGCACGCGGCGGGCACTGCAATGAATAAGAACGGTTCAGCCAAGGCCGGCAACGCCCCCATCCGGCGCATACTTACCGCGCAGGCAGCTCTTCTCGTAGAACATGGCCTCGGCATCGGCCACCAGCGGCAGCTCATCCGCAATGGGCAGAAAGCGCGAGTTGCGCTCGAAATACGAGTAGCCATAGCACTCGTCGGTGTCCAGCAGATGCACGTACGCGATGCAGTCGGGATCCTCGTTGCAGCTGCGCCAGCAGATCTCGCTAGCCGGCTGCCCGTCGGGCAGTCGACGATAGTCGCCGCTGCGTCGATCGCGTTCCTTAAAATTGCTGGCAGTTGAAGGCGGCGCGTAAATCAAATTCCGCTCGCTGAGGTATTCCAGGGGCGGTCGAAAGCCGACGATTTTCTGCAGCTGCAGCTGATGCAGTGGACACTTCAGCAGCAGCGCATCTAGGGAAGAAGTCGACTTTAAGCTTTAAAGCTGCGCTTGACTGAGAAGCCCACATTCCACAGATTCCTATACAGACAATACTAGATGCAACTAAATATCTGCTGTGCTTATGCATATCGATTTCGCAAATTGAATCAAGTACTTATTATTGATTATCGATGCGTATAATCAGATATTTCTATGCACATCTCAACAATTAGGCTTGCATTTAAATAAACATAGTATATATTCATATATAACTTTGTTCTGGGAACGAGACAACTTATATATTTGCTTTTACTCGTTTCCTTAGGTATTTCTTGCTTTCAATTTATTATAATTAATCAATTAAGTCATGTCTAGTTAGAAGCTTATGTAAACAGTTAAACAATATACTAACTATTGTTGAGCTGAGAACAAATACATTGGAAACCCCACTTTACATTTCTCCCTCTCACACTCTCTCTCTCACACTCTCTTTCCCTTTCTAGCATTGTGCTGTAAATTAATCTGAGTTATTTTGGTTTCATACTCAGACAAAAGCTGCCTTTTAGTTTGCCGTGTAATGCAAATTTCAAGTGCAAAAAATGATTTAATTGACGCATCACGTCAGCACACTCAGCGCTAACAAAAACAAAAACAACGAAGATTGCTTCGCATAAACCGCAGATACCCTGTGATACCCTTAGCTCTTAAAGTAGCGTATGCATGTAAATTATTTGTTTTTCTACTCCCCATTGTTGCTTGTAATTAGTTTTTAAACGGACACATAGCAGAATATATCTGCAAATTAAAACGAAATTCAGTTTGTGACAGTCGAGAATAAAAAGTACTTTGGTTGACTCAAAGATACCCTGTAGAGTAGCCATATTTTCCCTGCGTTTTGTTTGGCTAATACAATTAAGGTTGTATTTATTATGTGATCAAACTTTATATAAAGATGTTAACTAGTTTCCTCCACTTTCACTTCGATTAATGAATTGAGATTTTAATTCTGCTCGAATCCTGTCTATGAAGTGACGAAAGTTCTTCTAACCTTGTGCATACTGTAGGTTGGAGCTATACTTTAACCCAATTGAATGTGGACAGGGTATAATTACAGCATAGCGCGGATGCCCAAACTCTTCACAATATAAAATTGGAAAATGTATGTTTGTACTTATATATGCATATTGCCGAGCATTGATTGGGCATGTCATGACCAATTTGCCGTGTCAGCACGGACATGGAAAATGTTAAGCTTACCACTTGTGTTTTGTGCCAGCATCAAATATAATAATATTGTTGTGAATAATAATTTGCAATGCCATTGTATTTTCCAATCTGATTTAGGCATGGTTTTTGTCGCTATTGCATTGCAAATAATTATTAATGGGCGAATACTTTGAATAAAATTTAAATTGATATTGATTCGGGACTTTTTTTGTTGCTCGCCCAATGTTTGTCACAATTCAACACCTTCAGTTTTGTAAACATGCACACGCACGTATCCGGAGGCCCGTTTCCATATCGTTTGTCACAAATTTACATATGCGAAAAAAAAGGAGCAACCAACAATCGGGACTCGGGCACTTTGCCCTGAATATGTCAATTAGTCCAATTAAAGGCGGATTGCATGGCCGAAAATCCAAAAAACACTTGTTACAACTTTTTTAATGGAGTTTTTTTTTGTTGTCTTCGCACATTTTTTATTATGTTCGTAATGCCATTAACCAAATGCACTTTGCACGCTTTTTTATTTTTATTTTTTTTTACCGCACGTCTGACGAGCGCGACTTTCGACTTGCAAATAGCAGAGGCTGCGGCTGAGGCTGCTGTTGAGGCCGAGTCGAGCGCTCGGCTGGGAAGCTCAGGTAGATACTCACGCACACAGTGTTACCTGTATGTTATGAATGCTTCGATCGAGCGTCGACGTCGCGGCTAACCGAGCGTATGAGAAATTTCATGTCAACGTCGCCGCCGACTGCTGATTAGATCGCTGCTCGGGTGTATCCACGCCGAGTAAAGCAACCGAATTGCTCGCTGGCTCGCTTACAATGTGCAATAAACAAAACTATTTAACGCACACGCCGCGGCGAGGGCGTTGCCGGGGTGCTGCTGCTGCCGCAGTTGCTGCTGCTGTTGCTGCTTTTAGGCTGGCCGTGCGTAGCTCGTGGCTCAGCTGGTGCCCCTAAAGCATGTCTGTGCACTCAGAGAAAGACAATGTGAGAAGTGAACCGCACAGCAGCATTTAAATGATAAATGTTTGTTAACTAAGCGATAATCATTTTTGGCTAATAAACTATATAATCAATGCCAAAATTGTTCTTACTTAAGATATGCTTAAAATATTCCAGTTGGCGAAAAATATATATATCTGGAAACTTAGATATTTATTGGTAGCTCCTAAATAAACTATGTCTTTTAATCAAGAACTGAAGCATTCTTGAACAGAAACTACCCTTGCTTGTATAAAGACAACACTTATACTTAAATTACGCATTCAACTCCCTTTTTTTCTCTAAGTGCATCAGCCCATGTATCTATCTACAAGTATATATCTATCTCGCTATCGCATCAAGCCATGCATGTAGCTTACTTTCCGTGTATCTTTTGACTGTTTGCACAGTTGCGTTCCAGCATCGTTGACATTGTTGTTGTTGTTGTTGTTGCTTTTGTTTCTTGTTGTTGTATTCAATGGCACTTTTAACAGTTCAGTGGTTTTGCCGTTGACAACGATTGTTTGCCTCTGTTCTTGTTGTTGTTGCTTGCTTTTGTTATTGTTGTAATTGTATTGCCCAATGATAAATGGTTGATTTACATTTGTAGCTTCGATGTTGATTCGTTTTGTTATTGTTACAATATTAATGCATCTATTTTCCTATGAGTATTTATATATATGTACATTTATGTGTGTGTTTGCTTGTGTGCCTGACAATTGATTCTTTGGAAATAATGTTATACGCGGCGTATGCGTAATTGTATTCACAATTTTTCGCTAGTTTCTAATTAGCCAACGGTGGCAAACATAGCAAAGGGCGCCCTTTGTATAATTAACTTACCTTTTCGGGCCAGGCCAGCGTCTGGTGCGTGACCTCTGCGGTTAGCACTTGAAATTCAGTTATTGGCAAGTTGGTCAAGGTCGTCATCAGCTGCGTAGAAGCCCAAATGTCTTGCATGAGCGACGATGTGCCCATATAGCAAAGGTGCATGCCAATACCACTAGGGCTGACATTATTATTATTTATATAAGCTTGCTTAACTTTGACTCAGAAACATGCAATTGCTCAATTTGCCATGAATGTATAATCATTTAATTTTTGCGTAGCCAAAGAAAAATAAATAAACTATTACAAATTGACGAAATTATAACTATTACTCAGATGAGAAAGAACTTTCGGTATGTTTGGAGGTGTTAACATAAATAAACAACAAGTGACAATTAAGCTTTGGTATTTATTTGATAAAGGCAACTAAATTAGGAAACAACATTTCGCTTCAGGGTGCCAAGAATAAAACACTTTAACAGCTATAAGCAGTTAATACACTTAATAAAAGCCACATACTTTAATTTTAATAGCATATTAATAATAAAATGGATCATTATATTTACTTGTCACACTCTGTGTTTATAGAACTTATAAAGGTAATTGAGTTTACTTGAATTAACCCTTTAAAAATTGTAATTGTGGTTAATTATTCTCTTTCATAAGAGTTTAAAAAGTGTTTGAAGTTCGTAGTGCAGAACTTACCTGTAAATATAAGTTCTTGAAGCCATTTGACAGTGATATTTAAAGGTCAAATTGGGTTGTTGTTTTTTAAGCGAATACTCTAGGAAAATGCAAGCGACACTCTGTAAAATTTTCCATTCTTTTTATTTATTTTTTAATGGGTCAACTTTTTTATAGCTGCTTCCATAGATGGTAAAGCTGTCGAGGTAAAGGACATGGGTTCACTTTAACGATACGGCACTAATTACGTTATTTTGACCTCAATTGGTGACCAACTGCAAATGGTTACCTTGACTCCTAGGCACTTTGCCTTTTGCTTTCGCCCGACTTGATTGTCGCGCTGCGTATACGTAATAATTCATAAGCCGTGCACGCTGCATGCAAGGGCACTATAAATTATGGTTGCATGCAAGCAGCGAACAAAAAAAAAACATGAAGTATATGTTTATATAAATGTATATGCATATGTGAGTATAACTTCCCTTAATCGCTGGTCTAAATGACGCAATGCTAAGAGGGTCGGAGGCCAACACATTTACTGGCAGGCAGGGAAATTAACAAGAATCCGAGTTTTAAATTTGTGGAGAGCAGTGTTGCACTGTCGGCATTAAAACAAACAAAAGACCGCAGCCAGTTGCAATTCTATTTGCAGCAAAGACCGCTCCACAAAGTTTCGCATTTCACCTTGAACTATAAAAATAGTGGAGTGTGTTGTGTGTGTGCTACAATAACACAGCAGCGTTGCCAAGTGACGCCTGAATGACGCATAGAAACAAAAGTTGCAAAATTGCACACAACACAATAATAAACAGACATGCGTGTGCGAGTGTGTGAAAGTTGCACACATATACATACATATATAAGCAACACATACACACATATAAAATTAACCTATGTCGCACACATGGCTAAAAGTTTGCCTCATTAAAAATGCCAAAAAGTCAGACAAAGGGATGCTGAAGCGGGTCTTAAGTGGGGTCAGACAGCAGCAACAATGAGACACTGACACAAACCAACATACGCATACACCCACACCCACACTCACACGCACACATACATGTCGTGCACATGCCTATGTGACATGTCAGACAGGCCAACAGTCAGTCAGCCTGCCTGGCTGAAGGGGAAGGGTAAGGGCGTGTTTGGGCAGCCAGGCCATAAAGCACCGCCTAAAGTTGCGCTTGAATGCTTCAACGAGGGCAGCAGCAGCAGCAGCGGCAAAAACAACAACAAGAGCAGCAGTCTCAGCCAGGCGTTGCATGCAACTTGTCACATTGTTTGAATCACTGAATTATGCAAATAGAAGACAGACAGAGATAGAGAGTGAAAATGTTGCTGTTGCTGTGTATATGTTGCCTAAACACCCAGTCAGCTACAATTTGCCAGAAGTCTTTACTATTTAACACCACACAAAAATAATCAGACAACAGTACAGTTTGAGTGACTAAGTGACTAACTAAAACTTGCCCATGTCCAAGCTCAAATCGTATAAGTGTGTGTTAGTGTGTGTGTGTTTGACATTTGCTTAAAAACTCACTCGTCGCTTGTTGCTGGCAACTTCCGGTTCATATAGAACGCCAAGTTGCTGTCAGTTGCACCCTTGACAATACTAACACCAGCAGCAAAAGCAACGCCCCCCTCCCCCTCCTTTGACCCCACTTGCCCCCTTGCCCAAGCAGTCACTAGCGTGTGAACTCTCAATGAAACGAGGCGACTCTGGCTCCACCTTCAACTACGACTCCGCCGTCAAACTGCGCTAACTAAAATTTATTTAAATCTGTGCCATAATTGTTTTGTACGCCTGTTGCTGCTGGCAGTATTGTTGTTGTTGTTGTGGTTGTTGCTGGCTTTTTTGCTGCTCGTGTGCGCATAAAATTAACGCTGCAAATTTATTGTCAGTTCTGCAAATTCTTTTCGCGGTCGCGGTTTTTTTGTGTGTCGGAGTCCGTTTAAATGTCACAAGTTGCCGCAATTTGTTCATTGTGCGGCGGAGACTATATTTAACCGCGATTAAGATTAAAGCTTAAGACAATCGAGCCAAATAGAAAATGGAATTGTTATTGTTGTGTAGCAAACGTTAAAGATATCTTTTTGGCCAAGTTGGCTTCTCGGCTTTCATACTCTCCAATCTTCAAGTACTTAGAAATGTTTACCTTTAGGACTTATTGTTCTTAATGCACGCTCTTTTCACACTTAAAGTGAAAAGCTTTATAATAAACAACTTTACTAAGTAAACTTTCTTATTAACAATTAGTTATTTAACATTGTTTAAAAAAAAATACACTTTTATCTAACAAAGCATTAAAATTATTGAACACCAACAGCCTGTAAATAAATATAAATAAAGTAAAGTTATGAAAAAAGAGAGCAATTTAGAGTATCTTATTTGTTGAGTTCATATTCCATCTGAATCAATTTCGACTTTCCATATCAAAGAAAACACAAGAAAATTTATTGAAATTGCATTAAATAATATTTATTGTATATATAAATAAAACAGACATATTTCATATATATAAGTATGTAATTAAACCAAAACCTAAAGCGCTCGAATTTCTTTATTCTTTATTCATTTACGCCTGTGATATTACTTGAAAACAATGTAGTTCTTAATAAATTTATTCAAATGCGTTAATACGTATTTTGCCTTTTTAATTGTATGAATTTTGTTAAAAAACATTTTGATACTATTGAATGAAATCAACTTTATTATTATGGTTGAAGTCCAGAAAATGAGGGAAACTAAACTTAAATATTAAAAATAAGAGTAAGAGGTTTGAAGTTAAAGTGCCAAAGTTGAAGTTTGATGTTCGTCATTGTTGTTAGTATACTTAACTTTTGGGTCACTAGGATTAATGCAATTTGCTTAATACACAAGTACATAAATACATACATAAATACAATCGTGATCAATAGTATATAGTCAGTTTATAGAGTTTACACCACGCGTCAATTTTTTTAAATGCAGCCAAAAACACGATTTCAATAATATTTTTTTTCACTTCTTCTCAAATGATTATATTTATACTATATATATATATATTATATATATATTCATTTTTGTGTTGGTAATCAATTGTTGCTATAATAAAAAGTTATTCAAACCCAATTTCGGTTTCGGTCAGGCGCAGTTATTTATGTTTTTTATTTTTTACTACTTTAATTAGCTAGATGCTATTATTTTTGCAAGCATTTTCTATATGCTGTGAAAAGAGTTTTTAATTTTGTAAAAAAGCAAATAATGATAACCAATAATGCACTACATAATTATAAACGCATGTGAAATGTGATTGGATTTAAGTTCGTGTTCTGTTTGTCGCCTCTTAATTAAGTATGTTGCTGCCACTTATATACTTACATACATTTTAAACATAGTATTTTATATAATTTCATTTGTATATTTATATATATTTATATATATATATATATGTGTGTGGTTTTTTCTCGTACGTATGCATAAGCATTTTTCTTACTTTTATATCGTATTTTAGATAATATGATTTCTGTGGAAATTTGTTGATCTCTGCGCGGTGTGCTTGGTATCTAATTCTTGTTCACTGTTCTGTTTTTGGCATGGAGATGGGTGTGTGTGTGTGTATTAGTGTGTGTGAGTGTTTGTGTGTTATTGTAATGGAGCAAGTGTTCAGTTTTCATCTGACAGGAGCTTAATGAAAGGTAAACAGCCAACGTTTGTTGACATTACATCAAAGCAGTGCCTACTATGAATCTTTAAAGAATGCGCTTTCCAAACTCTTCTCTCAACTGGCCAACTCTAAATGTATGCAATAATGCTTAGTAAATATGTTAGTGTATCTATAAAGTGCTGCAAGCACCACATCTAATTGGGTGCCTCTGTCGAACTGGGGGCATGTTCGTTAGTCGCATGATTTTAAGTATGTAGCATTTATCGATTTAGCTGCATGTCAATAAAGCAACACAAATTTGAATCATGAACTGTTTTTTTTTGTTGTTGTTGTCCTCTCTGTTTTTTGCAGTTCCTTTTGCGTACTTAGTTTTTTGTTATTTTCGTTTTTATACTTTTTTCAAAACCTATCACATAAATATGTATATGTACTTTTGGGCGGAATTTTTAGCGTGTGTTTTTTGTTTTCATTTTTTTTTTTTGTTGTTGTGGTAGAACAGCATAGACGAATGGGGCAATAAACATTTAAAATGTATACACTAATCTCTTTAAAAGCTAAAAGACGGATTCGCGTGCAATAACAGAAGCTATGGTATTCAATTACCGTTACTCAGGCACAGCCGCCTTACTTTGGCCAACTGAGTAAAAGTAAATGTGTGTGTTTGTGTGTTTTGGGTGTGTGTGTTTTGTTAGGAATCGGGGTCTATACGAAAATTGCTAGCTGTGCCATTTTGCTAGATGTGTTTGTGTGTGTTGTGGGTAAATATAAACGCCCGAACAATGTGTTTGGGGGTAACCTTATGTTATAAGCTAATCTTAGCATCTCTTTAATACCAATTTTGCGTGCAATGCGCCCTGAACTATGCCACCTTTTTTCGTCGACGTAAGCAAATCAAAGGATGACACTGGAATTCAGTTTACTTTTCATCTTTAGCTTCATCTTTTGTTTGTCTTTGTGTTTTGTTTAATTTAATTTTTGGTTTTTTTACTTCTAACATTTTTGCGAGTGTTTTTTTTGCTTTTGCTGCTAAGTATACGCTGCTATATGTAGTTGTAGTTCTTTTCGAAAACTCTTACTTGGCTACTGCACATTTATGTTTTTTTTTTTTTTTGGTTTTGGTTTCGCTTTTGCTTTGCTTTTGTTTTTATTTCGGATTCGTATTTTTTATTGGTTTGTTTGTAGTCATAATAATAATATTAATTTTTTAACGCTTACGCAGTAATGCCCGCTGATTGGATTCGAAGACTTCGGGCAGAAGTTGCCCATCGGCCATCGATACTAAATAGAAGCCAGTACGCTGCGTGGCGCTGCTGCTTAAAAGACCAGCATCTGATCGGCGCTGCCCTCCGCGCTGTCCTCTTCGTCGGCGCCCTCGTCCTCGTCATCGGATGTCAGCGAGGCGGCATTATTCACCACGGACTCTGTGCAAATGGAACGTAAAATTAAATTTCGGCCTGCCAACATGATGGCTATGGCTATGGCATGGCCATGGCCCAAAATTAGTTTGTTCATCGAACGTGCGAACTGCGACTGCCCGCAGTAATAAACATAAGCATAAATCTTAAATGGATTTTACAATGAGTTTCACCAGATTTAGCACTAATCTTCATCGCGTCAGCGTGCATATATAATGCTGCATGAGAATTTTTCGGCCCTTCCTCTCTTTTTTTTTTGAGTGTTTAATTTTCGAAATGCACACAAAGAAAAAAACATTGTGTCATACATGGCGAATGCGTGTTATAGATAAACTCAATTGAATTACAGAGTGTCACTTATGTGCTAGGATATTATTTCAAATTAAGCTGATTACGTATACGCAATGTGGCTTATGTTTCCGACATTGTGCTTACGTTATTAATTAACCAAAGATACTAAAGAGCTTCGTTTCCACAGTTTTCAGCTAGCGCTCTGCTAATTTGGGTCCCTAATATGCAAATATGATATATTAGAGTTAAGCGATGTCGACAAAGGAGTGATTCAGTCACTATCAAATCGACAAGGCAATGACTTAGTCGCAATCAAGTGTGCTGTAGATTTAAGAATTATAAATTTTTTGTTTTTGATATTGGCAGTGTTATTCTGGTTATGGAAACGAGGCAAGGTTTTATTGACTTACTTAAAAGAAGTAAGTACTTAAAAGAGATCCACCTTTCATTAATGGGTAAAAATTGAAAATGAAATAAAAGTGATATGACTTCGATTCTTTGAATATAAAGTAAACTTACTTATAATAATGATAAGAATAATTAATTACAAAAAGGTCACTAGAAACTCTGAAATAGAGCACATTAAGTTTCCTACATAAATGGGTAACAGTTTCAGTTTAAAGTATATATGAAATACATATATAATTTTCGCGCATCTCTAAAACAAACGTACGTGGTATATTTGCATGTGTGTATCTGTGTGTGTGTGTGTTTGCAATGCCATATAGAATTGTGTCAAGTATTTGTTGGGCCGTACTCACCGCAGTTTGGCTTGCCGCGTGTGCGTGTGTTGGCGAATTCGACTCCGTGCTTGTCCACACACCAGCAGACACCCACAGAGTTGTGGCACTGTGTGGGCTTGTAGAATCCTTGTACGTCGCAGTCCGGTGCGTAGGCGCCTAATTAGTTTATGCCGCCAACAAAGGCAACAGAAACGGCAACAGCAACAACAACAAGTAGAAGAACAATAACAATGCGCAATTTTAGTAAGTCTGCATAATTTGCAGTCGCGAATGAGAAAGCAGCACAAGCGGAATTCTTTTTATTTGTTTTTTTTTTTTTTTTGTTTTATTTTGTATTCTTTTGCTCTGTTTTGTTAGGACTTTTTGGGTCGTGTGGGAACACAAAATAGAATGAAAAAGACGTGGCATAAAAAAAAGGAAATTATATAGTTAAAGTTTGTAATGGACCAACAAAAACACTGGCACTAGGCAAAAGTTTTGTGTTGTTGTTAAAAGTGTTTAATTTGCTGGCTTAAAAGTTGCGTTTGAGTAAAGGGTAAAAGGTAAACGAGAGCGGAAAAGCGAGAGCGCAAAGAGAACAAGTATACAAAAATGGTGTCCTTTTTAACTGTTGCTGTTACTACTTATGATTGTGGTGTCTCGATGTGTGTGTGCGTGTGTGTTATTGTGTGTGTGTGAATGTGTGCATGTATGTATTACATTCAGGCGCTTAATTAAAGCTCGAAATGGGTTAAACGTAGTGTAAAGTGTCTAAGCAGCAAAAGCAAAAGAAAGCGCAAACAGCGAGTCAAAAGAGAGAAAGAGAGAGTATGAAACAGATAGACAGTTAAGGATATATAGAATGTGGGGGAAAGGGCAGAAACGGAAAAGTAAAACCAGATAACTCTGCTAGCTACCCGCTTTGGCGTATTGTGTTAAACATTTGTTGTTGTATTGTTTGCGTTTTACGGATTTTCTTTTGCACAATCGAAACCGAGAAAGAAAACACATCCTCGGCATGCCGAAGACTAAATATCCTTGCAGAGACGATTCTTAAATGGTCACTAAGTGAATTTGTTAACAATTGAAGTAACAAAACTTTAAAGAATGTTGACGATCTATAAAAAAGAAAGATTTTTCAAGGCAATTTTGCATAGGAGCAGAACAACTGATAAGAACTAGGACTTTAGCCTAGAAATAGAGAAATGAGGTCTATATTTTCTATATTTTTAGAGAAATGAGGTCTATATTTTCTATATTTTCTTTATATCCCTCTGCAAGAGTATTAAAAATGAACGAAAAAAAGAAAACAAACACACAACTCACATACAACTCAATAGAGAATATATATATAGAGAAGAGATATTAGTGTTATGTTAGCTAGAGAAATGTCCACCTGTACCTATCTCACCTGCAAAGTCGCCGGCGATTCTTCGTCGCACCGCGGCGCAGGGACGATCGGTCTTCTCGAAGCAGCGGCACCATTCGCGTGTATTGATCGAGCTGTCCTGATCCAAGTCGCAGGTGTCAATGAACGGCTTGATGCAGCGCTCGTTCTGGTCGTGCTCCAGATCGTACATCTCCTGCAGCGACAACAAGCCGTCGTTATTCAAATCCAGATGGCCGAACATCCACTTGGCCTCGGTCTTGCAGGCGGGCGGGAAGTGCGCCTTCGACTTTTGGCTATGCTGGCGACGTTTCTTGCTATCGGCCATGATCACGGAGAACCAGTCGAGCAGACGATTGCCAATTGCGGTCAACTGCTGTGGCTTGCACTCGGCCGACTTAGAGGGATAACCTGTTAAAGTTAAAGTTAATATTATATAAATTAAGTATACGTTTGCATTCGTTAATCTTTACTTACCACTTGGGCTATTGTTCTTGTTGAATTTTTGTGGCTGCTTTTCGACGACTTCGTTTTCGTTATAATTACGCATCTTGTGCTTATCCTCCTGGTATTTGGCCTCCTGCAAAATTTGTAGGTGCGTTAATGCGAGATTTAAAACATTTCACTCAGGACGAGTTTCAAGAGCAGCTTAACATGAATTCGACTTTTTCTTACCTTCTTGTAGGCGGTGTACTTGAGGTACTTGTAATGCTTGTTGTCATATTTGATCTCTTCGGGCGTGAAAGTGTACTGTGCATTGATGTGATTAAAGTGACGATTGTTGTCCTCCTTATCCTGTTGGAGAGCATATTAGATTGTGTGTCGTCTGTCCGCTTGGACTGCACTTACGTTCATGATGGTATTGAAGTCGTTGTTGTTGCTGCCCATTACATTGCCGCTGTTCATCATGATGTTGTTGTTGCTGCTATCCTTGTAGGCCTGCTGCTGTTGCTGCTGCTGCTGTTGCTGGTCTAGGCTGATCTTCTTGCTGTATTTGTTGTAGCCACCACGTTCGCCAAGTCGCTGCAATCGCTTGCCATCGGTGTTTTCTGTACAAAACGAGGCAGAAAAAAAAGGCCCACATAAAATCGCTTGGCAAGGCAAACTTTTCGTATGCTGGCGATGGCCACTGAGGCGTCATTTCTATTTTATGCTTGTTGTCGTTATTGTTCTTGTTTTCGTATTTTTTCATATTATTTTTTAAAACAACAACAACAACAACAGCTGCAAGTGCTCGCAATGCGCTTTCATCTGTGCAAATTTAAAATTAATGTGCTTGATGTTGCTGCAGCTGCAGTTGGTTGCATCGCTGAGTGGCGCCCACTTCCCTCTTTTAGAACAATAGCGCCGCTTGTTCAAAATTTAACAATTGATGTGCCCGACGCCGGCCAATTTAAAGCCTTTAGAAAATTTGCCTCGGCCAGGCTTAAAGCTGTCAAGCCTACAAATCGATTTGCCATAATTGCCAGTGCAATTCTTTTGTTGCAGGCAACAACAGGATAGACGGACAGCCAGGACTGCATAGCTTGAGATTGGCTTCAAATAGGCATCCAATTTATTTGGACGGTTGCCGTTGAAAGCCTCAGCCATTTGCCAGTCTCAAGCTTATTATGCGGTTGGATTCTGGCGCCGGTTTGGTTCAGCTCCTCTAGCTGTCAACTCGCTGGACAAGTAATAGAAAATAACCTGTCTGTGTGTGTGTGAGTAAGACTTACCCTTGCAGGGACAGAATCCTTTGCAGGCGATCCGTATGGATGTCGAATGTATGCAATTGTGATAATCCAATCTGCATAGTGATGAGTAGGTCCTGTTGTCGGCGCCGCACAGGAACGTCGGCTTGGCCACGGGACAGGGCTTGCAGTTGCTGTTGTCGAGTTAGATATTCAGGAGAAATCAGTAAAGAAAAGTCAGCAGAGTGAAATAAAAGCAACAAACAACAAGCATAGATGACATGCAAAATTAATTTTTATGCAAATTATGTCTGGCATTTGTTGCTCAACCAGAGCCTGCAGCTCCACGGGCCACATATTTTATTCAAATATTTGTTTAATATGCAACGCACGCACTCCCCCAGGCAAACAGGCGAGCAATGCCGTCAAATATCCCCGGCAGCCATTGCAGGTGCTTATGGGCGGGACGAAGGACCTTCAATTTGCAAATATTTGAGCTGCCAGAAGTCGCGCGTGTCGCAACTAGACTAACCATTTTAATACTCTTCAAATACTCTATTTTTAAAATCAACAACATAATCAAATTTATTGATTAAACTTTCAAAAATAACGAAATACATCCAGAATAAATCCGTACGTTTCTTTAAATTCGCTAATAAAGAATTGTTTTCATGGCACCACTCCTTTAATAATTGAGTTTACAAAAAATTTTTTAAAGTTCAAACATTAAAAATAAAAATTTTATATTTCTTTACGAACAAAAAGAAAATTATGGCCTATTTATTGTTATTTATAACACGCTTTTAAAAGGTAAATATTAATTAAAAAATGTTGCAATGTTGTAAATGTTATTCTTTTGTTTAGTGCATTTTTTATTATTGATTTTTAATTTAAATTTCTTTAAAACTCTAATTGATTGCAAATTAAGTTAAATCGCATTAATTTTTCAGCTTCATTTGTAATTTTCACACCCACTCAAACATATTGGCTTATCATTCCCATGATTTAACTTTTTATTTTTGTCATATTTAACATTTTTAAAAGTACATGACATACACGCGTAATGCATTTATGTAGTTGTGCAAAAAAAAAACCAATAAATAATTAATTCAATTAATTACGGCAGCCTTCTTGCTCACCATTTTCCAAATAAAACTTTTAGTGGGCGTAGTTTTGATCAGCTCTCAATGATTTTTATTGACAGTTAATTAAGGAGGAAGGCATGTACTATATATGTATTTTACTATGTGTGCAAATTTCTTTTTCTCTGGAATATTTTAAATATTTTCTAGGCCATGCAAATTGGTCGTGTTTACTAAGTGTAATTGGTTCTGCAGAGCACTTCGATATTTGGTTGGATTTTTGTGAGAATAACATGAAATTTGCTAATTGTTGAATTTGTCGACTTTAATTTGTGGTTTATTTGAATATAAGCCTCATGGAGGACGAAATGAAACTGAGATGAAATGTTTAATAAATTTAGGTTTCTTTTCAATTCAGCATTTGAACTTTGCTTTGAGCAATTAAATTTACAATGCTTTGGGTGCATTTGACATTTGAGATGACCATTTAAATCTATGGAAAATTATAGGGCATATTGGGGCTCTTATGATGAAGGAAGGAAAGCAAAGAAGAGACTCTTTAAAGATTACTTTATAGACAAACATAAGTAATAAAAGTGTTCCAATTAGATATATTTTTATAAAGGTTCCTTCTTATAATATACAGGGTATATTTAGACGAACAGGCCCTTTTACATTCTTAACGCTCCTTGCAATTTGTGCACAGTTGCTTGCACTGCTATGAGTTAAAATACGCTTATAGGTAAAGCATTAATTTGCTTTTTAGCCAACTTGAACAGAAAATTCAAACAAATAAAAGTAAAGAAATAGCACGCAAAATACTTGAATTTCGAACGAGCTCCAACGATGCCAAACTTAGCTCTGCCAACATTTACATGGAAATTTAAGCTTTTCAATTTCATAGCTAAGCCAAGGCAAACAAACTAAAAGCACCTTCTTTTGTATGTATTTGTGTGTGTTTGTTATCTTGGATTACGTGGAAAGACAGTTTTAATTAAAAAATTCTTAAATTTTCAATTTGCTCAAAACTGACTGTCGCATTGGAAATTTAAATATCGGCCCCAAAAAGGTTGCAAAAAGCAGTCGGCTCGGCATTTCACATGGTAAATTTCGGCAACTTTGGGTCAATGGCTGCTGCGGTTACTTTGTGCAAATTGTATAAAGGGGCCTGTAAAAATTTGTGAATTTTTACTCAAATATTTGCTTTCAATTTTGCACCAAACAAGCGCCGGGGCACGGCCAGGTGGCAGCAGCAAAATTTTGGTGCTTCCTTTGAGCAAGTGATGCTGACAGCGACAGCGACAGCTTCATGTGCATAGACCAAAAGTAGCTCAGTGGTTTCGAATAACTGCCAAAATCAGGCACACAGCCCGGCTGAGGTTATGCCCCCGTTGAGGTAAAGAGCCAACAATGCGAACAGCTCCCTTATCCTTTTGGCCTGAGTAACAACCGCAAGCGGGGCCATATTGTAACAAGAAACAATGCCCCGTACATGAGTTATGAGTGCCTGTGTGCGTTTGCTTGCGTGTGTATTTGTGCGTGTGTCAGCATGCACTGCTTTACGGTCTATTACAAGTACCCTGCAGATAGCTTCCCATATCCTCTCGCTCGTTCGCCCACCCGCATCCAGTGTGCCACAGAGAAGGCAAATCTTTTGTTTGACTCGTGCCCAAACGGAGAACTAAGGCTGAGTCGCCGAGCACGGAATGCCAGATAAATTGTGCGCGCAAACTATTGATTTTGTAAGCCCAATGCTCCCCAAGCACCCCCTTTAGCCCCTACCAACCTATCAGTCTCTACCTCGCTCTCTTTCTCCTCCATTTCTGGGTGTTCCTCTCTTGGGTTCTGCAAGTGGCTTACAAAGTCTATGCCATTGACATAGATACGAGTGTATATGCACAAAAGCGAAACTCTTGTGAAAGCAAATTGAAAAGAAAATTCGAAAAATATGTCAAAAGCCATTTTTTAATATCAGAGGGCGTGGCATGACTCTTGATTTGCCAATAGATAGATTGATTACGCGGCCATTAACAGTCACAATAGATGTTAAATGGCACAAGACGGCACTGTTCACTATATAATAGCCTGCCTATTTGATATTTATCTTCAACACATACTAGTTGGCACATTCCACAGTTGGTTAATTAAATTACAACTCAAGTCTACAACTACACAAGGATTTGCCATTTAGCTAATGAAAAATATTTAAGCAAGGCAATTACACTTTATTTTATTGTTTTTCCATTTTAAATGTTTGCTTTAAGGCAATAGTAGCATAAAAAGTTGTGCTACAGTTGTAATTTGGTAATTGATATACTTTTTTTAGAAACAAAATAACTTTAAGCACTCATACTTTGTTAAATCTCTTTATTTGCTGCAGTTTTTTAACTACTGATTCTGGCAAACATTTTTTTAAAAATCACATGTTTTTTCACATATGAGTTAAAATTTTGTTGACTAATAGTCCGACCCAGCCCAGGGTTAGTTGACTCAGGCCAGCTCTTAATAAAATCAATAACAGCTCAGTAACATAATCTCAATGCTTACGTTTTACCCAAGTTATTATATAGTACAAGCCACAGGTTTTTTAATTAAAAACTGCGTTAACATAACTCCACCAAACTAATTAAATATTGCAATTCAATCAACACACAGTTATTACTGAGAAAAACAGACATATCGACCACGTAATGAGCACATAATATAATATATGGCAGAATATATAATACTGTGCAAGTAAAACAATATATTTTTGTAATTTTAATTTCAGCTTATATTACTTGTTATGTAGTTGCAAAGAAAAATGAGCAGATACCAGCTTAAAGAAGAAAGTTATAATTAATTATGTGCCTGTTGCAAAGTGTTGAAAATAGGTTTAGTAAGCATTAAATGTTGATTTAAGCCTTTTAAGACTGCTTTCATTAAGCATTTATATGACTTCATCAAACAACTTGATCCCTCTCAATGTTGTGTAATTTATTAATATATATAAATAATTGCTAAATTTGTTTAGTATTTTCAAAATGAGTATAGTGTTCTTAAACAACGTTGTAAAACATGCGATTCCCATGTTTAAACTGGTTTAATTAAATATAAATAAATTTCATTTGAATGTATACGAACAATGAGAGTTTAGAAGTAACGAATTCCAACCGTGCGCAAAATATTCATGAAAATTAATTTTCCACTCAACAAACTGCTATCCACGGCTAAGGAAAACTCTGCCCTGCCACCGGCTGGACTCGCTTTCCACCCACTTTCCCCCCGAGGGACCGACGCAAACGTGTCAAGCAGCAAGCTACGAATTAAACTTAAGGCGAAAACCAAACGGATAAACAATCCGAAGCCAAGAATAAACAAACTCATAGTTATAATGCTTTTCGTGCCCTGGTTTTTGAAACAAAAAAGGTCACTTAGAAAAACAATATTGCCTTTGCTGGCTGATAATCTTAACATGGTCCAAACCCGTGCAGCAGCATTTGAGAGAAAACGTTCTCAGCTGCAGGTAAGTAAATATTGGCATTGAGAATAACAACTGTTGTCTGTTCTTTAGTTTACGATTTCTGAATAGAATTTTATTGAGGCTACACAAAAAGATTGTCAATGTTCACGTATTCAGGACGGATATTGATGTTTAGAAGTTGCAAACACCTTTCCGTTACAGTTTGGCCACGTCTGCGCGTCGGAAATAGGCCAACTCGCAAATATAACTGGCTATAAGCAGCAATCGAACCTTGGCCCGGCGACGACTTTGACTTCATTCCTAGGCCGACACACCTGCGGCAATCCCCTGAAGCTCCCTCCACTCGAAAGTCTGCTCGCGTGCACGTTCACAATTTGGGTTAGGGTCAGAGCGATAATGTCGTAGAACTCAAAGGATTCGGCTAGAAAAGGGTAAAAGGCCGCAAAGCAAGAAAACAACATTCGAAAAATCGAATAACAACAGAGACGCCGACGATGACGCAGCACAATCAGCAAAGACCAAAAAAAAAGAACGGGGACGGGAACTGCAACTTTATTGTGGAATTTGTATACACGATAAAACAATTTGTTATTAGCGTCGCCGTCATGCAAATCAGAAGGGGCGCAAAGGACCTCAGCAGGCGGTTTTATGTGCTAGGTGATTGTTCCGCAGTAATGCGCCAATTCTGGAGCCTTAACCCCTTTCTTTATCTTATGGCTGACACGCGCGAAATGAATGAGAATTTGTTAAATGAAATGTAAGAGTGTCCATTGATATGCAAAGGCCTAAAAAGGGATTGGGGCCGAGCTAAATACTGGAGTACTCACTCCAACTCCTCGTCGTCGTCCTGCTGAGCGGGCGCTGGTTTCTGCAGCTGCTGTTGCTGCTGCTGCTGCTTATCGCTGGCGGCAATGTTGTTTTCATAGAAGACATCGTCCTCTTTGGACTCATCATCGTCGCCCAGGCTCAGGCTTTTATCTTCATCGTCGTTGTTATCCTCACCGCCCTGGACGTTGACTGGAGCATTGTTGTTGTTCTTGTTGTTGTTATTGTTGTTGCTATTGTTGTTGGTTAAACTAGTTTCACCATCGCTGCTGTTGTCCTCGTCATCGTTGTTGATGT
Organism: Drosophila lacertosa; assembly: GCA_004143845.1. Lineage (NCBI taxonomy): Eukaryota > Metazoa > Arthropoda > Insecta > Diptera > Drosophilidae > Drosophila > Drosophila lacertosa. The sequence goes on from SCDZ01000045.1 coordinate 426,476, forward strand.
CCTCAACATCCTGGCTATCGTTATCCTGCTGATTGACACGCCGCTTGGCTTCCTCCTCCAAATATTTGGCCTTGGTGATTATCTCATCGCTGTGGCAAGCGCAGGGTTAAACCGGTTCGTTAGGGCAAGCCAGTTTTAATTTAATTAGTTTATTAAGTTTTTCAACAACGGCAGGCAACGAGAACATCAACAGGAATTACAAAATACCCCTGCGGTCACTTACCGATTCTTGTGCAGCTCCTTCTTCGACACGCACACAGCGCTGAACTCGTCCTCCAGCAGGCATATTTCGCGCTTCTTACAGTTGAGCGGCCGGCAAAGGTCACCTGTGGGCGATGTTTGGGTGTGGCAATTCATGAAGTTTAAAAAAAAACATCTTGCGATGTGATTTTCTTATTTGGCCATAAATTGAAAGGATACTTTGTCCTTGGCCAGGGATACTCACTTGAAGGATCATGTATCCAGCGCTTGCGTTCACCCACATTTTTATTGTTCTGCGTGTTTTTGTTGATCTAGGGGAGAGGGAAGAAGTTACAAAAAAGGAATGCTTGATTAATTCACACAGCGAGTGAAATGTTTTATCTTTTAATTTCGTTATTTAAATGCAAAAATGCAAAAACTCCCATTCCTGTCATATGCCAGACGCATATCAAAACACACACGCACACACACACACACACGCACAAGACATTCCAGTCCACTGGTGTATAAAAAATGCTAACACGTGTCGTATACGTAATATACAATTGTGAGAAATAACAGCTGCTGTGGTAGCTGCCGCAGCTACAGGCGGTCCCTTTTTGAACCTGACTGTTAAAATACTTGTGGCAGGTTCATTGTTTTAAGGATTTACGGAACAATGCAATCCAAATAAAAGAAATTCATAGATGCTAAGCAAAATGAGCAGTAAGTTATAGTTTGCCAAAGATTAAATACCCTTGCTGATATAAATCAAATGTGCGCAATAGATAAATATTCCTAGCTGCCTAAGCTAATCCAATTTATTCAGTAGTTCAAGGCGTAAGTTGTGGCTCGTCCTGATCCTATGTATGTGGCTATAGCAGATACAGTTATATGCTTATGTTATGACAAACAAATTTTGGAAGGTATATAAATATCATTAAAATGGTGCAGATAAGACCTTCATTCTAATTAAGCTAATGCCTATCAAGTTGTGTGCCAGCATTGATGTAACCCTATAGTAGGGTATATGTAATAATGAAATAATGGACAGCCAGCCACATTCCACATTCCGCAAACAAAGAACCAGCATTACAATGGGTAATAGCTGGCAATTGTGATGTCGTTCGTAGGGAAAGTGGACTGTGGAGAGCAGTAACATGACTAGCAAGCAAAATTCCGCAGCCAACATTGATAAATATATGGTTTAAATAAGATCTATGGAAACAAAGTAGAGTTAATGGTGAAGAGATTATTTATATGCATAGATATGCAGACAGATTGTTGTTATTCAAAATAGATTAAAATAAAATAATGCAGTCAGAGTTTTTTCGATTCTGTGCACTGTTGTTATTTGTGCTAATTCGTAATAAATGTGATTTATGTATTGAAACATTTAATTAAGAAAATTACCTTACTATACATCTACTAATTATGTGTCCAATATGCTTTAAGACTATTTTCATATGTGAACATAAGAAATAGATATAAGAATAAGTAATAAACAGTCTCTACTGCTGTTTTTGTTTTCAAAGCGATCTATTTAAACATGTTTCATATTTAAAATAAATATAGCACACTCTTAAAAGCCCTTTTCCCACCACATATCTTCCATCACATCTATCAAATGTATGACGCACTTTGCCTGGCACATAAATTTAGTTCAATTTGTGTATTCAAAGTTCGGAGGAGAATTTATATTAATTTGATTCGAGGCAATTGTGTGTTGTACATGGCTCGAGTGTGTCACAGCCACAAGAGCTCGTTGCCAGCATATGCGTGCCGTAATGTTATTAAGTGCAATGGTGCGTATGAGTAATATTTAACTTGACTGCCAAATGTGCTGCTGCACACAAACAAGCGCAATAACAATAAAGCCCCTGTCACGTCCATGGCATTGGACATGCTCGATACAAAGCCAAAAGGCTGCCACAAAAAGCAACTCCCTCCCTCTGTCAGCCGTCTACTCGGCCTATCCAGTTTATAGGGACATAGTTGACAGTCTTGCAACGCGGCGCCTAAAAGGCTGCAATGCAAAATTTACTGGGCAACAGCAAGAGCCCGCCCATTTGTTGTTGCTTGCCTTATAGGCATTGGCAACGGCAACACCAAAGGCATTTGCAGTAAGCAGCGAGCCTTAAACGGACAGTTGCTAAATTGGCAACAGAGCTATGTCAAACAGGTCAACCGTTGACCCCATTCACACATCAATGCCCGCGGCCAGCCAAGTTTGCCGCGCGGCAAGCACCACGCATTTGCCATTTGGCAAGTGGGAAAGTGGGAAAGTGGCAATTGTGGCGCATACGCCGTGTCCGCGTCTCAGTTGGCAACTGTAATGCAATAATGTCGTCCAGGACGTGGACTCTGGCAATTTGCATGCGTTAAAATGCAATTTGTGCGCGTTTCCTGGCAGCGGTTTTACTAGCCGCAACCCTTTGAGAATCGCGCTCGCGTTTGCTCTTCGTGTTATATTTAATACTCTTCTTCAATGGAGCCGCTGACCATTGTCCGTGTGCGTATAGCAGGCGGGGTCGTGTTGCAGGGTGTCGCTGCGGCTGTGTCCGTTGATTGGCTCGGTCAGCAATCGACAGCGCGCTTTTGTGGCGCTCAAATTGGTTGGCTTTAATTGCGCTGCGTTTGCGGCGACCGTCAAGCGATTGGCCTTATTGTGGTCGAAAGACGGCGCCAAAGCGTAATAAACTCCAGCTCGTCAGCAACTTAAATAAACAGTAAGCCCTGCCCCTATTACGCGGACTCCCGCCTTAACTGGGTCACAGCTGCTGCAGGCGTGCAGGCATTATTCCTGCGCCGCTGGAACATGGCTGGGGGCCTAAAATGGCGCTTACGCGTTATGCAAGCAAATCCGGAGCGCAAACAGCTGTGCACCGCTGATTTCCACTCCACACAATGTCGCCCGCAGCAGCCCAACTTAAGCTGCAGCTGCAGCTCCAATTGCCACCAGTTCAACCGCTTTTGCCAGATTTTTGACTATTTAAGTGGTTGGGCTTATTAAAGACCATTTAATTGCGAGACTCGGGCGGCGCCTTCCAAGTGCCTGACTCCGTGCAACTTGACCTTAATTCAGCTGACTCTCCTGCTGCCTCCGCTCCCTTTACTGCTTCCGCAAATATATATTTTTCCACTTTTCGCTTGCAGGAGGAAAAGCGAAAAAATCAGAATAAAAACCCGCAAAAGAAGAAAGAAAAAAAAACCTTTTTATACACGTCATTTTGTTGCAGTTGCAATTGCAGTTGTAGCCACGCCCACTGCGCTAGTGGGCGCCCACTAGCCGCACTGTGGCAATCTGTCAAGCTTTAAATTGAATTTACGACTTTGTTTTCGTAGCGGTTTCATTTCATCTTTTCCATTTTCTTGCGCTTTGCGATGCGCCGCATATTCTTTATTGTTTTCCTTATTCACTAGCCGAGAATAACAAACAATTCTACGTCTGTTTGGGGGAGGGTAAGGGGGCGAGTACGTAGGCGGCCGGGCTGGGGAGACTACAGCGCTATTTGGCCTGTCAGTTTTAGTTGCATTATGTAAATGTAATTTTTATTTGAGCTCAGACATTTGTTGATGCATTCCCAAGGTTTGTCCCAACGGACTCTAATACGTTTTGCTGCCAAAATGTCAAACGAAGCAGTGAAAATCTAGTTTACTTATATGGAAAACTACAAATTTGTGATAATTTAACTTTAAGAAAAATAATACTAATATACTACTTTATATGAAACATATATTTAAATGATGTCTAACTTTTAGAAATATTGTACAACTACAATTCCAGCAACTGTTTATCTAATCCTTTTTCTGATATTGTAAATGAAATTGTTCGTTTTCTTAGAATAAATCCAGATATTTTCGTAAGTCACGAAAAAACAAATACAGAAAATAACAACACAATCTGAACAGCTCACAGCTTGTAGTCAATGATTTATTTTCTTAGTTTCTTTTTTTTTACTTTCACAGAACTTTGCTATAAAAAAGTTACTATTTGCATAATAAGCAGACAAGCCTTTATTCTTTTTAAAAACTACAGCTATTATTTGCAATGTTCAGCAACAAACAACAAATGTCTATTTAGCAACATAAAAAATCAAATCCTCTTACAAATCGCTTGCATGAACCCCACACAACGTAAGTGCCACATAATCATGCATAATTAATTTTGGCCACAGCATTTGTAATGCATTGTATTGTGTACTAATGCGCACACACACACACAAGCATACACACACATATGAAGATCACGTGGCTCTAAAGCGCTTGCTGCTTATGTATGTGCTTTCAGTGTTATGTATTATGCTACATATGTGTGACACAGTGTTGTGTAACGCGCTTCGGTCAGCGTAATTCATTATTAATTGTGTTGTGCTGCGTAACGGAATTATTTACTTATGTTAAATTTGTACTTTTTTAAATTTTGGTTTTTTTATGCAGAATTAAGGTCATCCAATTAAAAATTCATATTCAAACTCCTGATACAAATAAACGTTGCTTATATGATCATTATACAAATACTAGGTAAACCAAACCAACACATAATACTCCCAAACTTAAGCAGACTTTATAGACGATTTTCAATTTAAACCATTTTAGATAATGTGTTATTTTAATTCGTAAAACGATAACAGTATATTAGGATTAAAAGTGTGAGAACTCTAAGTGTTAAAAATCTCTTAAATATGATCTACTTTTTTAACTGTCTATATATTAAACAACATAAACTTAATTGAACATATTATCATTTGTGTGATTTAATTGGAATCGTATCAAAATACGCAAAAACAATTAATTTGGAGTATAATTTACGTAATGCAGCATTGTATATTTTTAAATGGTTGAGTTCATCGACTTCAAATTAAATTTCGAAATGCGCTTGGCGCATCCAAACGACTTATGAAGCCCCACATTAAATCGTCAATCGAAGCCAGCTCTTCCAGCCCGCATAGCCCTGTTCTGGGCCAGCCTAAAACCTCTAACATTATAGTTTATGGCTCGAATGGTAAGGGTGGAGGAGGAGGGGGTAGAAAACAAAATAATAAATACGCTTTGCAGCTGAAATTGCTGTAAATTATGCAGCGGCCGTTGCATGAATGCCAACGACGGTGCCCAGAGATGCAATATTTTCGCTTTGTTGCCCCGATCTGGTGTGCAATCAATAAAGCATGGGCCAACCAGGCGACAGGCGGCGCATAAAGAGCCACAAATATTGAGAGTCGCATCTATACTCTATATACTATATATATACTGTATGTGTGTGTGTGTGCGTTTGGAATGTGAAAATATTGCGGTAGTGCCATGCATTAGTTGCGGCAATTAGAGCGAAGAGTGAATCTGCTCTGAGGGAGTGGGGAGAATTGGCAATCCATTGATATTCTGCAACGTTAAATGACCAACTGACTGACTGAATGACCTGGAACCGAAGTAGTGGCCCATAAATTATGCATTACGCTTTAAAAATGCATTAGCCAGGCACAATTCAACTACTGTGTACATATAGTATGTCTCTATAAAATTGGGTCCAGATGCACTGCGGTTATCATCAATGTGCAGGCCCAGCGGCTGTTTTGTGGCCTGTATAATAGCCCGGCTGGGCCACATAAATTGCGCAATTTCGTGCACCCAAATGCTAAATCAATTTCTTTTACAGCCCAGGCAGACAGCTCTAAGCGGGATGTCCTGGCTTCCACATTTCCTGACAGGAAGCTCAGCGTGAAGCTGCTGGCCCAACGTGCAAATCCATCAATATAAGTAACATTTGACTTTGCCAGCGCCAGCGCCACAATGGCAAAACTTTCCCAAGAACCAAAGCCGAGTGCCAGCAAAATGAAAGAGCATTCGAATTTGAACAGCGCATCCCAGCAGCCAGGAAATTGCATTCTTTTGGTCGCCGTCTGGCGTCAGGCGTCGGAGGCGTAATGCCAAATGTCGCCGGATGTCAAACAGGATGCCAAAGGGTTTTGGCCAGTGCGACAGCCACTAAGGCCCCCTTGCCGTAGCTAATGTCAAAAGTTAAAGGCTGCCCAGGATGGCACCTTTTACAACGCATAATTAACACAACAGCTCGTACTCTTGGGCCGGAAACGGAGGCGTGCAATTGTATATGTTATGACACTCATTAAGAAGGCTGTCGCTGTTGCATAAATTATACAATAATCTCAATTTAATTGTTAATTCAATTAGCGAAGCACCGAAACGTCATTCGAAACTGTCGCATACATGTTTGTTATTATACAAATTGAACATATTGAAATGGCAATTGGGTAAAATGCGCGCTAGAGTGAAAAAATGCGGCAAGTGCATGATAAATATTTACTTTTTAAACCATAAAAAACATGACGTGTCATGCAGTAAAACAAACATGCCACATGAAAAGTGGCAGCACGGCAAACAGGCCTAGCCATAACGTAAGAGTACACTCACAAAAAAAAGGTTTAAAGGTTTTTGATTGCTTATTAAACATTTACAATATCGTACTCAAAGCAAACATTAAAAGCTTGAGTTAGGAATGGAGATAAACTTTACTTGTATAAATAAATACTATATATAAAATATATATTACGTTTCTAACCTTACTATCAGATTTTTCTCCTCCAGTTAATATATGATTAGCTTAGTTCAATTTTGACAACTTTGTAGTTTGGTTTAAAAAATAATGCCCTTGGTTTTCCTTTTTTGTAAGTGTATTTGCCATATGGGGGCGTGTCGCTGGCACGTTATGTTTATGTATCGTAAATGCATTTTCCGGCAGAGCACATCTAGGATACGGACATGGTGTGTAGCAGGTGCCCAAACAATTGCACTGCAGTCATAAAACATTTGAGGCAACCGCAAAACAGAGACAGCAAATTGCAACAAACTGCAACGGACAACAACGTTGCCATTAAAAAAAAATCAAAAAAAGAAGGACACTAAGCGACTGCAACCTGTGTTTACCTTTGTGCACAAAATACGATTACTACATTCATTTTCAGCTCAAATTTATATTTATAAACATGAAACAACGTACAACATCCTGCGAAAAAAAAACCGCAATGGTCAAGGCTCCAGAGAGTGCTCTAACTGGGAGTTGTAACCATCTGATTGCTTTGTTTTATGGTGGTTTGGGAAATGTTTTGACTGTGGATGGAACACAGATTAGGTCAAGTTTATGGCTGAGAGTTGCTCGAATGCTGTAAGTGTACATATGCAGACGAATTTGATATTATCAAATTATTTACTTTACTTGACTGAATTAAAAAAAAATCTCAGCAAATCAGCGCACAACAATTTAATTTACTAATTAAACGCTCACAATATATTTGGCGGTTTAAAGCTAAATTTTTTATTTCAACCTTTTAATGCTGACTTTCAAATAGCATTAATGTAAAGCTTTATAAAACATTAAATGAAAAAGGTTTATCTAATAAATTATTCAGTTAAAGACATTCTTGTGTTGCATAAGCTTATGTAAAATATATACGGATAAACCTGAACAGCCAACAATATACTAAAAGTCATTTCCTTAGTTTGTAGATACCCTTTTTAATTTTATAATCATTTGTAACAACATTGTCTAGGATTTAATAAATTTAGAAAAAAAAATTGTAAAATCTAAATTACGTTTATAGGACTTAAGTTTACAATTATATTAGTTTTTTTGTATATTTAAAATCTTTACAACTATAACATGTCTGTGGCTTGTCCACATAAGTCAAAAACAATGTTGTAAACAAATGAGACGTTTAACATTTCATAATTGGCCACAGAGCATATTCAGGTATTTGCCACACAAAAAGAAAAGGGGAGGCGCCACCCACTCACAAGCAGCGTACATGCCACACCCGACTGAGTGCGTTGCATTAAAAGCTTTTTGTGTTGCATTGCCGCATGCGATGGACTGTGGACAAAGGAGCACGCGTAGATGCCAAACACGCCCCACGATGGCTAGTTAAACGGTGCCGTCCCTAAATAATTCCAAGTTTGCCACGCCCGCACACACGAAGCCACGTTGCCAGTTGCCAGTTGCCAGTGGCCGTGGCGTGCATTTTGGCCGATTGAATAGTTCAATCAATTAGTTAATTGCAGAGCTGGCCAAACGTCTTTTAGACTGAGCTCAAATCGGGGGCACTTAACAGCAATCAGCAATTAGTAGGGCGATACCGGGAAACCATTACGGCGACGTGATGGCGGGAAACCAAAGAGCTGCTAATGGCACAGGATGGATTTGCAGCATTTTAACTGAACTGTGGTAGACATTGAATGGCGCACACTTTTGGCTCAGTTCGTCGTTGTGGCGGCCGCACAATTATAAAGTCTTTGGTTGCACGCTGGCGATAACATGGTGCATGGACGCACAGTCTGCGGGGCAGGTTGGGGTGGGCGTGTGCACAGGGAAACCTTTCAAAGGAGACAGACAAACAAAAATTTGTCGCGCCAAACACAGAACTCAAATGAAGCAGCAGAAAAATGAAGTTTTTCCGAGTTTCCTACACACACATATACATCCACACGCAAGCACACACACACACAATGTATACACATATTTATGTGTGTTTGGAAGAGCGAGCAAAAACTTTGCAAATTGCAGCTCATCGCTCTTATGGATGGCAAAGGGACCGAGACACGGACGGAGCGGGAAGGGTGGGGCCCAGTAATGGAAAATAAAAGCGTAGCAAAAATCATGCTTGTTTTTTATTAGAAGCCATTCAGTGCCTGGCAGCCATGACAGCCAGGCAAATATGGCGGCAGCACCCGGAAGTCGGCTGTTGCCTGTCGCTTGTCAGTTGTCGACTGTGGGCGGGCTGCCAGTTGTCGATGCTGCCTGATGAGAAATGACAGGCAATAATGCTGCTAGCTGTACTCAATCTGCATTTATCATAACTTTCGTCTTTTATTTGCCTTAATGGCAGCACTGCCACGGGCCGCATTTGTTGTGCTCAGCTCTATCTTCTATAAGGTATTTTGCGAACGCTTCGTTAGCGCAACCTTTCTCTATTTTGCATTGCGTTGCTTTGGTTTCGCATTTATAAATGACCTGGCTCCGAGTAGCGCCCTTCAAGCTTTGGCCACTTGAGGATTACAGCTAAGCTTGTTGCTGTCTATTTGTGAATAGTGTTGTTTCAACCTGTTACAAGTTGTGGTGCTCAGTAGCAGTGCAGAACAATGCAGCTGAGTGAAGCAGCCCATGTTTATTACTTATTCATGTTCGCCTGACTATCAATCGTCGTATCTCTTTTGGGCGCCTTTGTTTCTTGAGAATTTTTATAAGCTTTCTGTAAAGTTAAGCATTGACATTCATTTATTTGTTTATATTAAAAATATTAAATCTATGTCTTCACTGACTGCAAAGTATTTGCAAAAACATTCGTATATATTTTTTTTTAAAGTTAAGCCCTTTTTTATTAAAATAATATAAAAATGTCACGATTTAGCATTTGTCTGCATTAAAGCACACATTATATCTGTTTGACTAATAGTCAAGAGAAAATATAGATTTCAAATTGCTGCAACTTTGCCAAAAGTTGACCGATTTTGATGACCGAAACCATTATATATATATAAAATTATGTATTTTGAGAGAAATATATTTTTGAATTTTTTTGGGAAAAGCACACTGGTTAATTTCGGAAAAAAATGTTTCTTCAAAACTTTGATTTGCGAATTTTTAATTGATAGAGTATGCATAAAAATTACACTTGAATTCTATATAAATTTTCTGTGCATTTCATTTTAATCCCCAAGCTACAAATGAGCGCAGATAAGTATGCAATAGTTTTTGCACTTTCACATACAGCCGTATAGTGTTATAAATATACCGTGAGCCCATTGAGAATGGATAAAAAGATTATAATGATTGTGTTTAAAAAACAGAAGTAAGCATCTTGGACCCAATAAAGTGTGTTCTTAACCAACATCGATACCCAAGACCATTCACCTGCAGTTTGTTGTCGTCTAGTGTATAGCTTTGTTTGGAGGCAATCATAATTATTCAAAATCCCTAATATATACTTTTGTTTCGTTTCTGTAACCAAACAATTTAAAACTTTTAATTGGCAACCAGATAGCGTTCATTGCTACATGCTAGTTTTTTTTATTAAATCTCATTGAAACCAAGCTCAGCAATCGCAAATTAATTGCAATGGGCCATCGTAACAAGTTAGCGAATACTAAAGCTATGATACCATTTTATTTATGGATATGCAAATATTTGCTTGGATATTGACACGCTCACTGTTGCCAATTACAGGCTAATATATATTTACAAATCAAATTTTGCTGCAAATTTAATACGCATATTAAATATTTGAGTAGCTTAATTGCATTTGGTTATAGAGAGGCGCATTATTGGACAAAATTGAGCTGAGTTCGCTTTAAATTATTTAAATTGCTACAATCGTTTTATTAAAGACTGTTTTGTTGGCCATCAAGTATTTGCCTTAATCAATACGCAACGAGCATTAAGTCAACGAAGCTTTTTTAATTATAAACAAATATATATATTTTCACAAAGTTAATGTGACAAATTAAAAACAATTTGCGTCGCTTTGAAATGAATTTTGAGTGTGGTAAAGTTTTTAACTGGATTTGATTGATGTAAGTATATCAAAGGAATTATTTATCAGTTATTTGGTCTGTTAACTATGTTGTACAATAGGTTTAATTTATCTTAAGTTCTGGTTCTTTTTGATTTGCGACAAAAATTGAATATAGTTTCTAAAAAATTTTTGCTAAGGATTAATTTTACAAATTTGTTGACTGTTTGTTGTGGTTAACTCATCAAAGTTGTTTCATATTTTGTTTATTATAATAAAGACAAGTCCTTAATCTTTTAAGCCACATAATTAGTTTCATTTAAATTTTAATCCGCTAACAGCAAATTTAATACTGGCAGTTTGGAAAGAGCAAAGTTTTAAATAGGTGTAAATATTTTATTATTTATAATTGCTTGCCCTTTTTAATTACTTAAGTAAAAACGCTAAAGTAAGTAATTTAAAAGCATTTTTAATTATTTAAAAATGCTACACGCTTGTTTCCAAATTCGTGGATTGGGTGCAGGAAGCTATAATTCTTATTAAACTTCCAAAAACTTGAGTATAAAATGTCAGACATTTTACTCGTCTTTGAAATACAAATTCTGACAACGTCAATCCGGAGCGCTTTGATTGACGTTGACAAACTCAGATATGCATATTAATTTTTAGACAGTTACATATGTTTATGGGACATCACTTTTAAGTATGTACATATATGTATGTATCCAATCGCAATTCACTCATCTATTGCCTTGGAAAATCTATTGTGTATTGTCATTGCATTTTAGTTTTGAGCATATGTCAGATATTTCACGCTAAAATGAGACGATGCATAAAATTGTAGTTTAAAACATTTTCTAAAGAGATGGGCGCATTCTAGGCTTCCTACGAATATATCGACTTGATTTTTAATTTGATTGATAAAAATAAAAATCTTTTCTATGTAAAGAGATCCCAATTAACTCTAAGCATTGACAATTTTTTCTTATTAAGATAGGTCAATCCATCCTAGTAAAAAAAGAGTTAAAACTAAAGTTGTCGTATGAAAACATAGGTCTACAAATAAAGCACATATTTGCAGTATGTCTGCAAGGATATTAATTTCTAGGCAACCTCTCTTCAGCTCAACCCAGAAATGAGTTATAAATGATAAAAAACCAATAGTTATTCACGCGTGCTTTTCTCACGAACAAAGAAATGACACGCGTCCAACTCTTGTGAGAAAAAATGACACATAAAATCGTGTCCTTGAGCTATTTGCTTTTCATATAGAAGGTGGTGTCACAAAATGGTGGCAAATATGAAAGGAAAAGAGATTGAAATGTTTGCAGCAGATGTCGAACAATGCTTAGGCATAGTAAGTGCTGGCGATGATAACAACGTCGGGCACAATGAGACGACTATGAAAAGATAACGTGCAAACAATTTAATGGAAGCGTACATTAGTAAACCCATAACAAAAACTGCGGATTATAATTGCTTTACGTGCTGCTGAAATATGTTAATTTACGTATCGGAATTGTGCTTCATACAATAAATGACAAAAACATTCGCCTGCTGACTGCATAATTGTAACAACATACAAGAATTGTTTATATGTAGTTTATTTGTACAACTACAACAAACGCACCTACAACAATAAATGATGAAGTCTTAGCTATCATCTACATGTAGTGTGTATTGTGTCATTTTACTCTATGTCCATTTAAACAGAGGCAAAAAAGATAGTACAAATGTAAGTGAATGTAATAAAAAGAAAAATGCATTTTCAACGCCATAAAGTGTATATATGTATATTATATTTAGTCATTTTTCTATGTAGTTCGCTCTCCTTTTGGCTAAGAGTGTATTGTATATTATAATGCATTTTAATCAAATCTAAGATCTATATACACAATAAGTGGTAAGCAGTAGTTACAGTTTCTCAGCGCTGACTACAGGGCATATCTTAGTCGGGCACTCATGGCAGGCGCACTCCTACTTCTTTTTATATACAACCTTATGTGTACTTATATATCAACTATATCGCATATGCATGACTGTGTATTGTTTGACTTGTTTCAGTTATATATACATATATATTTATATATATATATATATAGATATATGTACATATATGTGTCTGTTTGTGTTTGCATTTGTTTGTCATTTGAGATGTAGACATATGTTGCTGACACAGTCGCTGCTGTAGTTGGTGGCACAGTCGCTGCCATTAAAATCCCTGCAACATTGTTAATGAACTTTTAATGACTTTTTGTGATGGCACGAAAATGTGTGTGTGTGTGTGTGTGTATCTATCTATATACGCCAAAAGATACTCACATCTAGTGCAAACAAAACAAACTGAAGTCCACGGTAAAAATCTCGGCGTTTGAGTTTTGTTTCGTGCAACTTTTGTGTACAGCAATTTGCGCCCATTGAAACGAGCATGAAATCTGACACACACACAGGCAAACAAAAAACAAACACACACACACACACACAAACATATACAGCAATGCTTTGACAGCTGCCACGCCTGCTTGGCAGTTGCTGAGCACGGCAACAACATCAACAGTGTTCCTATCAGCATCTGCATCAGCAACATCAACAGCAGCAGCAACAACAACAACTTGTTTACATGCCACACGTTTGGACTAGATGTTCATGTGCGAATACACATAAATGTATGTATGTGTGAGTGTGCAACACTCGCTGATTAGGAATTCAAGTGGAATGTACAATATACATTTAACACCAAACCAAAGCTAACCCTCTGGCGAATTGGAGAACGAACGGAACATGTCGAACGAGCTGCAATTGCAGCGCCAATATATTCAGCACACTCTTATTTAGGCAGCCGAAAGAGGCCAGCAATACCCTATGCATAGATTAGCGAGTGAATTGTAAACAAACGCGAGCACTCTCCGATAAGTCGCAACCAAACTCAAAACAAATAAACAATAAAGTTAATGGCAGACTTTAAGGCCGATAAGCGGCGAAAACCGCAATAACGAGATAATATCGTCTGGCAAAACGTCTCTCGACATATTTAAACGAACGGTGCTGGCAAACGGCCACAGTCGCAGACGATCGCTGCCAGTGTTGAGAAGTAATTGCAAGGCTGCGCACAGCTGATCCCGCCCACAGTCAAGACTCAGCTGTTTGCAAATAAGAAAAATTCGTACATTTTTAGATTCGCATTCCATTTAAAGATTTATGGACATCTGTTAAAGCATACATATTTAAACTACAGCTACATCTCATCAAAATGAGCAAATCCGAGTGGGAAAACAACGAGGAAATAAAAATCTTTCGCGAATATCTGCGAATTCCAACCGTGCATCCAAATGTAGATTACAGTAAGTTGTGTGAGATTGTAAATGTCGGCTCATATCTCTGTACATATAGTGCCGCGTGATAAGCATAAAGATAAACATACTACGTCTTACAGCCGCTTGTGTGGAATTCCTGAAACGTCAGGCGGCCAGCCTCGATCTGCCTGTGGATGTTCTTTATCCCGTGAACGAAGCCAACCCCGTCGTGGTCATGAAATGGCTGGGCAAGCAACCTGAACTACCTTCCATCATTCTCAACTCTCACACCGATGTTGTGCCCGTTTTTGCGGATAAATGGACACACGAACCCTTCAGCGCTGATCTGGACGACGAAGGTCGTATTTTTGCTCGTGGCTCGCAGGACATGAAGTGTGTTGGAACTCAATATCTGGGTGCCATTCGAGCTCTTAAAGCCGATGGCTACCAGCCAAATCGTACAGTTTATCTCACCTTTGTGCCCGATGAAGAAGTTGGAGGTCATCTGGGCATGCGTGAATTGATCAAGGGTGATTACTTCAAGAAAATGAACGTTGGATTCAGCTTTGACGAGGGCATCGCTAGTGAGGATGACAGCTACGCCGTATACTATGCCGAACGCACATTGTGGCGTAAGTTGCTTCCATATAAATAGCAAAAGCCAAAATCTCACGTTCAATTAACTTTTAGATCTCAAGCTTAAGTTTAGCGGCACTGCAGGACACGGTTCCCTGCTCCTACCCAACACCGCGGGCGAGAAGGTTCACTATGTTGTGAATAAAATGATGGAATTCCGTGCGTCGCAGGTTAAACGACTGGAGGAGGATTCAAACATTGATATTGGTGATGTAACCACTGTCAATCTGACCCAATTGCACGGGGGTGTACAAAGCAATGTGGTGCCACCCTTGTTGGAAGTGGTCTTTGATATTCGAATTTCTATAACTGTGAATGTGGATGACTTCGAGAAGCAAATTCGCGATTGGTGCGCAGAGGCAGGAGGTGGTATTGAACTAGATTTCGAGATGAAGTGCCCCTACGTAAAGCCCACCAAAATAGACTCATCGAATGTATATTGGGTGGCCTTTAAAAATGCACTCGATGAACTGTAAGTATGATGCGAACTATTTAAAACATTTGCCTTATGTTCTTCTTACACCTGCAGCGGTCTTAAGACTCGATACCGCGTGTTCCCTGGTGCCACCGACAGTCGTTACGTCCGCCACGCGGGTATTCCGGCTCTGGGCTTTTCACCAATTAACAAGACTCCGATACTGTTGCATGATCACGATGAATATCTACGAGCGGATACCTATTTGCACGGCATCGATGTTTACAAGAAACTTATTTCAAGTGTTGCCAATGCCTAAAACAAGATTTTATTGTTGACTGAATCTTCATTCCATTTGCTTGTTCACTTAATAAACTTAAGCAAAGGCAGCTTTTTATAGTTATTTTAGCCACTTTCCGCATATCATGCTTGTTAAATAATAAAATTGTCATGGAAATCCTAAGTATCACGCTTGTGTACACATTAACACGTTAACTGTGCTCTGTTATCTTAATTTGTTATCTAAATCGCCTTTGATTCAATGAATACAAGTTTTGTAGTAGTACCTGACTATGGGATATCCATTACTAAGATATATTACATTCGATACTTAGAAAACTTTTCAGAGCATAGAAAAATAAATAAGAGATTTCAATAAACTTACAATAACTATAAAAAATCAGCTTTATTAGTTTCTAGTAAATACATGAAGTATATAATTGTGTAGATAAACAGCTTACAGTAATTTTAAACTACATTATTACTTTCCTGGTTGAATTGAGATATAAATAAATAAAAGATGTTGCTCAAATTTCAAGTGAAAATTCGTACAAAGAAAAATTTGATAATACATTTGTTGATTTAATTTATCAGAACGAGAATCTATTTATATAAACACTTGGCTAATTTCTGAATTATAAATAACCATGGCATTTGATTTGTTTATGTATATAAACAAATATAAAAAGAAAAGCAGCCTATATCAAATATGAATTAAAAACACTTATAGATCTTTAAAAATGAATATTTGGTAAGTTCTAAAACGTGGGTAATTTTTTTCGATAAAATCTTTGCATAAAAAGAAATAAATTGAATTCTCAAAAATTTATTAAAAAAGTCTTAGCTTTGTGCAACGATATGGAGCAACAGAAAATATTTTTATTATCTATAAAAATATACATTTTTAATCAGAACGTCAAATTAAGATAATCAGATTTGGTGAAACCGGCTATATTAAAAGCTATATATACATACTATTTAATATCCAAAGATAAAAGAAATATATATGTTATGCATATATTGAAAACCCCATACGCTCAGCGTTTAGATAAGTATTTAAAATTAAACCGCAACGAAAGCCAAGCCACAAAATTACTAGATAAAAGTCAGAATAAGTTTTACGTATTTAAAAGCAACGTGTTATTCAATACATAAATAAACGTTGATCAGACCTTTAAAGTTGCAAACGAACTGTTGTAAATATATTAAAAAGAATTTTAAAAATGAGCAAAGCGGAGTGGGAAAACAATGAAGAAATCAAAATCTTTCGGGAATATCTACGCATTCCATCGGTTCATCCAAATGTAGATTACAGTAAGAAGTTGTGAATTCATAACATAAAATACTAGATCATATTGAAAACTGAATTTTTTAAGCCGCCTGCGTGGAGTTCCTGAAGCGTCAGGCAGCTGGCCTAAATCTGCCCGTGGAGGTTGTTAATGTCGGAGTGAATCCCATTGTTGTTATGACATGGCTGGGCAAAGAGCCAGAGCTGCCTTCTATTCTATTGAATTCACACATGGATGTGGTTCCGGTATTCCCGGACAAGTGGACGCACGGACCCTTTAGCGCCGATATGGACGACGAAGGCCGCATTTACGCGCGAGGCTCGCAGGACATGAAGTGCGTTGCAACACAATATCTGGCCGCCATTCGTGCTCTTAAGGCTAATGGGTACCAACCAAAGAGAACTGTGTATCTCAGCTTTGTGCCTGACGAGGAGGGAGGCGATACTCCGGGCATGAGCTTCCTGGTCAAGAGTGATTACTTCAAGAAACTGAATGTGGGATTCAGCTTTGACGAGGGCATTGCCAGTGAGGATGAAGTCTTCTCCGTCTTCTATGCCGAGCGAACAGTGTGGCGTGAGTGTCGTGCAGCATGTCAGAAGGCAATACCTTGTAATCCATGCTCTTCCAGATCTCAGGCTTAAGATAGGTGGCACCACTGGTCACGGGTCCCTGTTGCTACCCAACACCGCTGGCCAGAAGTTCAGCTACATTCTGAATAAAATGATGGAGTTCCGGGCTTCGCAGGTGAAACTACTAAAGGAAGACTCTAGCATTGACATAGGCGATGTGACCACTGTCAATCTGACCCAGTTGCACGGAGGCGTACAAGCCAATGTGGTGCCACCTTTGTTGGAAGCGGTCTTTGATATTCGCATTGCTATTACTGCGGATGTGGTTGCCCTCGAGAAGCAGATTCGAGATTGGTGTACAGAGGCAGGTGGCGGCATTGAGCTGGTGTTTGAGTGGAAGGAGCCGCATGTCGCCCCCACCAAGGTGGATGCTTCAAATCCATATTGGATGGCCTTCAAACACGCCCTCGACGAACTGTGAGTAACACGCGAGCGTTTCTCTTATGTCCTGACCTTCTTGTATCTATTTCAGTGGTGTGAAAACTCGTCAACGCGTTTTCCCAGGTGCCACAGACAGCCGCCTGCTGCGACATGTTGGCATTCCGGCATTGGGTTTTTCGCCTATTAATAAAACGCCCATCTTACTTCACGACCACAACGAGTACTTGCGAGCAGATACCTACTTGAATGGAATTGCAATCTACACCGAACTCATTGCGACTGTCGCGAATGTATGAGAAGAAGCCAAATTAAACTTCTGTATAAATTAATAATTCAGATTTGTTGATTGTTTTACAATTCCATTTTTACAAATAAACTAAAGCAGCCGCAGACATTTTGAACATAATTTATAATCTGCTTCAAAAGTAATGCATAAATAAATGTTGTTAAAATCATAACTTCTGTCTTGAAGCGGTATTTCCGACAAAAACAAACATGTCGATAAAAACCATGTCTGCTTAATTTTTAATAATGAACACTGGTAGTTATAAAGCAACAAACATAACAGTATAAATACTTATTTGAACTTTGATTTCAATGTCGGCGTCGGGGCTTTCACCAAATCAGAATTCGCCCACTACGCTGATAAAAATAATGATAATAATGGTGACAATTTGCTATCTGCTGAAACATTTCAGTTATTCGATAGAATATCAAATCAAGCTGTTGTGAAGAACTGAAAAATTAACAAGTTTAGTGACCCACAAGTGCACTCAGAGAAAACGCTATTATAAATGCAAGCAATATCGGAATAGAATTTGTACTGTGTTTACCAATTGAATAACTTTGTATTGTACGATTAAGTATGAAAACCGCTTGATTTAATAAATATTTTTAAATTCCATAAACTCTATATAGAAAGATTTTTTGATTGGATATTAATAAATTTCGGAATTGTTAAAGAATTTCTGGGATTCAGAACTGTGTTTTCAAATCTCACTAAATATTATTTAGATATCTTAGCAGATATGACTATTTGTGGACTTTTCTGATAATGTTCATTTTATAAATTATAAGTTAATGGGTAACAATCTAAAATGCAATAAAATTAAAGGATAGGAAAAAAGTATTAAAAATAATTGGAGTCTCTCATCTCTATACATTAAGTAATACGAAATTCCTTCTAACATAGGAAATTATGACAAACATTGAGATATTTTAACTTTATTATGGTTTGATTAGCTTATCTTTGAGCATTGTTCTACTAATTTGAATACACGCGCCTTAAACATTTACTTGAAAGTCTAGGATATATTTGCACATACAAGGCAAACGCCATAAAATGTTTACAATGGATATTTTATGTGGTTTCTGAAATTGTGTTATTATATTATATTTTTTTGCATATTTTTTTTTTGGCAAGCCGCAGACAAAACCAAAAACCAGTTAGATAAGTACGCCTAATTAACATTGATAAAAACCCTAATAGACAAGATAAGATTAAAAATATAGTATTTTTTGTCCGATAAGACAAAAGTTTTACTCCAACGCTTGGATTCGACATTCGCTAATCTCAAGTGCTTATTAATCTTAATTAATAATATATTAAAATAATTATTTTTTAGAAATTTCAATGGGAACATGGCGAAGAATCTGAAGAGATACCTAATTACTTTATGCTCGTAATTAAATTTTATTGAAGGTTAGTAAATTGATTTCCACATTGTTTTAATGTGTGTGAAAAAAAAAGATTACGGTTTGTTTGCAGCCAAATAAATACCGTTGATAACAAACAATTCACCAAAAAAGACCGACAGTCATAAATCTGAAAGAAAGCCAACCACAATAGAAACAATTGTACACTGAGAAAAATGCAAAATAAAATTTACTTTAATTGAACTTAAGAATATATAATAACTGGTTAAAAAATATTCCAAAATTAATGTTCTCATTAATGATAAGAAAAACAACTCGTCTTCGCTATCTATATTCGTTTTTCTTTGAGTGTTAGTTCGTAGGTATATTCATATGGCATTTCGGTATCGCCGTCGAGTTTGGATATAAACATTAAGCCGACTTATGCCCAGCCATCAGTTGTAGACAGACGCTGGCGGCGTTAAAAAATTGTTGTTCTCCTCAACATAATAATCACGAAAAGAAGTTACTCCTTAAAAAAATAAAACTTTTATCTTTATAACTCAAAATGAGCAAAGCAGAGTGGGAAAATAATGAGGAAATTAAAATCTTTCGTGAATATCTGCGCATACCCTCGATGCACCCAAACATAGATTACAGTAAGTTTGCGAGACAACAAAGATCCTGATAAAATCATATAACCCAGATTAACTGTTTCGTCTGCACTCAACAGCCGGGTGTGTGGAATTCATAAAACGACAGGCAGACAGCATTGGTCTTCCAGTGGATGTTGTGTATCCCGTCAACGAATGGAACCCCGTCGTTATAGTTAAATGGCTGGGCAGCCAGCCAGAGCTGCCCTCCATCATGCTCAATTCGCATATGGATGTGGTGCCCGTGTATCCCGATCAGTGGACCCACGAGCCCTTCAGCGCCGATCTGGACGACGAGGGTCGCATTTATGCGCGCGGATCGCAGGACACCAAATGCATAGGTACCCAATACTTGGGAGCCATTCGTGCCCTCAAGGCCACAGGCTACCAGCCGAAGCGAACTGTCTATGTGACTTTTGTGCCCGACGAAGAGCTGGGCGGTGGTCTGGGCATGCGTGAGTTCGTCAATGGAGAATACTTCAAGGCAATGAATGTGACCTTCAGCTTGGACGAGGGCTCCTCGAATATGTTCGACACCTATTACATCTACTATGCAGAGCGAACACCATGGCGTAGGCAGACATCTAAATGAAATAAACAACCTGACCTGCCACATATTGTTTCAGATATGCGATTCAAGATCAACGGCAGTGCTGGCCATGGCTCCCTTTTGCTGCCCAACACACCCGGAGAGAAGCTCAACTACATTGTGAACAAGCTGATGGGATTGCGGGCAAGTCAGGTCAAGAGGCTGAAAGATGATTCGAGTCTGTTCATGGCTGATGTGACCGCCGTGAATCTCACTCAGCTGAGTGGCGGTGTGCAGAGCAATGTGGTTCCTCCGCTGCTCGAAGCGGTCTTCGATCTGCGCATTGCCATCGATGTGGATCTGGTCGCATTCGAGAAGCAAATTCACGACTGGTGCACGGAGGCCGGTGGCGGCATTGAGATCGAGTACCTTAGGAAAGACGAGTTTGTACCGGCCACCAAGCTGGACGCATCAAATCTTTTTTGGACAGCCTTTCAAAACTCCCTGAATGAACTGTAAGTATGCTCCTGCTCTAAATGAAAACCGTTTGACTGACATTTGTAATCTCGTCCGAAAGCAACTTGAAATTCCGCACACTTGTCTGTCCTGGCTGCACAGACAGCCGCTTCCTGCGTCCGCTGGGAGTGGCCGCACTCGGCTTCTCGCCAATGAAGAACATGAAGGTCCTTGTGCACGCTCACGATGAATACACGCGTGCCGATATGTACCTGCATGGCATCGAGGTTTACAAGAAAATCATTCCAGCTATTGCCGATGTATAGGGAACATCTAATGCGCAAGAAACTTACAAGTGAACTTTTGACGATAATAAAACTACAGCCGAAAACTTTTTATTATTAAATATAATTAGCTTTAAATGCTTCTCAAATAAAATCATGTCTGCAATCTCAAAAAGAAGTGTCCCCAATTGGAACCAATTTCACGACTTGTAGGTTCGATTCGTTAACTCGGTTTATCTTACATCTTAACTAAAGAGAAAGTTCTTACTTTGATATCCTATCCTCAGGAAAACTTCGCTTATCAGTTTTATTAAACTAAAGAATATAAGTTAAAGTTACCTACATATGATAAGATAAACAAATGATACAACTATAAACTCGTTATATCGTCAGCCAATTAGAGCACGTTTTTTTTTATAATAATTGACAACTAAACAAATTTCTTCACAAGCATAAACATTTTGGGAGAAGCTAGATATAATATAATATATAATATATCTATAATATCTTCATTAAAAAACTCCAACGAATAGTTATGCCAAGAGATAAGGTTTACCAAAAAAAAACAAAAGTTAATTGAAATTGAATGAAAATATTTGCAGTCGGCCAGCTCAATCAGCGAAATGTTTTGATTAAAGGTCATTAAAAAAAAAGTACATACAAAACTGATAAGAATTTTTTTGACTTAGTTATAAATATGATAAAAGTAGACACGTTGTTAATGAAAAGACTGCGTGATGGATGGCGGCATTTTATATTTAAGCGATGTGCTGATAAAACAACCCAAATAGTCGACGGCAACCGCTGAAACCGTACACAAGTATTCTCTTTGGCGTGCATCTGTGAAAAGCTCACAAGTGTTAATTGTTAAACTAAATAAAGCATCGGAATTTGTTTATAATTATTTAAAGAAACGCAAACAAAATGAGCAAAGCTGAGTGGGAAAACAATGAAGAAATTAAAATCTTCCGCGAATATCTACGCATACCAACTGTGCACCCAAATATAGATTACAGTAAGTTTGTGATCGCGATAAGCCGTTGCTTTTATGAGAGGAACTGCATCATAAATATGCCTCAAGTGAGATTAAACTAATATGCGCGATTTACAGCCCCGTGTGTGGAGTTCTTGAAGCGCCAGGCGGCCAGCCTCGATCTGCCCGTGGATGTCGTTTATCCCGTCAACGAAGACAATCCCGTCGTCATATTGAAATGGCTGGGCAAGCAGCCCGAGCTGCCCGCCATCATCCTAAACTCCCACACCGATGTGGTGCCCGTGTTCCCGGAGAAGTGGACACACGAACCGTTCGGCGCAGAGCTGGACGATGAAGGTCGCATTTTCGCACGCGGCACGCAGGACATGAAGTGTGTGGGAACTCAATATCTGGCCGCAATACGCGCCCTTAAGGCTAAAGGATACCAGCCGAAGCGAACCATCTATGTGACCTTTGTGCCGGATGAAGAGGTTGGCGGCTACTTTGGCATGCGCGAATTCATAAAGGGCGATTACTTTAAGGCACTGAATATAGGCCTCAGCCTGGACGAGGGCTCTTCCAGCTTGGATGACTCCTACTATGTTTACTACGCAGAGCGCACCGCATGGCGTAAATACACATAGACAATATCAATTGGTCCACAGTTTATTTTATAATCATTATTTTTGCAGATATTCGGTTCAAGATCAGCGGCACTGCTGGCCATGGATCCATTTTGTTGCCCAACACCGCCGGCGAAAAGTTCAATTATATTGTGAATAAGATGATGACTTTCCGTGAAACTCAGGTAAAACAGCTGAAGGACGATTCGCGGCTCTTTTTTGGCGACGTGACCACCGTGAATCTGACGAGGGTGGCTGGTGGTGTGCAGAGCAATGTGGTTCCTGCGTTGCTCGAGGTGGTTTTCGATCTGCGCATTGGCATCGACGTGGATCTGGTTGCCTTCGAGCAGCAGATACGCGACTGGTGCAAGGAGGCCGGCGGCGGCATTGAAATTGTGTTCGAGCAGAAGGACGAATATGTGCCGCCCACAAAGGTGGATGACTCGAATCCGTTCTGGACGGCCTTTGAGAAGGCATTGAATGAACTGTTAGTATGCGCATTCTATTTGTATGCTTGTATGTAAATCCATTTCCTTTTTCGAATAGCAACCTAAAATTCCGTGCACATGTTTGCCCCGGTGGCACCGACAGTCGCTTTTTGCGCTCTGTGGGCATTCCCGCGTTGGGTTTCTCGCCCATCAACAACACGCCCATTTTGCTGCACGATCACGATGAATACATTCGTGCGAATACTTATTTGCATGGCATTGAGGTCTACACGAAACTCATTGCAGCTGTTGCCGACGTGTGACGTCATTAAAATAGCTAATTATGTTATTTTTCTATTTAATTGTTTTTATATTTGCCAAGAATTATAAAATTACCAAAAAACAAAGTGATTCAGGCAATTGAAGTATTATTTTTGGTTAATCACCCAATATATTCGCACGTTGAAGAATTCGTTGAATAACGGTAGCCGACAAATTTAATGACACGCTCTTTTCTTTCTGATGAGTCAGGGGCTAATTATGGTTTGTTCATTCACGGTCCCCCTATTATCAGTTAGATAGATATGCGAGCCGAAAAACATGAGGCCTACGCAATCGACAGGCGGACGGCTCGAGGGCTACTGGCGCTTCCGTTGCGACCACTCGAAGTGTATTAAATTACTTGATTTTTGAGGGAAAGCATGCATGTGACGCATACGCCATGTTGTGCACGGCACAATGTTGACAGCGATTTGACAACGGACTTTTTGTCGTGCGTCGCGCACGGCAACTGCTTGCCTGGAAACTTTTATCAGTTGGTCAAACGGAATAAAAAGCAGCTCCTGCGAAATACACACATACCCCGGCGACAGCAAATTGTCAGCTGAGCTGGCAAACGTTCGGAATGTCAGGCATGTGGCTGTGCGAGGACATAAATTGTCCTGTTACGCTGAATGAATAATGTCCATGTGCGCCCGTGGCGCCGCCCCCCGCTGTTCTTTTGTCTATTTGTGCCCCCCGCCTGGCGATTAGACACGTTAATGCATCTGTCAGCTAGATGAAATATGCATTGATACTTCAGGAATGCCGAGTGGGGTCGCGCCAGGTGAGTAACGAGTACGTGGCAAACAATTATGACAATTTATGCGGCTAAGGTGACAGGGGGCCGTGGGTGGCCGTCAAATTTGCTGGTGTCAGGTGCTCGCTCGCCTGCGCTCGCATTGCAAATGAGTTCCACGCAATTAGCATTGACCATTAGCGCAGCGACGCAAGTTTTGGGCCTAATGACTGCAGTTTCAGCCCTTTAACGTTCTCGTTACTCGTCTTGCCAACTTAATGCATATCATTTTTACTTTTAATGAGCTGGCAGCAGTTGCCACGCCCCCCTTTCCTCTCTCTCTCTCTCTCTCTCTCTGAGTTCGTGGCCAAGTGCACTTAATGCTGCAAGTTTTTATTCTGCCGCCAAGTTTGGTGCATTTTTGCCCACCTGGCATGGGAAAAAACTTGAAATACTATTTTTTTCTGTTTTTCTTCTGCAAGCCTCGCTTTGCATTTTAAATTTTCCATAGCGCCGCTTGTGTGTGAGCGAAAAGTTTGGCAAGTTTAACATTTTAATTTTAATTTCTTTGCACCACACATTTTGCTGTAAACTTTAAGCCGCGAGTGCTTCTCCCCCCTTCCCCCCCTCCCGCGATTTTTAATGGCCCACTTAAACTAATTAGTGGGAGCAAGAAAGTTTTCACTCTTTAAAGTAGGATGCCAAAAAATATGGGGGCAGCATTTGCATTTGCCAGCCATGAAATTTTTATGGCCTTCTCCAAATTTATGACGTATAAAAATTAATTCAACAATCAAAATGAAAAGCAAAACATGTTGTAATTAAATTCAATTCACTTGCAACTGCTGCGGCCGCGCCTCTCTCGCAACTGAGTCGCTTTGTCTTTGGGGCCAACATTATAGCTGCGCAATTAAAATCTAAGATTAAACGAGCATCAGCCTCCATTCCACCAACAAACTCACTTGCTGCGTGCCCCCGTTTTGGCCCGGGGCAACAAAGTGTTTTTATGTGACGCCCGGGCAATTGAAGCGTCGTTGCATGTAATTGAAATCCCCACTTACCTAATGTCTACGCAGGCGCACAGTGGGACAAACAGTAAATCAAATTTGTAAAAAAAAATTCTTCAAGTTCAAATATTTACAATTTGTAAAAGCCAAAAAAACCAAAAATGAGCTAGTAAAAATTAATAAATAACTTTTTTAAAATCATTTATGATCTCTACAAGCTCATCGTTATAATAAATATATGATAGACTCAATTACCTTTAATAAAAGTAAAAACGTAGAAAAGTTTTTGCAGAGACAGTTTTTGTTCAAAGTTGTCCCTAAAAAAAATATACTTATACCTGATTTTTGTACAAAGAAGAGGTTATCCATAACATTGTAAATAACTTTGTAAAAGCATAATTGCTTCGTTAAAAATATATAGCATACAAAAAAATCTTCTAAATATGCTAAAAATGTTCAATTACTGGGCATAAGTAATAATAATAAAATAAGTTATTGAATTCTTGTTTATGTGTAATTTTTTAATGTTTTATTGCTAGCTTTGCTTTGCAATTAAATTAAAAATGTAATTAATTCTACTGCATAAACTTGTAGTACATACAAATTTATTTTTGAGCGAATATATGCGTATAGTTTGTTCTTAGCTAGAAATAAATTGAGATAGGCATTTTGTGTATACACCAGAAACTTAAAATATGCTTGGATTATCCCAGGATCAACAGCCTCAACATAATCTTCGGGCTGCCAACATTTATAAACGCCCGGCAGTATTTCTGGTAAGAAACTGTCGCTGATATTTAACAAAAGTAATAGCAAGGTCTAAAAAGTGACATTAAAGCAAAGCTTCTCTCTCGCTCGCTCTTTATCTGTACATTGCTCTCTCTCTCTCTCTCTCTCAATCTCTCTCTCTCTCTCTCTCTTGTTGTAAATGAAGTCAATTGAAGTACGAGTATGTGTGTGTGTGGTAAATAATTTATTTTGTCATTAAGATAAACTCTAAGC
Source organism: Drosophila lacertosa (assembly GCA_004143845.1). Taxonomy (NCBI): domain Eukaryota; kingdom Metazoa; phylum Arthropoda; class Insecta; order Diptera; family Drosophilidae; genus Drosophila; species Drosophila lacertosa. Next base: position 452,742 of record SCDZ01000045.1, read on the forward strand.
CACACACACACACACACACATACCCACATAGAGTGCTCTTAACCCTTAGTGAGCTACATAAACGTCACAGCTAGAGCCACCAAAACGGGAAAAAGGCAAACTAATTAACTTGTTTAGCACCAGGGCGCACAATTGCTCTGCTCTTAACGTTCCTGCCGCTAAACTAATGAGCGTTTGGGTGTGTGCTTAAGAGTGTGTGTGTGTGTGTGTTTGTAAACATTATGTGCGCAGGGTTTAGAGCTTTCTTAGCTGTGCCAATTCTTTAAAAAAGTAGCTCCCGATTAAACCTCGCCCGGGAATAGTTGCAGGTCGCCCGGGCGTACTTTTGGCTTAGAAGTTGTTGCTGTTGCTGCATGACAAACTTTATTGCATACGCGAAGGCGCAAAATAAAAGCGTAACGGAAATGGTTGCCAAAAATGGCGCACACCGAAATAAGAGTAAAAGCAAAATGCAAACTTTCAATAAGCAGTCGCGTGTGCCACACAAACCCCAATGCCACGCCCGAGCAACCCAACAGCACGTTGGCGCGACTTGGCGTCGTCGTCGTCTGCATGGCCCAGCAATTGCAATTTCATTTCCGTTCGTTAGCTTGCCACTAGCCCTTCGCCCCATCCGTATGTATATACATATAAATGAATATCTGTGCTTTTTTGGATATATTTTACAAAATGCTTCTACGCTCATTTCGTTCGCTTTTTTTCTACTGCAATAAGAATTTGGAATATTTGCCTGCATTTATATATATCTATAAATATATATGTATATTGTTTGTGTTTTTGTTTGGCTAGTCGCAGACTTATAAACTTTGCAGGCTGCAGCTGAACACAAAGCCATCTTTGCTGCAAGTAACTGCACACAGAAAGAGCGAGAGAAATCTAATTGAAACTGAGTAGGTAACCGAAATCCGTAGGAAAAACAACAACAAAAATGACAATTGTGTACAAAAATAAAGTCAAATGAAAGTCACATGCGATTTTTCGCTATAGAAATTCAGTTATTGGATATTTACCCAAGTATAAAACATTGTTTAAGTCCTGCCACTCGAAGCTTCTGCAACTTCGCAATTTTCTGGAAAGTTTCATGACTAATTGCTACTTGAGAAACTGGAAAATCTGACGTCTGCAAGTATTCCCTATTCGGCCAGTCGCCGTACATCATTCTTCATCTGTTTCTTAACCGCCCGTTTTCATTTCAACGTATTTCTTTGTGTGTGATCTTTGTATATGGGCAATAATTTTTTTTTAGCTTGTCAGCAGTCGACCCTTCGGCGAAACTTTCCCAACTCAGTGCTCACTTGGAAAGTTTACGGTGCCCAAAAAACTTTCGCTGACAATTTGTCAGGGATTTTTGACTATTTCTCAAGCAGACAACGCTGCTGAGTTGGCAGCGACAATTTCGGCGGGCCGAAACTTCAGTTTCAGCTTAGCACTTAGTTTCTCAAGCACGCAATATCCGCCAGCGCTTTCGCCTTCAGGCCTCAACTAATTGCATAATTTGTATGCAGCATTTTTGGTGGCTGAGTGCAATTTGTGTATGCGGCCCACACACACACACACACGACACACCCGCATCACGGATAAAAAGTTTATGTGGCAACGTTTCGTTTCTGTTATTCGGTTGAGTTTGCTTTTGAGTATGGGTATGGGTGTAGTTTTAGATTTAGTTTCTTTTCGTTCGGTTTCCTAGTGTTCCATTGTGTTTTGCTTTTATGTTGTAAATTATTATCACCGTGTGTGTGTGTGTGTGTGTGTCTGTGACGGGCTTACAGTAGGTAGGTCCCCATCATTCTTCAGCTGTAGCCGTAGCCATAGCTATCTTTCTCTGGCGCAAGTTTATAGCTTTGCTCCACTCCGCTCCCTCTAGGCATTTGCGCTTGCATCAAGCTGGCAACTGTTATTATCTGCCGCCAGCTCGTTCGTCCGTTTACAGAGTCTGCCTCTCTCTTGCTGGCTCCTGTGTATGTGTGTATGTGTGTGTGAGTTATCGCACACATGCAATAAACTCACAGTGAGAGTAGCGAGCGTTATAATTTATTTATGGTAATGCGTATAGCCACGGAGTTCGGGCGAGCGAGAGAGGCAAGATATACCAATGCCTCGACTGTAAAAAGTTTTATGTGCCGCCGCAGCTTCGTTTCGCAGTCGCCTGCAACAATGTCGTTTCGTATGACGCTCGAGCCGAATCCTTATATTCTGCTTTTAATTTTTCGTGACACCTTTGTTCCCTTCCTTTAGCTGCCCACCTGTCACGCTCTACGTAAAATATTTAATGAACTTTTTACAACTTCTGGCTTATGTTTCACCGTGGGAATCCCTATACCTATATATACCTGCATCTCAATTTTGCCGTAGTTCAAAATTTTCGAATTTGACTTGATAACTTATTTGTGTTTAAAGCAGTAAACATATATTCACTGATGTTGACATATATTAATTCTCTTTTGTTCCTGCAAATAGCTATCGGGCATTTAATATACCAAATTGTAATGCCACAAATTTTGTCATAAAATATTCTACGCTGCGTATGCGTAACATTTGAGTGCTTGAGATTTTCGTATGGAAATTGATGTAAGTCACGTCAACGCAAGCCCGAGGGCAAACACACTCTGTAGAAACAACACACGCATGCACACACACAATTTTGTTCATACACGAAATAAGCCACATTACGTATACGCCGTGAAAGCCAAGCGAATGATGACTTTGGCACAGTTTGAGGGCAAAGTTTCTAGATAAATCTCAAACGCCGCAGACAAGCAATTAATATGCATAATCTGTAACGTTTTTTGTGCCTGTCAATGCTGTCTCCAAAATCAATGCCTTAGCCGGGTCCATAAATAACCACAGGCTGACTGACTTCAAAATGGCCGAAACGAACACACACATTTGACATGTGCGCAACGGCCAAAAGGCATATTCGAGTGTGCTTAATAATTAATTGCTAGCGCTGCTGACGATGAAATTGTCTTCGATTTGTGAATGATGGACAGCGTGTCCCATTTCTTGGGCACACTTTAAAAGCCCATTATCCCGAAGGACGCAGTTATTAATTAAAACTTTACACAGCTGGAACTTAACACAGCTTGACAGCCTGACACATTATGGCTCGGCTAAGAAAGTTGTATATCTGCGCTTTGGCAAATACAGCTGTTGAAGGCGCAAACACACACACACACACTCTGCTCGTCTTACATAATCAGTTAAGTGGTACACATATGTAACCAACTATGTGTATTTGTATAACTAGGCAAGGAATAGGATCAGGCTGTGGCGGCGGCTTCTGCCGCACAACAATATGAAAGTGAAAAATGAGTTTGGCCAAGTTTTGCGCTGAGTGGCCGGCAAACATATGTATATTTATACATGTGCCTGCGTATGTGTTTGGATAGCAAAGAAAAAATGTTTTAGTTTTGCTTTTGATGCCATCGAAGTTGCGTTGGTGTTGCAAACTAATTTATCTTATTGGGCACACAGCGTCCCTCGACTGAATTTATAAAGCGTAGCATGAAACTGACAGCACCAAAAAGTTCCAGATGAACCCCAAACAAGCTGACGTACACACACACACTCAGACACACACACACTTGTGTGTGCTTGGCATGCATTACCGCAACACAAAGCGAAGCGCGTCTAAGAAATGCTCCAATAAAATTGCTCCTTTTCTCAACATGAATCGCAGCTAAATTGTTAACGATGCCAAAGAGACAAAAGTCAGTGGGAAGCGTCGAATTTGTTATACTCTTGCTGTGGATACTGCATTTTATTATTTATATTGTTTATTAGAGTCAAGTGCAGTGCATTTTCCTGTAGCTCACCCTAAGAAGTGAGCACTATTCTCGGAGCTAATTTGCGAGAATACTTTATATGTCGATGTTAGAGTTCGATTTTCTCTAGCATTAGTTGTTTAAGTCTGAACATCCCTAAGGAGTTAACTTGGGTAGACAAACAGGAGGATAAAGGCAAACTAAGATAATAATTCATTCAATGATTTGCGCAAACTAAATCTAATTCAAACCATATTTTTACAAAGAAAATTTTGATTGAACAAAGGCCATTTGAGTTTTCTGTAAATATCACTTGATTTAATTAAATTTAATTCGAGAGAAAAAACCTGTCCTAAGACATAAGTTAAGTTTATATAAGAGCCAACATGGGCATTTAACTAACTAAATTAAATGTTGTGGAAATTAAATAAATGAATTGAATCATAAATAAACAAAATACCAAACTGATTTCAAACTGAGTTTTTTTTTCTTATTTTGGTTACTGCAATATACTAGCAATAAATTTTTCACTTTTTCAAGCAGCAATACGATTTAATGGAAAATAAATAAAAGTTGAGCGCAATTAAAAAATAAGTTTGTAAGAAACTACAACGAGAAAAAACACAGCATTTGAATAATTGAAGAGTATTTAATCTTAGACATACTGTACATATAGTGCTTGTTGCTTTCTTGTGCATATTTTCAGAGCTTCTTGATTTTTTCATAAACAGTTTTGGCCGCATTTTCGGGAAAAAGAGCAAGCAATTTGCCAAGGCATGCAAACACATACACACACACACACACAGGCACATAACGGGGCAATTTCGTAATGCTATTGGGTACGTGCAAGTTTTGACTCCAGCCAGCAAGAAATTAAACGAGCGAGAGAGACTATGGCAAAGAGAAAGAGACAGAACTGGGGAAACAATCAGGCGGCGGCGGAACCATGACCCGTGGCCATAAAGTATGTAAGATAAGATAAAACATATAAAAAAAAAAACAAAAAAGTGCACAACTGGGCATATGGGCGTGGCCAAGTGTATGAACAGTAAGTAAACTTTGCGACGGGTTACAAGTTGCAGCGAAAAGAAATTGTTGTGTCTAGTTGAGTCATATTTCCGTCAGACCTCGGGTCAGGACTCGTGGGAAAAGGTTCGTGGGAATATTGCAATTTGCGGCGGCATGCAGCTGTAAGTTCCCTGAGTTCTTAAGCTTTTTGAGTTTTTGGCAACCGCATTCGCATTCACATTCGCTGCAAATATGCAAATCCAGCCAGGAAGGGATTGGCGAACTGTCATGCAAATGAACTTCCCACCAAATTTGACTTGACTCCAACTTGCCCCGCAGCAACAACCAAGTCGGGGCACAGTCTTTAATCAAGCACTTCAAGCAGTTAGGTGTTAACGACAAGGATTTGGCCTAGGTCAAAAGTCACATACTTTTTGAGGCCCTATTTAATGGCAGCCTCTTGCCTAGTAAGTCCAGCTCAAAGTTCTTACAACGTGCTCGCAATTTATGCAACAGTGTGCCAGCATAAAACTTTATTGCATAACTTGCACAAAATATGTTTTTTATATGCTCGTAAAAATGAATCTACACTCGTAGGTGGACAGGATGTAAGGGGGATGTGTTAGCTGTGTAGGATGTGTGGTCAGCAACAAGGAAACCGTACTTTACACACATTTTGATTTAGTTTTTACCCTATACATATACATATCGTGTGTCGGCTCTGCGTCTGAACTGTCCCACTTTAAGTGGGGCTTACCTAAAATTATGCATATCAAATTTATTGCCCGCACAAATGAACATATATATATGCATATTTACATACGAATAAGTGCATAAGCACACACACATACACATTTTAAGAAAGTTTTGCATATTTTACGCACTGATTTGATGCCAGAGAACTGTTGTCTCAGCTGCCTCCTGCCTGTTGTCTGCCCCAAGCAATCTACTTCCCAGTTTTATAATGCCCTGTAACAGGCATACCAAGGGTATATTTAGCTTGAGTAAAGTGTGTAACTATATAAACATACATACATTTATAAGAACATGAGAATATTTTTAAGATTTAACTGATATTTACAGAGCTTCACTCACCAGTTAATTTACCTATTTTATATTTTAAATTAACTGTCTCGAATTTCAGCACTTTGCAAACTACACTAATCCTTTAAATTAATATGCAAAAGTAAAATGTATGGGAATTACGAGGTCACCTGTCAACTTTTACACGTATTTATTATTGAAATGATATGCATATTTGTTTCAATCAATAAGTGTGTTTAGAACAGTGGAATGAGTTTTTTATGTGACCCAGTTATTAAATCAAGTGAATAACGAGTTTTAAACCCTGGGCTACGGAATTGATATTATACATTTTTTTTTTCGCAAAGAATTCCTTTTTTTTAAATAAAAAGCACAATAAATAAATTAGTAATATTCATGGCTGCAGGGCCCTTAAAATGTTTGATGATTTGATTCTGAGTTTAACTACAGCCAAACTGAATAAATTTTGTTGTTTATAAAATTGAGAAATTTGTATTTATTCAAATTCTCACATCAGTCAAAAATTATGTTTTCGGTTAACATTCAAAGTCAAAATAGCATTTCGTTTTGTATGTTCTTAAAAAGTTTTAGTTTATAGTAAGTCTCACAAACTTATAGGGTATTTGACAGTCGAACAGTTTGGAACTCAACTATGAATATTCTGCATTTGGTTTTATTCCACATTTTATTGTATGCTGCAGTCAGATTTTGCTCGCTTAGCTCGTGAAATGCACAATGCAAAGATTTATTTTCTGCTGACAAACAGCGCATCGCTCGTTGGTAATCGATGGAAATGAGCATTGCCATTTTATGCGCTTGACAGAAGAAGCAACGGGGGCCATGAATGATGCAGGATACGACTGCTCCAATGGCACTTGGCATGCTGTTTGCCAGCCTGATTATGGAAAGGAGCACAACTAAACACACACATAGAGCATTTGTTCGAGCAATAAATAAGCATATCAGTGGGGCGTGTTAGCAAATCAAGTGAATTTCTTGCGAGTTGAGCTAATTTGTTATCATTTGCACGATATACGAATAAGTAAAATAAATGCAAGGCGTGCAAATCGAAATACAAATTCGAAATGGAAATATACATATAAACATAAATATATGTAGCTAATATAAATATGCTGAGCTAAGGCCAAACACATGCGCACAGTATGTGCTTTATTAACGGGCCGAGTTTATGGTTATTTATAAGCATTTCCTGCTGCATACTTCCAGGCTAGCGGTCAGCAGATTATTTCCGTGGTGCAGAAAGCAAATCACCGTTGGATACATACATGAATTTGTATTATACATTTGCTGAAATGGCTGTAAGCTGCTTATAAATCAACAGAACTATATGTCTGACAGCATTTCTAGGAAATTACTGTAACACAAAATCCTGCTGGTCAATTATGTCAAGAAGTGGGCGTCAGAAACATTCTAACTTTTACGTTGTCCATTTGCATTAAGTGCAAGCAACTTGACACGTTTCTTACAAGCAGTCAATTATTTTTCCCCAAGATTGAACAAATTATTATCTAAATAACTTGAACTTCCAGTTTCAGCTGAGCTTTGAATTGTCAATCTTTGACACTTGCCCGATACCCATTGTGTGTCTACTCTCTGATACAGCAGCAATAAGAAAACAATATTGGATAACTTTTCAATTAAATTCAGCGCATCCAGCCCGCCCGGAAATTGGAAACAATTTGGCTACAAAAACTTTTCACATAATTTATGCCATTTATAAATACATGCAAACGAAAAGTCGTCGCAAAACAAACAATCAAATTCATTGGAAAAATGTCGCAGCCAAAAATATTATACGATTAGCCATAAAAAAAGAAGAGAAAAAAGCAAGAACACATCAAAATGAAATTTATGCAGTTAAACGACTAGAGATGGTCGCATAATAGGTATTTGTAAGCTAGACACGAGACGAGCACGAACTTAAAATTATTCATAAGTTTAGGAAGTTAAGTTAAAGTGTGGTTCGAACCCAGGTTTAGCTCGATTTTGAGTACCATTTTGAGCTAAATGTGATTAGGCGGCAAAAAAATACATATTTTAGAATATCAAGAGACGTAAGAACCTTCTTTAAATGATGATCAAGATAACATTCTCTTAAGTAGATGCTTACTTTGGTATATAAAAAGTACTTGAAAATACATTTGAAAACAGTTTTAATGCATGTAAAAGTAATTTAATTTAAAGCTAAATCTGTAAATTGGCTTTCGCAGTCACACACACTGTTTAAAATTCTGCGTTTGTACATTCGCCCGGAATGCCTTTTTTCTTTTATTCTTGCTTCCAAAAAACTTTAGCGTTTGGCCATATATTTACTTCAAGGCTCCACTCGACATGTGTGAGCATGTGCGTGAGTATGCATGCGTGTGTGTGTGTGTGGGAAGAGAGTAGGAAGCAGCAACGCTTAATGGCAGAAGCAGCAGCACATGCACACAGACATACACGCTTGGGCCTATTAGCACACTCGCACTCGCACACAAAGACGGCAGTGACCACGCATAAAACAACTGAAGAGAGCACGATGGCAAAAAGGAAACGAAAAGAAATAAAAACGAAACAACCAAAAAAAAAATAAAAAAAATAAAACAACAACAACAAACGGAGCAGCAAAATGTCGGCAAAGAGCAAAAGCAAATGGCTGCAAAAACAATGCAAACAGCAAATACGACGACGACGTTGCGTCTGTGACTAACAGTCAATGTTGAAGGGGAGAAGAGGAGGGAGGGAGGGAGACGGCTGCTCTGCATGTTGTTGGCAGACAAATTCAAAGCTGCTTAGTGCTTACTTCATAGTTGACGCTTACGCGCTGCCAACGACTCGAGGCCGCCAAATGCTATTGTTTTTGCTATTGATTTTTAGTTTTTCTGTTCTTTTTTCAGCTTTTTTTCTCTGTTCACTCACTCCCCCAATCCTGGCCTGGAGTGGGAGCAGAGGCGGTAACAGTAGCAGTATCAGCAGGAGTCGTGGTCAGTGCCTGGCTTATTGTCTACCTGTTCGACAACAACTGCAAACAAGCCAACTGCAACAACTACAAATCGGATTTGTGTGAGTAATTGGTAAGACAAGCGTTTGGGCCAAGAGCGCATAAAACACGCAGCAGGCTGAGAATGACTAGGCCAACAAACAGAGGGTGGGCGTGCATTGTTGTTGTTGTTGTTGCTACTGCTGCTTCTTGGTGTGAAACCTCAGTAGCGTCGGCAAAGGTGAAAGCCTGACAGCAGCAAAATAAAAAAAATAAACAAGCGTGCCTCAGTTGGGTGTGCACGACTAGAGGATATCTTGTTTCCAGCTCCGGCCACCTGAATATCCCTCGATACATATACACATAGTATAGTATACAAAGTTTGTAGTTCTTCTTTTTATTAAGTATAAGCCCCTAGAAAACCTTGGTGGTTTATTCTATGATATTTTTGAAAATTTTACGGGTAAAATATGGGAGCTAAGTCTGTGTGCAAACAAAAGCGCAAAGCTCTGCATATAAATGCGTTAAGTTTTGGGTGAATTTGAAAATGGTCTTGATAAGTACATTCTGTATGTAAGCTGACAAGCTAATTTTGGTACGTCTAGTTTTAACAGTATTTAAGCTAAGCTTTCGAGTATGTCGATATTTATTGATTTCAGATTAATGGGGCGGGCTTATCAACAAATTTTACCAAAATACATGTTTTAGTTTCGATACCCATTTTTCATGGTTACAGGGTATTCAAAGACCATCGCGACCAATTCGTGCAAAAGAAAAAGTTGACTAAAAGCGCAAATTCGTTATATGTGCCAAACACACACACACGCACACAAACAAACAAATTTACACACGTACATACACACAAACAGGGCAGGTGTGTCTAGAAAGAGCTTAGTTGTATTAAGTAAGTGACAGTCAGACAGACATTGTCAGCCAGGTGGAATATAGAATACAGTTAGGCGTCATTTGGGACTTACCTCATCGATAAACTCAAAATCACCGCCAGTTTCGCCAACGTATTTCTTCTTCTTGGCCTCGGCGCTGCCGAGCAGACAGGATGACATCAACACCAGGACCAGACAAGCGCTGGCAACGAGCGGCAAACGCTTCATAGTAACGGTGAAAGCGACCGCAACGACTAGATAAGATAAATACGGGGGGCGGGCGACGCTAACGGATGCGGCTCAAATGCGTCGCGAATTGTTCACGACTTCCGATGGCAATGTTAATTGCTAGTCAAATCAAATGTGAGAATTGAGCAGCTCACACGAATGCGCGCACAGAGTCACACACACACACTATATATGTATATGAGTAAGTGTTAGTTTTGGGCTTATGCTTTGCAATCGCTGGCGCTTCTGGCGATGCACTGCAGCAGGAACACCGTTCGTAATAGAACTGTAGGCGACGCGACCAAAACGTAAACTGAGCGCACGGCGCGATTTGCATTGCTCGGCTCAAACGGTATTGGAATTTTGCGACAGCCGAGAAGGCGCAATGCGCGCATAGAAGAGCGTGGCCAGGACATTTAAGAGAGCGCAGTTACGTTTGCTTACGTGTCTAGGGTTGCCAGCTCAGCTTAAAAGCGACTAGATGTTAAATCGTGTGCTTTAATTTGTATTTGATGTACTTATAGCTCATGTAAATTATATGGAACGATATTAAAAACTACAAAAAATTCAAATATTTAGACTCGCTTCGAAGATGAAAAAGTTAAATATTCATAGAAATATTTATATCAATATATGTATCTAGTTTTGCACACAAATAAAATGACGACAAAAAAAATACTGCAAAGTTTTTGTGCGTCCTTTAGTAATTTATAAGCGTACAGTATTGTTGTCTCTCACTAAACAGAACACATGACCACTCTAGATGTCTCACTTTAATAGTGTTGAATAGTGAAGATCGCTACGTTCTTTACTACACTGTTGTTTGTTTGTTCATGTGGGCTGAACAAAATTAAAGCGCGCAATTTAAAAAACTGTTTTGGACACTATGTTAACTTTTATGAAATGCATATTGTGTAAGTGATATTTAAAAACCGTGCGTGTTGAGTACATGTTCGTCTCGTGTTCGAACCTTTATTTTATTTCAGTGTACGTCACGGCGTATGCGCATTGAGCAACCCCCGCCAGTCAGGTCTGCTCTCACTCGAGACTTGCTATGCTGGGACACGCAACAACTGCCCAAGCGCTTCCAGACGACAACCAGCAGCAGCACCACCACTACCACTAGAAGCACAACCAGCAACAATGCAAAGCGAAGAGAATTCGGTGACAGACCAACATCTAAAATCGATTTTATTTTTTGACTGCTTCGCTAACGCTCTTGCCGTTGCAAGAATGCTCTTGCCATGCTCTTAATTGCGCCGCGGCAATTTTGGCCAATGGGTCGTGAACCTGCGACCAGCGCCTAATACGCGTTCACATAGCAAATGGACCACAGTTGTAGTTGTTGCTGCTGCTGGAGTCGTTGGCTGTTGATTTTTATGTATTAGCGCTTGGCACACTTGGCCCGCATCGATGACGCCGTCGCCACGATTATAGCCAACGCTTCTGGCCGGGAAACCCCGTAACCATTTAACGCGTCAGCGCCTCGCTGACTGCCCCAAAGCAGCCTCCAAGTCGGCGCATTTGCCCAAGACTAAGTCTCAGCCACGTTGGCCCCCAAGCTCTGTCAGTTTTAAATTAATAGCCCCTTAAACACAGTCACATAGGCAACGTTCTGCGTCGTCTGTGTGTTGTGTGCTGTGTGTGTTTGCATGTGTTGTTCAGCTGCGCCTCCCCTGCTTCCATTTTTAATGGCATCATTGACTTCTGCTTCAATAGTGCTCTGGGTGGACTCTGGTGCTTGTGCATAAGTAATTATTAAGACTTAAAGAATCTGTTTGCCATTCATGATCATCAATATGTCTGTTAAATCTTTACAATTTATTTGATATTCAAATGATTTTTAATCAACAAGTCCATCTTATTCTACATATAGTTATTGTTGCTGTTGCTTTCAATCAATTAAGTTTATTGAATGGCCTGTAAAAAAGTTGCGTCCAATATCTAACGCACTTGATGCTAAAAAACTTTACATACTTTATAATTCGTGTTGTTTTTGTTTGCCGTGGCTTTTGAGTTTTATCATTATACAATACATAAACATACATATTTTGATTTTTAACACAATGAAATAAGTATAATGGATTGGTAGTGTGTGTGTGTGTTTGTTTTGTGGAGAGATTAATAATTATTTTTTGGTTAGTTACAAGTCTTAAACGCTTTCTAAGTTGGAAATGCCTGATAATTGTTGTTAGTTACGTTGGAAACAAATAATTTTGACTGCGGCTCAAGACAGCTGCTGATTTGTTCACTGGGGCGCCAAAAGTTTACTAAATTATGCGTAATTTTGTCTAAATGCTAAATGAAAATAAGTAAATACGTATTTTAAAAGGAATACTAATTGCTTGGCTGCTGTCGCTATTTGGCCGCTTTAACATTATGGCTATATTTAAAATGATGCAGTTGAAGATTTCTTTAGCTTTTACAAATGCACTTTAAGAGATTCCATGCGCGTCACAATGCGACGTCGGAGCTCCGCGTATCTAAAGGTACATAAGTAGTATATTAGTTACATATAAACAATGGAAGATTTCAACTTGTGTATACTTTTCTTTAACTTTTTCTGCTTCGCGCGCCAATTCCTGATCATAACGATCTAAGATGGCGCGACACTCCGGCACCGAGAGATTCAAAAATTGAGCAACTTCATTACTAAAAAAAATATTAAAAGATATTATAAGTAAATTACAGGGCTAAGGTAGCTACTTACCTGATTTCATCAGTCTTACGTGCATCTACCAGAAACATGCGAGCGACATCTTCGTGCGGTCCCAGCGTAATGCGCGTTATCAACGGATATTCGTTGTCCTTCAGGCGTTTCTGCTCGCCATTGTCCCTTACGATGAACAGCGAGAAATTCTCCGCTGCACTGTCTACCTTGTATTTCTCGAGCACCAAATTGATAACTTCCTGTGTGGTGACCAGCGAGGTAACCCACACGGACATTTGGGAGCCGTAGGGTGGCGTAAAAAACGATGTTTCCCGATTGTAAAAATGACCATTAATTGAACAACGACGTTTCAGTTTAGTGCGGGAGCTGTGAATAAATACAATAGCATGACAATACGGCTATATATAATAAGATTAATTCAAGAACTGACCGCCGGTTGCCGCTGCGTCGTTTTATTGCTGCAGCTCCTGTGCGCGGCGCTCGTCGCAGGACAACGCCGTCCTCGGTCACATGCAAACCTGCCTCATTGGGAACAGTTTCGGTCCGCCCACTTCCTCTGCCCTCGGTGGCCGTGTATAGCTCTTCCGTTTGGGTAAGCTCATCGCCAGCTACAGCACCGCTTAAAACCTAAAGAAATTTAGTGACAGAATTATTAAAGCAGACAAAAAAATTATTGTGATAAAATAAAGTATGCTTTCTAATCAACTAAAATATATTTAAGTACTTAATATGACTCGATTTCAACTCAAGTATGGACTGCGATAAAAGCCTTTGTACTCGGTAAAACTTAAATACACCACATAACATCAGCGTTGGCATAAAGCGCAGAGAAACGATAAGCAATACCACAAGGCGTTAAACTAACTGCAAAAAACAGCAACTTCTGTTATTTAAATATATGTCAAGATTAAGTTGAGTGTAGAGAGTCTGGGAAGATGGTCGATCAGACAAATGGACTTAGGTATATTGTATTGCACATCGATACTAATTAGTTAAATACATTTAAGCTAAGCAGCAACATTTTACTACCACGCTTAAGACAACCTAAAAGTTACAACAATAATTATAACATGTATTGTCTTTAAAGAGGCACTAAACAAACCGCTTGCTTGCTTTGATTTTTGCAGTAAATCTTCTTCTCTCACACTTCCATTCTTCTCACATTATTTAAAGATTTTTGCATGCAGCTTCCCTCTTCAGAGAACAGTCTTTAAAAGTAACTTTAAAACAAAGTTTGACATTACCGATGATGCGTCGGCACGGCTCGAATCATTCTCGCTGCCTCCAGCACCACGGGCACCTTCTTTGGGATAGCAATTCATTTGGATTTGTATATAGCGTTGAGGCACATCGCTGCGTCGCATCGTCACCAAACGGTGTGGACGCAGCGTCGCATCGTCGTCGTCATCACTGTCGGAGTAGACGAAGCAGCTGGGGCCCGACTTGGATCGATTGATGCCCTTCTCGAACAGCTGGCGACCCTGTTCGTACGGCTTATGTTTTTCCCGGCTGGGCGCTGCGGAGGCAAAGGCCGAGCCACTCTTCTGCAATGCGTACTGGCGCTGCGTTGAGCGTGGGGAGTCGACACTGCTGCGCAAGTGCATCGTGTCGTTGATCAGTGTGGGATCTATTGAGCGTAGCGCGTGCTCGAGGTTAAAGCTCTTGCTCATGGCCGAGTTCTCGCCGTAGAACTTAAGGGAGTCGTGTATGCGAGAGGGATCAATGGGCTGATTGCGTTTCAGCGTACCATCATTCGGCTCCTGAAACGAGTTTGTACCATTGACATAGTCCTGATGGACGCTGCGCTTAAAGTCCTCGAAGTCCATGGGCTTCAGCGTTGCATCGTCCGACGTCTTGTAGTCCTCCAAAGTGGTGTTGCTGGTGCTAACAGTGCTGGTGTTTTGTGTATTGGTATTGGTGGTCAGGGAGCCAGTGGCGGTCATAAAGTTATCCGAGCTACTGCTGCTGGTGGTGGTGGTGGCGTTGTTGGTGGTCGTTGTGGGCGACGAGGCCGTGTTGATTTGATTATTTTGCGTGGTTGTCGAGGAAGTGGTGTCCGTGCACGTTTTGCTGGGTGAGCTGTCGCTGGATGATTGCGATGAAGACGAGGGCAACTTTACCGGCATCGTTTCATAGATCTTGTCTTTTTCACTATGACGACGCTCCACTTGCAACAGATCGTCAATGTCGTCCCAGTCCAGTTTCTCCAGGTTGTCCAGTTTAGAAGGCAATGTGCTCGAGACGCAGCTGGTGCTCGCCGTGACAGCATCCGAAGCGCTGCCAATTAGCGTGCTCGAGGAATCAGTATTTGTTGTATCCTCCTCATCATTGTTGTTGGAGTTCGACTGGCCATTTATCAGCTGTCCACTGGCTGATGTTGTATTTGCGGAAGCATCTTCTGGGGTAGTTGGAAGCTCGGATATTTCATTGAGACTGCACGAGTCAAAGGTCATGCTCTCAGACAGCGAAATGTCCGTTGAAAGTGGATCCACCTCGCTGGCAGTGGTTGTGGGCGGAGCTAACGATTCGCTTGCCTCATTCTCCTTGTCCGAACAGCTTTCCTGTTGCCAAGGCAAATTATTAAGAATTAAATAATTTATGCTTATAAGTGATATATATTAAAACATACATCAGCTGCCTTGGACGTACGACAGGAATTGCGTTTGCGCACTATAAAAGTGCGCTGATCATCGTCCTCCTTGAGGTGAATGACGCCCTGAACGCCCCAAAACACGCGTAGAGGGCCTTCCAATATCAATCGGTTGTTCACCTCACGGCTGCGTATCTCGAGGCTTTTATTGTCATAGAATTGATTGTAAACCTGCAAATATCGAAAAAACATAACTACAAGTTTCCTTTCGTAGTATTATGCAGTCTCACCTTAAGCTTGGACTCAAGGTGGTCGCGTGGCAGTGGGGGTCCATTGGCGTGGGCAGTAACGGCAGCTGGTCTCTGAGCGCCTTTAACGCCGTAACTCTTGTGTGACTCAACACGCGTGCCGTGGCCAAACAGCTGCGGTCCAAACAAGGCACCGTAGCAGGGCACATGACAATAAGGCACTCCTTTATGCTAAAAAAGGAAATGCAAGTGATTAAATTGCGTCTTAAAGTGAAAAGAATGCTGAGCTAGCGAAATACCTCTGCATGCTGGCCGGGATTAAGACGCTTGCCGCACTCCTCGCAGCGTAAACATTCCGGATGCCAATCGTAGCCCAGTGATTGTTTACGTTCCGCTGTGTTGAAGCGAAATATGTAATTTGAAATGTTATTTAAACAAATGGCATGCACATTAAGATTGTATGGATGTGTGTGTGGGTGTGTAGGCATTTGCATATGTGGGTGTTTAAATTACCAAAGTAAACGGGTTTGCCGCACTTGTGGCACTTCCACATTCCGCTGTGCTGTGTGCCAATTGGTCACTCAGTCGTTCGGTCAGGTCAACGTTTCCTGACGGGGCGTTTATGGAACGCTTTGTGACGTCACAGAGATTAATGCAGGTGGATATGAACACGGCACGCAAATACGTAGAACAAGAACACAAGACAAAGGGTAAACAAATGAAAAGCACAAGACGACAACTTTAAACGATAAGTCAGCGGTTCACTTTCATAGTTTCATACAAGTAAATAGCACTTGGCGCTTTCAAATGGTAGATAAAACGCTTGTGCATTGATAAAAACGGAGTTTTTTTTATAGAAAAATTATATTAGACAAAAAAAAACAGCACCAGTCGAAAGAAGCAGAAGAACCAAAGGCAGTTGCTAGTGCTGAAAAGCGCCCAGCTGTTTACCTTTATTATACAACACTACCCATGCGCTTTGGCCAAATTTAGCACATTACTGTACGCGAGTAGAAAGTTAGACGACGACGACGACGTCTTGTTGTGCGCGTCGCTTTGTGGCAAATTTTTGTTAATTACCTTGTAATACGCTAGCACTTAATTAATTAGTTGTCCAGCTTACATGTGTGACTGCTGTTTGAAGAAAATGTGCGCGTCTTATTGCAACTCAGACGCCTGCAATTAGGCAACTGCCACGCTTAAATTATCGCATCAGTTTACAGCAGAAGCAACAGCTGAATTAAAGCCAAATTTCGCAAAGTGATTCGAGTGTAAATAGCCAACAGTGCAAATACTGCAGGTCAAGTACTGCGTGCTTGTGTGTGCGTGCGTGTGAGTGTGTGTGCGTTTAACAATGCGCGCCACAATCGAGTTTGAAGAATGCCTGAAGGATTCGCCTAGATTCAGGTGCGTATAGAGCCGCTCTCCACCACCCCCTCGCCCTCTATATCCGCAAAATGAAGCCCCTTTTTTCACCGCCTGTCTGCTCCCTCACACTGACTGCGCATTATGCGCATTCTATTTCCGCATTTGGCATTTGGTATTTGCATTTAGGCTCCATAGCAGCGGCTCAGCTATGTTTTTTTAACAGCGTGACTGGCTCGGCAATATCGTGCTATCTCAACAGCCGCCGCCCCCCGTTCCGCCTTCAATCGTAGCTTTAATATTGCTGTCGCTTAATCATCGAAAAAAACAACAAATTTTCACTTGATTCGAACATCGTCAGTGTTTTGGAATTTATCATCCAGGCACAACAAAATGTAAAACACACACAAAGATAACTGCGTGTATAGTATTAGTTTTTTAACAATTGCTTAGGAAAAAGAGAGCTCCATCTCCCATTCGTACAAGTTATTGTTACTATTGACATTTGATTAAAATTGTTATGTTAAGTTGTTTAATTTTGCTGCGAAAACTAGTCTGCTATCGATTAGTGGCTTTTCAGCGCTGATTGATAAGTTTTCACCCAACAGCTTCACTTGCTTTGGTTTATCTCGCCCAAAAGACAAAGCTTTCGCTCATTGCCACAGAGATTTTTAATTGCCAGCCCAAGCTTAGCTAATTTGATAGCTTTCACATGAGGCGAAACGATTCAACAGGTTATAAACAAACAAAATAAAAAAAAACAATTAGCAGTGCTTTAAACGGACTTGCCTGACTCAGAAATACCTCGTACACAGCGGTCAAATGTGTGTATGAAATCCAAAAAGTAAAATACTATATACCTGTGTAAAGAATACGTCAGCTAACATATCAAATGTTGCGTCTCTCTGATATATACTTTAAAACCGAGTATGAAAACACAATTCTTATAGAATTTTGGAGAACGTAGTCAAAGATAATTTAAATTTATCTCATGGTGAAAAAGAAATCATACATCTTTTCGCAGTTCTCTAGTTCTATGATCTCAGCATCAAGTACTGATCAAAGATTTATATATTTATATATAGCTGGAAGTGCCTTTTTCTTCTTCTACCAATATGCCCTTTTTAGCCGCTTTTAATGCGTACAGGGTATAAGTGTTCTATATCTACCGTTAACGTCCGCAATTCTTTCAAATAAAAAACCCTTTGAAACGCGCCTTTAATTAAACGCACAAACAGCACTTTAATAAAGTGGCATAAATTAAAAGAGTCAACATAAACAAACAAACAGCAGCAGCAGCAGCAACTACGACGCAAACTGGCATCGCCTGCAGGCCCGTAACCCCTCCACAGATCCGTAACACGCCCCTTCCTGCAGCAGAAGCGTTGATTAAGCACACACTGGGCAAAGTTAATCGCTTACGACAGCGGCTCCGCGCTGCGTCTCTTGCCCCATCAAACAACAATAATAACAGAAGCAACAAAGACAACAAGACAAGAAATTTTGTTAACGTTTTCAACTTTGCTTTGGCGCAGACAATTCGTATCCAAGGAGGAGGCAGACATTGAACACTTGGAGCATCGTCTGGAGAAAATCATCAAGCTGTGCAATGTGGCCGTCGACTCGGGCAAAGAATATGTCAAAAATCAGAGGTTAGCTGTGCACACTTTTTTAATACTCTACCCATTATTTATGTTATCTTATGCATATTTTATTGCCTTCCTTTATGACTTGTAGCGCCTTTGCCATGTCCTTGTGGGATCTGCAGCAGCATTTCCTCGACAATAAAAATGCGCACAATGCGCTGGGCAAGCTGATTCATTGTTTCCAGGTGGGTCGGAGCCAACTTTAACTTCCTTGAACACCTTTTTTAAATCTGTATTTTTTTACGGCAGGAAATGAACAAGTTTCATACGATACTTTTGGATCAGGCCAGTCGAACGGTACTGAAAAATCTCAACGTATTTGTCAAAGACGACATCAATCAGGTCAAGGATTACAAAGGACATTTCCTAAAAGTCTCCGAGGGCTATGACAATGCGCTCATTAAGAACGCACAGGTGCATGCAGTAGAGTGTACATATAGTGTTTCTATCTATAAACATCTTGTTTCTGCACTCATAGGCTAGCAAAAATCGACCACAGGAGGTACAGGAGGCAGCCAACATCCTGTCCGCTTCCAAGTCTTGTTTTCAGCACACCGCTCTGGACTATGTCAACTATATAACACTTGTGCAGGCTCGCAAGGTGCCTTCAATATTGTCAACGGTAAGTTTAAGAATATCTTTTTAATTATATGCACAGATGCACAAAATAATAATTAGGTTTTTAAGCAACGTTAACTAGAAAAATATTAATTTTGTTAAAATCTGCTTTCGTTTTTATTATTTAAGCAAATGTGCAAAGTATATAAGTTGTTAGGGAGCAGAGAACGCGGGTTAAACTCTCACCATTTCTCTAGCTAGGTTTCTGTCAGTTGCTTTTAAATAAAACGTTGAGCTATCATAATTTTTTCATACTTTAAGTCAGGGTTTCGGTTGTTAATGTATTGAAGAATAAGCGATTAGAAAGATCTAGAGATAGAAAGTATAAGCGTTCTGTTGCAAGAGGAAAAATGTTTATTACATTCACAAGTTGTATTTTAAGATGCTCTAAACATAATCGGATCTGAGAAAAAAAGTACATGTTACAATAAAAACATATCCGTTCCGTTCCATAGAAATTAAAGGAAAGAATGTTGGGCTATAAACATATATATATTGTGTTTCTATTTACCTGTTTTTTGAAACGTTACATAATTCGTTGCCAAATTAAAATATCCACTGAATACACTATTGGACCCATTTAAAACTTTCGGTTTCGACGACAGATTGTAAAAATAAAATACTGATAAGAAACATATTGAATAATGTAATTACAAACAGTTAGGTTCTAAGAAATATTTTTGTTGAAAACATAACTAATAACAATTTGATTAGTGTGTGGTATACCACAAAGTTCTTTGTAATTCCTATAAAGACGTATATTTTAAGTAATTAACTATTGAGAGGATATATCAAGTGGAATACATAGGTGTAGGAATAAAGGTTTTACATACATACATATTATTCATAGATTTCTAGATAATAAAATCAATATTTGGCGCAACAAATAGAGCTTTAGAGTATTTATATTTCTTATCGACATTGTGGTTAGGCGATATGAGTATGTGAATGAAATCTCATTGTCTTTAACGTAAATAAATAAAATCAACAACAATTGTTGTGCTTATGACGTCATTTTCGCGATACACTCTTAATGGATATGTATGCAATGTACTTTTTTTTATATATATTACTGGCCCAACGCCGATCAGCGTTGAGTCAGTTTGCTCCGGCCAGCAGTTTTAGTCGGTGGTCAAGTGCGCTCGTTACAGGTTCGTTGAACGTTGCCAATGTGGAGCAATGTGTATTGATTGAGTCTATTCATAAGCAGAAGTACAATTTGCTGGACAGTTGCACGTGTTTTTATGCTGATCGTTGTGTGTTCTCTTTGGCAGCTGCTGGACTATTATCAGGCGTGCGTGACCTATTACCATCAGGGCTTTGATTTGTGCAACGACTTCGACGAGTTCTTCAAGAATATCAGCGAGGACCTTAATGCGCTGCGCGGCGACTATCAGCAGTTGGAGAAGGTCATGCAGAACCGGCACATGAGCGTCAATCGGTATTGCGATTCGAATACGAACAGCGCCTCGCAGAATGTTGAAGGCTATCTGTTTAAAAAGAAGTCCAAAGGCTTTAAGACCTGGTGTAGACGTTGGTTTTACCTCAGCGATAATCAGCTGGTCTACAGGTGGGTGCACATGCCAATAGCCACTATCTTGCGCATATCTTTTGATTTTTCCCATTCGTTTTGCTTGCCGGTTAAATCGTCTTCATTTGTTTGCCATTTTGTACTCGTATTCTGATTTCTGTTGTTGTGTTGTTGTTGTGATTGTGATTTGTTGTACGCTGTACACTGCAACTGAAGTGATTTGGATTCGCATTCCAGAAAACGGAGCAACGAGGACTCCTTTTCGGTCATGGAAGAGGATCTGCGCATCTGCACCGTGCGCCCGGTGAACGAAGGCGATCGTCGCTTCTGCTTTGAGGTCATCTCGCCAACCAAGTGAGTAGTACAAAGCCCCATTATTGTTAAGATGACACACGAATAAAACTTGACCCAACCCACATCCACACAGATCACACACTCTCCAAGCGGACTCAGCGGACATGCTCTCCCTGTGGATATCGGCGCTGCAGCACAGCATTGGCGCGGCCATACAGCACGCCTCCACGCATCACTCACGACCGCAGTCGGCAAATACACCAAACGCGCTGCCCGCAAAGCGACGAATGTAAGTGTTGAGTGTAACCCGTTTTCTGATAACGCTTGCCTAATGAATCATGTTTAGTCACTGGGAGGAGTTCCTCAAAATACCGGGCAACGCGCATTGTTGCGACTGCCGCGGCTCTGACCCCCGTTGGGCTTCCATAAACTTGGGCATAACGTTGTGTATTGAATGTTCGGGAGTGCATCGCAGCCTGGGCGTGCACTACAGCAAGGTGCGTTCCCTGACGCTCGACGCCTGGGAGACGGAGAACGTCAAGGTGATGATGGAGCTGGGCAACGAAGTGGTCAATCGGATCTACGAGGCTCGCGTTGGCGATGACTGTGAGCTGAGGAAGCCCACAGAGCAGTGTGAAATTGGGGTACGCGAGGCCTGGATAAAGGCCAAGTATGTGGAACGGCGCTTTGTCTGCGGCATGCCCAAGCCACAGGATCTGCTAGCGAGCGAAACGGCCGAGGTGCTTAGCATAGAAAGTGGTGAAACAGCCGAAGAGGGCGGCCGCAACGTTGGAGGCAGCAGCAGCGGCGGCGGGCTTCTCGGCAAGCGTGCGACACTCTCGCTGGGCGGCACACGCAAATGGGCGGTGAAAAAGTTGCGCAGGCGACGCCAGCAGCGACCGTTGCCTAAGACACTCAGCGATGATCCGAGCATATACAATACGGCAAAAACCGGTGACGAACTGGATGATGATGATGACGATGAGTCTATAAACATTCCCTCAATGTCGCTGAGCATATCGCGCGATGATCTGCTAGTCATTGGTGATGACTTGGCGTTGGACAGCTATGAGACGCCCGGCATCTTGGGCAGCGATCAGGAGAGTACTGAGGGTGAATCCGATACAGAGCTGCCCGAGGAGGTGCCCTTTACTCAGCTGGATGCCAATCTGTTGCTATATAAAGCAGCCGTTGTGCACAATCTTCCCGTTATGTGCATGGCCTTTGCCCTCGGCGCCGACAAGCACTGGAAGAACGTACAGGATCGTCAGCGTTCATTTCTGCATCAGGCCGTGCTCTCTGGTTCCGTGATGGCCTGTGAGTATCTGCTGTTGAACGGAGCCGCCATTGACGCTGTCGACGAGCTGGGCTACAGTGCCCTGCACATATCTACGGCCAAGGGACACATAGCGCAGGTGTATTTGTTGTTGAAGCACAAGGCTGCCTACGATCTGGCCTCCAGTGATGGCAAGAAAGCGCTGGACATTGCCGTTGAACAGAAAAATGCGGATATTGTGACGCTGTAAGTGAGAATATATTTATTATATATATTTAATACTAATACTTTATTTTTCGCAGTCTGCGTCTAACGCGTCTGAACGACGAGATCGGACTGAACGATGAGTACAACGGCGAGGATGAGACCTATAAAGATGTGATGAAGGACTTTTCCAACTTTGCTGCTAGCCAGCCGCGCATGTTGCGTCAGCGCAACGATTCGAATACCCTGGAATCGCAACGGAGCTCGTTGACCAACTCCGACTAGCAGTGGAAGTAGGCCTCCTGGCCAAATTGACAACCTACTCGTTACAATAGATATTCCAATGTTTAGCTAGCTGGGAACACCAGTTCGCTTGTTCTGTGCTAAATTGTTAAGTGGTTCATTTCTGTGCTGGCATTTACGAAACGGATGCCGCCCGAACTCGAAACCGTTTTACTCGGCAATCTCATTTAGGGGCGCTTTTGATATTAATAATACATTGCATTGCTTTTGCATTTGAGTTTTGTACTGGTTTAATGTATTGTTGACGTTTAATTTCTTAGCTTAGTAGGTCAATATATAAGTGCAAGTGGCTCGTAATTCATATTTATATAAATGTTTATTGTTTACAAACGATTAAATATGTCTCTATGTACACGTATTTGCCTAAAGCGTATTGTACATTCTGTTATTTGTATTATATTTAACGATATTATAACTGTACGTATACTAATCTGTGTAGCTAGCTAACTTATATTATACCGTATCATGTTGAAACTGTTGCAAAATGTTTCCAATTTATATTTGTTAACATGTCACCAATTTTTGCGTGTGTATGCCTGCTTAACTGTTTTCTATATTCGCGTTCTTCCCGATAAAGAAAATAATCTTGTTTAGTGCCAAAAAAAAAAAAATCAAACATGCAAACATGCAAACAAAACATTGGGAGCACTATTAAATTGTCGAATAAAATTGAAAAGTACTTTAAAAATAGACAAAAAATTACTTGAACTATACTGTTAAAAAGATTGTCAAAGATTGTAATCAATGGAGTTTACAATTGTTATTAAAATTAGATGCGCTTTTGCCTGATGGAAAACAATATGAAGTAATTAAAAACATCTATTCGAACTCCGTTTCATTGCCATTGCCATCCGTGGCGGAGTCGCCACCCGTATCCTTGACCTTGTGCACATTTTGGACATGTCGCTGCACAGCGCTGCGATCGTTAAACTGACGTCCGCACTCCTTGCAGGCAAACGTGACGCCAGCATGGGCTACCAGATGACGACTCAGGCCCGACACATGATTGAAACTACGCTTGCATAGGTGGCACTTGTGCTGGCGTTCGCCATCCATGTGCATGCGATTGATGTGCTGCTGCAGATTGGTCTTCTGAGCGAAGCACGTGTCGCAGTGGGGACATTGATGCCGCTTTGCGCCCGTGTGCGTGTCCATGTGACGCTTGAGCACCTCACGCTGCGAAAATGACAAGTCGCACTCGTCGCATTTGTACGGTTTCAGGCCCGTGTGGATGATCATGTGGCGCTTGAGCGAACTGGCGCAAGACAACTGCAGTTGGCAAACGGGACACTTGAGGGCGCCGCCGGTGCCGTTCTTCAGCGTCTTAATGTGTGTGCTGAGATGCCGCGACAGCGTTTTCTCGGTTGCAAACGCAATGGGACACAGCTGGCATTGAAACGTCTTGATCGTGTCGCTGGCCCGTCCAACGGTTGGCTTTGAGTTGCGTGGCGCACGCTTCACCACAAATTCGTTCTTTGTGCTTTTCACCGCAGTTTGCACTTCGCTGGATTTCTCGTTTGACTGCGATCGAAAATACATTCGGATTAGATTGGATAAGGAGCCATTCTAGTTAATTACTCACCAATATGATGACGTTGTCGTTGAACTCGTACAACTGCTGATCGTCAACGACCTCATCGTCCAGATTAAACACCATCACATCACCAGTGTCCTCAGACTTGTCGTCGGTAAACTGAATCTCACCATTGTCTTTAACTATAAACAATAAACGATAAATTGGAACTACAAACATTGCAGCAGCAGGGAAATACTGAAATACTGACTGTTGTAGGATGTGATATTCTTTTCCGGCTGGAACTCTGTGGAGGAGGTGGGTGTCGAGTTTGCGGTGGAGGCGGCATTTATGATATAGATTTCACCATTTTGACTAGTCACCACATCGCCAGCGCCAACCATCTTTATGTCACGGTAAGTTTCCGTCGTGTCGGGCACGGATGGGTCCAGCTCTGCGTCATCTACGGACAGCGTCTCCGCCTTGGATTCGCCATCTACCACAAATTCAGCACTATCCATGCGGGAAGCCTTTGGTTGACGCTTTTTTTGAACTGTAGGCGACGAGATGCGACCGCGTTTACGGGTTAAACGCTGCTCGGGGCTTGGGTTCACTGCAGGCAGCGTCGTTGGCGCCAGTGGTGGCGCGGGTTCCATTTGTGTTTCGTTTGTCGGCCTCGTTTCAACTGGCAACTCACCCAAAGTCTCCCAGAGGCCGGCTTTTTTTTCAGCCAGAAAGACTTCAAGTTCGCCCAAGAGTTTGGCTAGCTGTTCTCTGCGGCTCTCCTCCTGCACTTCATCGCGCAGCATTTGCCGTACATCGCCGCGCACCTCCTCCGTTAGCTGCTTGCGTATATCTACGGACAGCTCCTCCCGCGCGGACACCAAGCGTTTGTCGAATTCTTTTTCGATGTCTTCCTTGTACTTTTCCCGCCACTTTTGGGTGGTTGTCTCGTGCAACCGTTCCAACCCCTCGATAAACGCTTTGGATTCCTCAAACTCCAGCTCATCCTCATCCGAATCGTTGTCCAAAGACTTGGCAAAAACGCGGCTCTTTTTGCCCATGTTGATGAGGCGTATGTGCTTCCGCAGTTTCTTATCGGACGCCTGGCTGCGCTGGCGAAAGAGAAAAAACTTCTCAAGCTGGTAACGACAGTCGCCGCAAATCTTCTTTGGCAAGCCATCGGTTGGCTTTGCCTCCAGCGAGAGAAGCGCCATTAACCGCATCGGTATTGAGAGCTGTGTGTCGTCTTCGGCAAAAATTGTATGCGCATCCTTAAGTTCTTTCAGGCAGAGACGACACCACGCCTCTGTATCTGGATAAAATTCATCCCCGGGCGACATTATTAATCTTGTAATTGTTATTTTGTATTGCACGCAGCAACAACAGACGCTAAAGTTACAAACTGAACAAGCTGTATTTCCAGTGTTGGAAAATACGCTTAAATTTGTGGTCACCCTAAAACTGAACCATGCAGAAATGTTATTACAAGAGCGCACTAAGCTGTTACTAATAAAAACAGACATTTTATAACATTTTTATGAAGAGTGGTTATTGCAAAATAAATTCGTAAAAGGCATTTTATTAAAGCACAACTATCTAAAAGAATAAAAGGAATGTTGACATTTCACTTAACAGCTGTAAACTGATTATTTTATCAATTGCAGTGTTAATAATATATTCAAGTTAGAAAAAAAATGCGCGATTTGGTGTAGTTCCCCAATTTATAAAATTAACATTTAAAAACTTGCAGAAAAGAAAAATGTTTTTTTTTCAGCTTTTGGTTTTCCGATTCCTATGTAAACAACACATTAGCTAACTAATTTCTTATTTTTTAATAAAAATAAAATATATAAATTCTTAAAGAAAAACGATATAGTGTTTGCAATTTCATATCATATATCGTCCACTAAAAATAATAATAATATTTATATAAGCCAACCTTATACTATATGTATTTTTATTTCGATTAATTAATACAATTATATTGTAAAGTTTTGTTTTGGTATATATATGGTATAAAGGCACTATCAAAGTATTATTTATATTGTTCCTTTCTAATATAGTACATAACATGTGATTTGAGAATACAATCATTTTTTTAAGAAAGCATGCAAATGCATCAGCTGTGCATTAATTGATATATTTAAAATGATATCTGTTCCGAAAACATGTTTTTATGTATACTTTAAATGGAGCTTTCACGTTAAACATGGCCAGGTGCCCTGGAAGACTACAATGCTGGCTTCGCTTGTGTCTTCTTCTTTTGCTTGTTATAGTATTTCTTTTTGGGAAACGGCTGCTCAGTGGAGCTCGGCTGATCTGGAGCATTGTCCACAGTTGATTGCTGACTCTCGGCGGCATTTCCATTGGGATCTGCACCACCATTTTTTGCTTTTGCCTGCTGCGAAACATTTGCAGTTGGGTGAGGAGCACGTTGCCTGTTGTTCAACGAGTTGTTGTTGGGAAATCTGAAATGCTGTTACAATTGTTTGAGAGATTTATTGTTTGTTTTTCATAATGCTGTTACTGCACTAACCTGGATGGGTCTCTGCAAATGCTGCTGTTGCCCTACAAATCCTCGTAAGAACGGATTTGGCTGCGATCCTCGTACAAAATTCAATGGGTTTTGCACTAGCTGTGCATTACCGTTCATGTTTAAGTTTCCCATTACTAGCGGTAGATCTGCCGCGGCCTGAGCATTGTTGAGCAGACGCTGAGCCGTTCGTCGTCGCCAATGGAATGCCAAGTGTTCCCTGAACTTGTCAAAGTTATGAGTTATAAAACTGCACTGATTGCAATGAACGGGCCTGGCCACACGCAATTTCTCGACCATGTCATCGGGCATTGGCTCAATAAAACCGTGGAGGCGCAGACGCGCGTAGACGGCTTGGAAGGGTAGAAACAACTCCGTATTAAATGTGTTCCAATGCTGAATGCGAAACATGCGAGCCGAACAGAAGTCATCGGAGATTACGTGCATATTGAGGCGACTCATAAAGGGGTTTATCTTGAAGCCAACGCGAAAGTTGCTTGAGGGCAAATGTTGCTGCTCAATAATCTGATTGGCCAGATCCATCATATGATCCAGCAGGGGCAGGTGCTTGTTTGTTAGCTGCAAATTAATAGCATAGATTAATACAAAAATAAGCCGCACTTATCTGTTCCCTATTCACAAACCTTTGTCACATTGATAATGTCCTCCTTGGGCAAAACGAGAAAATGAAATTCCGCTCTGGGGTAGTTTACATTACGCAGCACTGCTGCTCGATCAGTTTCAATAACCACGTCCTCGCCAGTACTAATTTTACGGGTCAATACACCGCGTTCGAATTCCAAATCCTTTTCGTTTTCCTGCATGGCTCTCAAAAGTCAAACAAATATTAAAAAAAAATAATGCAACCAAACTGAAACCTTAGCATTGACACAATATCTGATTGGGTAGCGGCTTCAGTGTTGGAAATATATAAAAAATAAAAAATACCAAAAGCTGCAGCAAACCATCTTCACCATGTCGTCAGAATACTGCCATGCTGCAAGTGGTCGCTGCGGAGAGAATTAAATTTGCTAATTTCATTGTATTAGCTTAGCTGGCCCTTAGTAATCAATTGGTTTTTTGACAATTATATGCACGATAAAACCTAACCAAATTGAAACAGAAACTAACTGTGCTTGAACTTACGAATTTTATTAATAAAATTGATTACAATATGTTTTAAATGCAATATTTTTTAAATTGTCGATTGACTGTCTTCGTTTGGTTTTTTAGGAAATTTGTTTCCATTACTCTTCAATTCTTGGCTTTCCTGTGTCAACTTGGGCCTTGGGTGTTCTTTGTTTTGCAGATTTTGATTGCGTTGAACGCTTAAAGAGTCTGGTCGATTAAAGTCCTTATATTGGGCTTGATTGCGTTGGGGCCTTTGGTTGAATTGAGTCTGATTTTGCATGCCTCCATGACATGGTTGGTTCATCCTTGGAGATTGTTTAAATTGATTAAAATGAGACTGAGTCTTGTTATGTTGCAGATTTAGGCGAGGATATTGCCCATTTGGCTGCTTTTGGAAATTATCATTGGTACGAACTAGCTGTCGATTCATGCCTAAATTCGGACGATTTATTTGTGGGCGTGGGCCAATCGAAGACTGTTGATTAAATTTCCTAAATTCGGGCGGTGGATATCTAGGATGTGCATGTTGTTCCGAAAAAGCTCTGTTACCTTGTTGCGGCTGATATTGTGCGTTGACACCTTGATTATTGGGAAGTGGATATTGATTGTGCCTCGCAAAGACATTTGGGGACGGACCAGACGGCTGCAGTTTAGACGATTGTTGTGACGGGTGTTTGCGCCATTTCGCTGGCGCTTCATTTGGAATAAAGTTTGGCGAATTGCTTTGTTTATTTGCTGATGATGTAGCCTGCGACTTAGGCTGCTCAATTTCTTGAGGGGGAGGAGATTCATCACGTTTGGGTTTCACTTCCAACTTTGCTTCGTTCAGCATTTGAGTTACTTTTTCCACCTGCTGTTTTATTTTCAGCTCGATTTCCCGCTTCTTCCAATGCTCAAACAAGTGTGACTTCAGTGCCAGCAAACTTTTGCTCTTGAATTCACATTGATTACAACATAATTCGAGGATATTTCGGCATTCTTCAGCTTTTGCAGCCGGCATCGGCTCAATGGAGCCCACTATGTGGAGCAGGCCGTAAAGAGCCTGATAACTGAGAAACAGTTCAGTGTTGAAGCTATTCCAATGGGTTCTACGACGCAAGGTCTCCGAATAGAAGTCATCGGATATTACATGCATGGTCAGGCGGTTCATAAATGCGTCAAATTTGAAACCAATCATAAAGTTCTTTGAGGGCACTTGTTGCTGGCTATCAATAATTTGATGGGCCAATTCCTTCATGTGCTCCAAGAGTGGCAAGTGCTCACGTGTTAGCTATTGGACAATGATCCGCATAAGACATTACTTATACGTACATTGTGAATACTTACTGCTGTTACACTCGCGATGTCCTCCTTGGGCACAATAAGAAAATGGTATTGGGCCTTGGGAAATCTATCCTTTATTACCGCCGCTTGATCGGTCTCAATTAGCACATCCTTGCCCAGTTGCACTTGGCGCACTAGATTCCTTTTAGCAAAATCCAAACATTTCGTGTCCCTTTCCATTTTTTTTTGTTTTTATCAGGGAAATCACAAAAAAAACGAATAAATACTAAAACGTAAAGCCACTAAATACTGACCAACTGAATAGTGTTGAAAAAGTGTGTAGTTTTCTTTAGTAATTCTATATAAATATATATATGTATAAATATACATATATATACCTCTTACTAGCCATCTCCATGCCGTTTATTTATGTCCGTGCAGGTGTTCCTTAAGCGTTGGTATGTTTTTGGCAATAAATTCGCACTGATTGCACGTTAAGGGTTTAGCAAGCAGCTCATCTACTTTAGTTTTGGGCAAATGTTGAATGCAACCGTCATCATTCAGATTCTTATAGAGTGCTGCAAATATATGTGAAATAAGATCAACTGCCTTATCTTAAAATTCAATATTACTTTCGTAAGGCACAAAGAGCGCCGTATTAAAGCTGTTCCAATGTTTCTTTGTCTTTAGGCAGCTCGAAATAAAGTCCTTAGAAATTACGTGCAAATGCAACCTTTGCATGCTCGGCTGAGCATGAAATCCGATTTGAAAGCTGTCCCAACGTTCGCCGCGTACTTCAATGATATTGCGTGCCAGTAAATGAAGTTCCTCCAACAAAGGCAAATGTTTTCTAGTCAACTGTAAGTTTTGAAATCAAATGAGTGAAAATAATTTTGAGTGCTGGTTAAAGCAACCTGAAAAATGCTGGCAATGTCCTCTTTGGGTAGCACAAGATAATGGTGACGGGCCTTTGGATATTTGTCGGCTATAACAACGGCAACGTCTGTGGATATAATCAAATTCGAAGTATCCAATATGGTTTTTATTAACCCCGTTTGCCAAGACATTCTTCACAGCTGACTTGCCTGGTTGACCCAGTTTGATAAGTACTGGTAAATACTTTGATTTGGTGTAGTCAGTGCTGCAAAGCGCCTCTGTGAGCACAATGACGCGTGCGTTAACTAGACAGCGCTGTACTTTTCGGCTTAACACGCATAATAAGCTATGCACTGAATTAAAAAATTACAAATAAAATTAAAAGGTAATATTTAATATATAAAAGCTTTGAATATGTAATATTATATGCTTATTGTTTTCATTCGCGGTCGACTTAAGTGTACTGTTCAACACTACATTTAAACCACATGCAGCCCTGTACGCAACCCTGCAAACAACAACAATGAACTACAAGAGCCGAGAAGAATATTATTTGTTTGGCTGTCTAAATGTGCTTGTGTGCAGCGTGTGGGCAAGTAAAAAAGTGTGTACCGCAACATACGAAATCAGCCGTGTATTTTTTACGCAACGCATGTGAAAATTTCTTAATTACTTACGACTTTTCAATTGGAATCCATTCGAATCTCGTTTTGAAGTATCCAGTGCAGCGCCAAGCTAACGGAAATTTGCATCTGGAAAACGAAAAACTGCAATCCGAAGTTCCCCACAAGAAAAGATTACGCAAAGAAAATAAAAATTAAAGTCGCCGAAAAGCATTCGCAACATGGCGACCAACACAGAAATAAAGCCACGCCTCATGGCTGAACCGCTGCACATACAGCGACTGGAGGCGGCATTAAATATGCGCCCGTTTATGGAGATGGCTCGCCAGGCGCTTAAGCAGCCATTGGGTGGCGGTGACGGTGGCGCAGACGGCGACGACGGCAGCGGCACAGATCTGGAGACAAGTCAGGAGCAATGCATTGATTCGGACGATTCGTCTACTAAAATGGGCATGGTCAAGCTGAAGCAAAAACCAAAACGCCGCAAGCGTCTTCTGGGCAGCAAAGAAGGTATTGTCAGATATTTAAAGTTTGTATTCATAGGCTCAACAATTTTGTTTTGTTTTATAGAGCGACAGAGCGTTAAGGCGCAGCTCTACAACTTTAACGATTTAACCAGCGATCGTGAATGGCTCTATGATGTACTGCTTAGTGACACAGAGAGCGAGACGCAGGTGAGCGATGAGGATGCGTACATAAATCAAATGCTGCGAGAGCATCTCCAAGAACAGCGCCAGCGAAAGAATTACTACAAAAAGCCCACAGTAAGTCTTCGATTTTTCATATTGGCCGTCATTAAACAATGTCTATTTGTAGAACGCTCAATATGCCTACTATGGCAGCGGGCTGCTGTCCAATCATGATGTCTATGCGGAACGCCAGCAGGCAACAGTTGGCGTGCGCAAGCGACGACGCCGTACCAAGCAGGAGATACTTTTGGCGCGTTTGGCCGAGGCGCAGGCTGGTCCCAAGCCGGTAAAACAGCGCCGACGAGGCCGTAAGAAGCGCTCGGCAATGGACTCGCCAGAGTCGGGCGAGGTGCCGCCCTCGGAGCTGGGCAAATATAGCTTTGGCGACACGCTGCCAGCCAACGATGAAGATGAGGAGGATAACGGCGAGGTGGATTACAAACGTGAGCTGGCCAATCTGGCACTCGACTATCCCGAGGAGGAAGAAATTGAGGAGGAAGTGGATGTAGTGGGCGCAGCCGATGGACAAGTGACACGTGTGCGTCGTCGCCGCAAGAATCCCGAAGCATTGGCTGCACGCCGTCGACGCATCTGGCAGATTATGTCGAAAAAGGAGTCCGGCCGTGTGCAGCGCATCAGGAGCAACAATCATAAAGAGATGTTGGCCAATTGTAAACGCGTGGCCGGCATGTGCGCAAAGGTTGTGCGCCAGCGTGCGCTCAACTCCCAGCGCATCATGAAGGAGACTGTGTGGCGTGCCAAGCGACTGACGCGTGAAATGCTGAACTATTGGAAGCGCTACGAGCGCGTGGAACGTGATCAGCGGCGCAAGCAGGAACGCGAGGCTGAGGAGCAGCGCAAACAGGATGTGGAGCTGATTGAGGTGAAGCGCCAGCAGCGCAAACTCAACTTCTTAATTACTCAAACTGAGCTGTACGCCCACTTCATGTCAAAGAAACTTGGCCAGGGCACCGAGGCG
The DNA here is from genome assembly GCA_004143845.1 of Drosophila lacertosa. Taxonomy (NCBI): domain Eukaryota; kingdom Metazoa; phylum Arthropoda; class Insecta; order Diptera; family Drosophilidae; genus Drosophila; species Drosophila lacertosa. Next base: position 485,006 of record SCDZ01000045.1, read on the forward strand.
GATCAGTTACGCATACTCAGTCAACTGGATGAGGAGCACAATGCGCGGCTGGCAGCACACGATGATTACGATGTGGGCGAAATGAAGCAGTTAGCTCAAGCCAATGCGGAGGCAGCGATGAAGCGCGATTTGGACAAAACGCGTACGTTCGATGTGCCTTTCAAAAAGGAACAGATATTGGAGCAACTGCAGGAGCTAGACCAGCCGCAGCCGGAGCGTGAGCAAATCAAGGACTTGCCGCAGCCCAACATGTTTAAGGGCACGCTTAAGGGCTATCAGATCAAGGGCATGACCTGGCTAGCCAATATCTACGATCAGGGCATTAGCGGCATTTTGGCCGACGAGATGGGCCTGGGTAAGACCGTGCAGTCCATTGCCTTTCTTTGCCACATTGCGGAACATTACGGCGTGTGGGGTCCGTTTCTAGTCATCTCGCCCGCCTCAACGCTGCACAACTGGCAGCAGGAGATGGCCCGTTTTGTACCCGACTTCAATGTGGTGCCCTACTGGGGCTCGCCCAACGAGCGCAAAATCTTACGTCAATTCTGGGACCAAAAGCATCTGCACACGCGCGAGGCCAGTTTCCACGTGGTGATCACTTCGTACCAGCTGGTTGTCAGCGACTACAAGTACTTTAATCGCATCAAATGGCAATATATGGTTCTGGACGAGGCGCAGGCCATCAAGAGCGCCGCATCGCAGCGCTGGAAACTTCTGCTGGGCTTCAATTGTCGCAATCGCTTGCTGCTCAGCGGCACGCCCATACAGAACAGCATGGCGGAATTGTGGGCTTTGCTGCATTTTATAATGCCCACGTTGTTTGATTCGCATGACGAGTTCAACGAGTGGTTCTCAAAGGACATTGAATCGCATGCTGAGAACAAAACGGGCATCGACGAGCGTCAGATCTCTCGCCTGCACATGATACTGAAGCCGTTCATGCTGCGGCGCATCAAGAAAGACGTTGAGAACGAGCTGTCCGATAAAATTGAGATTATGGTCTATTGCCCGCTTACCATACGCCAGAAGCTGCTGTATAGGGCGCTCAAGCAGAAGATACGCGTCGAGGATCTGCTGCATTTAGCTAGCGGCGGTTCCACAACTTCTGCTGCATCGGATGGCACCATTATGGATCGGAACTTTACTTCGAATCTCATGAATCTGGTCATGCAGTTCCGCAAAGTCTGCAATCATCCGGAGCTCTTTGAACGACGCGATGCCCGCAGTCCATTTAGCATGCGTTGCGCAGAGTTCGTTTTACCGCGTCTAGTGTTCGATGATGGGCTGCTCCACAGCGCCCTGCCCAGTCGCAAGCACTTGTTGTTTAATCGGTGAGTAGTTTCTCTTGGACAAGAATTTCCATTCGATTTTCATTTGTGCTGCTTTTCCAACAGCTTCAACATCTTCAAGGCAGCGCACATGCAGCGGTCCTTAGTTGATGACATTCACATGGATAGCTGCTTTAGTTTTACGCGTCTGTCTGACCTATCCTTGTCTGACATGGAGGACATCACCTGGCACGGCCTCATCGACTTGTCAGTATTTTATTTGTTATTGTTTCCATGCGCTTTTAATTAAATTTTCTTTCGCAGCCTGTTGCATTATCGTCGCGTGCTCACCAAGCGTCCGCTGCTCGCCTATCGTCGCCAGTGGTGGCCACATCAACCTGCCACTCGCTACCAGCTGCTGGAGCCAACTCTGGAACGTAAACTTGTGCCGGACTATTTGCTTACAAATAGTGTACTAAAGCAATTCATATTTACTGCAATGGTGAGTTTTTTTTTATATGATTTAAAAAGTCTTTAAAATACATTTAGTTTAAGTTCAATCATTGTTAGTATTTTTAAATGACCTCCTTTTGATATTTGTGTTAATAATCTAAAAAAAATCAACTTCTTATGCTATTAAGACAGATGTTTTATGAAATGTATAATTTTTCGATTAGCTAGTTTTTAGTATTGAGACCGTCAATATGTTTTAACGTAAAAGAAAATAGCACTAACAACTATAAAATGTTGTCTTAAATAGGAGTAAATGGTAAACATTTTAAATTAATAAAGATTAAATATTTATGGGTTTTATATCAATATGTAAATATTAGCGTAACATCTATTAATAAATGTTCTCTTATCTCTCAGACATCCCGCGAAAGCAGCGTTTATGCGTTTGGCGATTACATCACTGTTAACATGCAGGAAACAATTGAGCATAGGGTGACGCGTTCCAAAACACTTAAAGAGAAGTCCGCACTCATTGAGGAGGTCGTTGAGACAGATGGTCTAACGCAGGTGAAGTCTGAGCCGCGCATAAAGCAGGAGCTGGAAATGGAATCTGTAGAGGTGCAGACCAAATCGAATACAAAGAGCGACGTCAAGATGACCACGTTGCAATTGCTGCCCGAGTTCCCGCATCGTTCGCGCAAGCCGCAGCGCTACCAATGCGAGCCGCTGCAAATGCCGCGATTCCTCTACGGGCTGGGTCAGCGGGTGCAGGCTGTCGATCGCCGTTTATAGTGAGTAACACTAGCTTAGCTGTTCTCTAATATATGTTCAATCTACTAATGCCTGGCAACTACTGTTTAATAGCTGTGAAAGTCGCGCCTCAGCCTGGTCGCAAATTCGCCACCTGCAGTGCGAGAACATCGTGGGCAGGGAGCTGGTGGCCACAGGCTTGGCACTGTGCAAGCCGCGCAGCGGCTGGTCGTCGATTGTGGTACCCGATAAGGAGACACTCATAACGGATGCGGGCAAGCTGTTCGTGCTGGACAGTCTGCTCACGCGTCTCAAGGCCGAGGGTCATCGTGTGCTCATCTACTCGCAAATGACGAAAATGATTGATCTGCTGGAGGTGCGTCCAAAACAGCGCATTGCGCTTTCTTAGTATCTCCAACATTACATCTGCTAATGCTTGTTCTTTTCGCAGGAGTACATGTGGCATCGCAAGCATCGCTACATGCGCCTCGACGGCTCTAGCAAGATTTCAGCTCGTCGCGACATGGTCGCTGATTTTCAAACTCGTGCCGATATCTTTGTTTTCCTGCTTTCGACGCGCGCTGGCGGACTGGGTATTAATTTGACTGCAGCCGATACGGTAAGTCGAAAATTTTTATGTACTTACATTAATAATAATAAAGATTTTTGCTATGTGCACATATCGTACTCGATTAAAATTGCGAAGCCTAACATAATATATTACTCAATAAAATTGCCTATATATAATATTTCCGATTTTAAGTTGCCGCTTTCTCAGTTTCTCAATTTACCAAGCGGAAATATAGCGCTGATTCTAGTCGCACCGCAATGGGAGTTCAGAATTCTAATATTGGATTTCTCTTTATCTTTTAATTTTGTACTTCAATAAGATATTGTAAATAAGAAAAGTTTGCTTAGAAACTAACAAAAAGACAGGCAGACTATCATTGTTTGGCAGTTAATGCTAGTAAATGAATACTTAGTTTTACTCAGTGGATAATCAAAGTTGCTTTTGGTTATAAGAATTATATTTAGTCTCGAATTCTACGAATTCTACACACGAGAATCGGCTACACTCACTTCATACATTTTTTCTATTGAAAGAGCACAAAATTAGGAAGTTTTTTTTAATAACGTGGCCGATATGAATTACTTACGCAAAAAATACTTGGAATCAATGGCACCAGCGCCCAAGTTACCTTTTGATACGGATTATCTAAAGCCAATTAAAACGAAAAAGACTCCAAAGCCAACACTTATGCAAAAGTGGGAAAAGCACAATGGGCTCGACAAAGAGCTGAATCCAAATACAAGTAAAGCTGGGAAAGAAAAACGCAATTATGGAAAGCCAATAATGAAACCGAAAAAGCGGTCGATTATTAAAAAAAAGAAAGTTCGCGAGGATGTGTCGGATGCGCTTCATATGCGCACAGTCGATGAGCTTACTGCCAAGAAAGAAAATGCTGTGCTTCATTTAAAATACAAAGGCGATATGGCGGCACTGGTATGTCAGGTGCGCACGGCCAATCTGGGTGCACTAAAGATGCGACTGTCAAAGGTGCTGCAGCAGTATAAATCACGCTTTCGCCCTGTGAACAGCCCAGCGAGTATGTTTACGCAAATGGGCCTCATCCATACGATCATGACCAGTCAGGCGATCGGGGATTTTGCCGATCTGACGAAGCAGCTGCAACGCGATGCGCGCCAATGCAATGCTATTGACTGCAAAATTGTTAGCATTGAAATGGGCGCTCTCTGCTTCAGATGCAATTCGGTGGATATATCCGAGGTGTCTGCCAAGCTTAAGCTGGCAGGCTATAAGCCGCTGCTCTCCGAAGTTGGCTACTGTGCCAAGGAACCACTGGTTAGTTTGACACTGCCGCAAATGCAGCGCTATTCACAGTTCATCAAGGCGCTGGAGGCGGACGCGGATGTTGTTAAGGTCTATGACAATGTTCACAACTCCATGCTGTACTCCATGTACACCAGCTGAATTGGCAGCTGGCAAATTTATGTGTGGGCGCTGAATAAAGGGGCGGCTTCTTGTTGCCGGGACTTGTATCCATTTGCTCGACTACTTGTTTATGCAATGCGCGGTCGTCGGCTTTGGTTATTGGTGATTCGGTGTGCCGACCGAGCACTTTTCGCCATGATTTACACATTGTGATCTTTATCGCAACAATGACACTGCCAAGGCAGCCACCACAAATTCTCAGCCAAAAGGATGCAATGCTTACCTTGTGTGTGTGTTTGTGTGTGCGCCTCGTTTCGATTTGCGGTGATTTCTGCTTTTGTGTGACTGGCTGCTGGGCTTCGTGTGAACTTTTTCGCTTGGTTCCTAAATCATTTTGTCACTGATTTTGATTTGTTATTTGCGCTGGCCGCCAAGTAATTTGGTGTTTGTCTTCGCGTCCGTTTTATTGTTCGGTTCTCAGGCTCGAAATTGTTCGCCCAAGGCGCTCTTGACTAATTCCTTGGCATTTTGGCTTTGGTCTTTGAGCGGCTCATCGCTGGCGGCGTATAATCTTTAGTGTTAGCCTATAAATACCCTGTGTTCGATGAAAATGGCCATTATTACTACATATACGATACATATTACTATAATCTATTTGGACCCATTACCCTTCCACTATTTGTGTTTCACCTGACAGTTAATATGTTAGTTGATTTTTAAATAAGCCTTGACTACATTTAAGATCTTATCACCCATGTACTCTGTTGTGTACATGCATTTAATAATCGTATTTATATTGCAAGTGTATCAGTCCGCTCATCGCTTTCTATAACTTCCTGTGTGAATGGATCGCTTTTAACAAATGCGTAAGAATCGATTTTGTATTTGGCCCGGATTTTCAAAATATCTCGTATTTTATACAAGTTAGTTCGATATGCGCTAAGCAAGGAGTTGTTAGATCAGATAGATCAAAGGAATACCTTTTTGAACTATTTTTTCCCTTAAAAATGGAAATAGGTTATTGTTTAACAATTAATATCATTATTTGGTAAAATGTTCACCATATTTTAATAATAATATAATACCATTCATATATTTTTTTTTGCAAAAACTATTAACTTAACTTTGACAAAATTGCACCACAAGCTAAAAAAAAGCACAACACAGCCAATTTACAAAGGAATTGAATGAAAAAATTAAAAGAATTTGTATTTTTTTTCAATAAAATTACCAAAAAGATCAGCGCAGTGTGAGAAACACAAGTCCTGGCTCAAAAGTATTTGCTGTTCATGTCGCTGACGCATACCAAAATAATTTAACCAAAAAACCCGCTCAACTCTTTGGCATTTCACCGTTCACTAACGGAAACGTTTCGAGCACGCAAAAGTGTACCAGTTACATTTTCAATGATAATGGGACCGGCAGAGACAATTAATGAAACTTATGCCATTTATAAACAAATCGTAGCTTTCCATAGCCTTAGCGTACAGCTCGTTACTTTGGTTAATTATCATGCGTGGCTTGATTCTGGCTGCTATCGAGATTTATGACATTTTCAAAATCGTAGCAATGTCTTTAAACCGTCTGCAGAGAGACCCATCAATATTGTTATGCCCCACACGTTCATGAATTTAGTCCAATTCTTTGGGTGTAGAAATTTGTTGTCTCGTCTGGCATTGAGTCGCATTTTGTGTGGGTTTATCTGACGGGAAGTAATCGTGATGGGCTGTTCAACTGGTCACACCTTTAAATAAGATTTTGATATATTTATTTGCATCATCCTTATGTTGTTTTTTTGTTGGCTCAATATTTATTTAGGAACCTTAACGTGCGTGAAGTAAGATATTAATTTTTATACCAATTGCATTTAATTCCTGTACTGCTTGCCAACTCTACTTAATCTTTACCATAATGCTTAAATGCTTAGTAGCTTTAGATATGTCCATATGACCCAAAAGATTGTGTTAGCTTATTCAAATTCATGTTATATAGAATTTATATTAACTCCAATTTTGGTTAACAGTATTTGACTTGTTTTTTTACATACCTTCTCTGAATCCTTGATGAAATAAAAGAGCTTAGCGGGAAGGCTCGTTAGAAAATGCATTCTTGAAACTAATTTTTTGTTTCTTATCTGTTTTTTTTACGATATATGTATAAGTATAGTAAAGAAGACAACATATCAAAGCGTAAGACATTTCTGTTTCCGCCTTCAAATAACATCAGTCAGACTTTTATATAATGCTCGCTTTTATTGAGAGCACATTATGAAATGTATCAAAAAGCATTTTAATTCAAAAGAAAAAGAGACGAAAAGGAATATGTATGGGCAATAAAAATCCTCAAATGTTTATCTGTTGATGTGAGCTTCCATAAGATTGGAACCAGCCGAATTCTCTACATGTTTGATAGATCCAAGCGAGACCAGCTAAGAGAAGGGCAATATATTTATTAAAAAAGGCTTATTATTATTGGAGTGCTAGAGCTAATAGAATGCGCTTCATCGTGTTGAACAGTTCGCAGGTTTTCTACCCCAAAAGATGGCCAACTTATTAAAAAAAAATACTCTGGCAAGAGGTTAAAATAGATAAGCGCTAATGAAAAACAGAATAGGTTAAACTTGAGCGTCTTTGTAATACATCATGTCGATAATAGCGGTAGTTCCTAAAAGTCAAAAGCTCTGAACTAATTGCTCATAAATATTTCTAAAAGCTTGTGATGTATTTTTTTTTTAATGTTGTGGATTCTTCATAAAACTCAAATCTTTTAACTGACAGAAATAATTTAAGATTAATGTTGTTTGAATGAATTCTCAGGGTATTATCCGTACGCAACGTAAAAAATGTATTTCTATTAAAGATTCGTTAAATATTTCTGAGAAATTGATCGAAATGTTTAAGCTCAATAAACCACTCATAGTACGGTCACTTCCACAATGATACCATTGAATAAGTATTGACCATTTAATCCCACTTAATTGCCCATTATCAATTATTCTTCACTATGATGACATAAGGTAGTTGTGTTTTTTAAAATGAGCCATAAGAACATTATCACAAGTGCTTATCAAGTACAGCGAACTTTATATTATACTTTCATACCCTGCATTAAATATGAAATATTTGATGAATATATATTATTGATAATGAAGACTTGGATTGTTGATTGACACGTGTCCGACAGTTCCTCTGTATGAACGCAACGATCTCGGAATCTACAAAATCTATATAGCTTTACGATTTTTGACTATGGATTCTTTTATGCCATATGCAGATTTTTTTAATGTGCTTAAAGTACATAAGTTTTCCATGTTATAACAGATCCGTAAACAAACTTCACTTAAAGCCGACAGATAAGTTCGCAGCTATTTTTAGAGCATGTAGAAATGGATCTATTTCTAAAACTAAAAGCCGATTTGCCACATATTTTTATGTTTGTGTTATGTAGGCACAAAAGACGCCATGATATATTTGAAATATATTTAATTCGAGATGGTGCGCAGTATTAATCTAAGTCTTCAATAAATGTGAGCTAAGAGACTTTCTTAAAAAATCTTTAGTCGATAGGTCGTTATGATCTGTAAGGAACTTCATAAGTAGACTCGTTTTAACTGTTGTCAGCGTTTTTTCACTCCCAATAAAGAGTTGCTCAGTCAATAAAAATAAAAAATTATTTGTATTCTCCTGGATGTTGTTCCCATAGCCACACGCCGGCCTTTTATCTAGTTAAAATTTGAGTTATCATTATACAAACTTATGCCAAAAAAATTGGTTACGCGTTAAGTATCCAGTAAATTGGGTATATGCTAGTATAACCTGTTTTAAGCAAAAACAAAAAAAAAAAATTGTTTAAATACCCACATATCTTAAATCATAGCAATATTAATGTAACTTTAAGTTAAAAATAAGCGGACTTTTTGATAATGTTCTTTTTATTGAGATTAAATATGGAATGCATTGAAAAGCTTGTTAATACAAGAAAAAAATAGACAGAAAAGAATATGTATATAGAGGCAATTAAAATTGTCAAATGTTTTAAGACTCTAAGCCACTCGGACTTCAGGCGAGCCACTGGCGAACGAGCTCAGCCACTCGGACCTTGGAGGCGCGCAGTTCAGGACTGTCGCTAGAACTGATCGAGTCCGAGTCGGGACAGTGTGAGGCTTGCGGAATAATGGTGGCACCCTGTGCGATGCCAGCTCCAACCTTGCTCCATGGATCCAATTCACCTTTTTTGTTTGTGGCATCAATATAGCTTTGGATGTTAGCTTCGGTGTAACTTGATCCGAAGACATCGTGACAAAGGTCGGTGTATAGGGTAGCTGGGAAATTAGATCCGAATGGTTGATGTGAGCTTCCAGAAGATTGGAACCATCCAAATTCTCTACATGTTTGATAGATCCAAGCGAGACCAGCTAAGAGAAGGGCAAGATATTTAATAAAACGGCTAATTATTATTGCATTTCTTGCAAAGGCGTACTTACAGCCATCGTAGTTGTACATTGCCCATTTGTAATAGTTCACGCTTCCGCTGTATCT